>JBAIAA010000288.1:1200000-1715667 GCA_037893245.1 Crossaster papposus | reverse complement strand
TGTAACTAACATGTGCATAGCTTTCTACTACTGCGGAACTCTATAGACCCCGCCAGGTATAAAACGCACAACGGACTTTACAGCAATAAGCCTGCCAATCCCATCGAGCATTGGAAGCGGAATTATCCTGCCGACATTCGGGGGCAAGTAGAAGTTTCACAAAAGTCAGGGACCTGGGGCGAAAAGATCGAATCAGAATCAGCCTGGTGCTAAGCCGGCAACAGATAGGGTTGTGTTGTGTGTTTTTTGTCTCCCCTTGCCTGGTGGAGAGGAGACTTTGCCAACTCCGCAGGTAATTGCAGACGGTAGCTTAATTGCATCGCAAGTTATGCAAAGCTCTCGTTTTGGGGGATATATAGGGGGGAAAGGGTCACGGAACGTGCATTTTCGGGGGTGTCCCAGGGGGCGATTGAGATGACAATATACGGGCATTTGAATTCACCGGGTGAACTGAAAAGTTTATTTCATGAATACTGGTTGTCTTATCAGGATTTGTGGATCTGTCTAAAGTCTCTGCAACCTTTTAAAAGAACTTTAAATAACTGACAGCTCACTGTAACAGGTTGGCCATAGTGGCAGCCGGCACGGTGGTAAAATCCACTATTCGCATTACAAAGAGCCTTACTTCCAGAATTTTGTATTCATACCTTCTTATTTTGAATGTAATTTTTTTCAGTCAGTGGTTTAGACAGGGCCGTGAAAATAAAACAACAATATTCTTAGGTCGAGAGCCAAAAATTGGGTCGGTTTAGAAATGAGAACGAAAAATAAGTATTTAGCCAACGTGTTCCTAACTACACGAAGACAAAGGAATGTCCACAGTACGTATGGAAGGTATACAGCTAATTTGGTAGCTTGTGCTACATGGCCCTGTACCCAGTAACAGACAACAGAGCCCTGTCGCCATACTGGATACCCCCCCCCCCCCCCCCCCCCCCACCCTAAAAAACACATGTTAAGGACCATATTCCTTTCAAGAAATAGTCTATCGCCCTAAGCTCTATAAACATCTCCCGAATATGCCATGGTAAAAATTTAATGTCAGCACATTTTACAGGAAATTGGCTGCAAACTCACCGATTGAATTACGCAACTTGAAACCCTATTATTTTCATTGTAACATGTTTTCTTCATCGTGCTGAAATTCCCGTTGGTCGATGCTTGAGTTATAATATATAACATCCGGAATAGCGTGTTCTATTTTCCAATTTCCCTTTTTGAAATTTACGTTCTAGAGTTCCTTTTTTATCATTTTACTGAAAAAGAAACAAATATAATAGTACAGGAGTGGATGTGAGTCCAGTGGATTTGATAGTCTTAAAGGTATGATACACCATTTGCAGATATCGAAACAAATTACTACCGAATTTTCAAGAAATATCTTACTCTGCATTTGAAAGTATACAATGATTCTAGGCATCCAGCAAAATGATTGCGTTAAATATCATGTAATTATTCTGAAAAATTGAATTTTCTAAAGAAATAATTTTATAAATAAATTCACGATCGCCGGACGGCGATCGCGAAAAAACATAGATAACATATACTGCTCGACGCCAGTTAAAAACAAACGCTGTTTTCGTGCTTTTCTCGGCATCTGTGATTGTAAAACTTCGGACAGGTCAGTTAAACGATATTTACTATAAAATACAATCTTTCAATTCTACCCATTGCTGATAATTCAAGCAATTACAGATGGTGTATCCCACCTTTAAAGACTTAACCCAATATGTGAATTTAGACTAAGGATGTGAATGTAGAACAATTGGATGTGAATTCGGAAATCTTTTGTTTAAATCACATTCGGCTAAGGACTGTGTCAGCTTTGAATGCGAAATATTATCATCCCCTTTCCTAAAGTATATCACAACTTACTGTGAGGAGCAAGTGATTATAAAACGCGACATAAAGACGGCAAATTCAATGTATACTCCCAGGCAACGTTTCCCCAAAACTCTTACCATACAGTTTATAAATTCGGTACCCTGTAGAGACCTGAACACATTATGGACAATAGGAGGCAAAAGGTCCCCACATGGTATTTTCTATAGATGAATAGGTCTCCACAAGAAATTTCACGAAATAGATTGTTTGATTTTACTCGAATTACTCAAAAAATAGGGTTAGGATGTGGGTTAGGGTTATTGTTTGGGTTACGAGATAATATTGGGTCGAAATTTCAACCCAGGTAATTAATTGTGGTTGAAAAAGGAACATTTTGAAAAACGTGCTCGACTTTCTAACCATGTTGTACACGAGAACGAAGAGATGTCTCCACAAGAATACAAATTTGAGGATGTTCTAGCATCCACCTAGTTGTGGGGACAGGTTCTTTTGTTTGAAAAAACAACAGACCGAGTAGTGAGGATATTTTTGAGTCCCCATAGCGCGTTGGTGTTTAGTAAAGGGGTTAATAGGTAAAATTGGGTTAGGGTATAATAAAAGAAGACAAATTAGAGTGATGTTGCACATTTTTGAATTTTAAAGTGTTCTGAGTTTGAGTTTAGAAAGATTTCCCTTAGCACACAAACCCTATGTATTGTCCCCATAACACAATGTACGAAAATAATAGACGAGTGTGTGTGAATGTGTAAACACCGGCAATCATGGACGTAGGACAAAATAATTTGGGGGCAAACAATGGGTCCACGATTGACGGAAGGTCCACGAAAAAAAAGAGGGATACTGGGAGGACAATAGGGGGTCCACACATGACTTGATGTCTGTGTGTGTAGAATTTCACATTTTCTCCCCCGAGATCATTATATCATCGGAACGTAGTACCCCACGAGAGAGTATTGTTATTGCCTGGATGATTGAGAGACGTAGCAGGAGAATTGAATACCCAATTGCTCCCCCATGATTGCCAACGCTTGAGCTAATTGGACTAACAGCAGATTACAAACGATTGACGCCAATTACTCCAAGCTCCAGGGAATGGCTAATGTCTAATACTATAATGAACATTTCCTACGCTAAGTTTATCGTTGAATGCGTTCATGCAAGGTCTGATTTTGAAAACAATACAAATCTGCTCGCGTCATGAATTATTTTGCAAGATCATCAATAAATGTGCAGTGCATGCCGTAGTCTCTTGGTCTGGGGCATTGAATTCGTGATCTATGATGGGTAATTATGCAGGTCTCGGGTTCCATTTAATTAAATTCAATTTAACATGTATTTTATAATCAACCATAAACAAGTCACAAATGAAACGATACTGAAACAAAACGAGACAAAGCTGAAGAAGATTAAAATAAACTATCAAAATAAGAGATATATCAAAACATATACGTTTAATCTCTACATATGCCCGCATTTTCTTATTTTCTTATTTGGCTGATCGATCAACATCAACATGATCATTACAAACCTGCTTCTATAAGGATGATTGTCACTTTTGAAACTGGATCTATACGACCTTTGAAATTACAATAACTCCGCTCCGCAACATCGTATCTTAACAATCGAGGTGTCAACATTAAGCACTGGGTTATTTGCTTCGATTTATCCGTACCCTTTTGGGCCGTTAATTATTGGCTCATTCTAAGTGTCTTGATACCTTTCGCGATGAGTTTATATAATATATATTTATTTAAGAGAAAGAAAACAAACTAGGTTGAATAGAGGCATACTTCCAGAAGCAAAGCTTGTATGGAAAGCCTTTATAACAAGGAAACGTTACACAACAAACGGGAAGGAACAATGACAAGAAATTGTAGAAATTAACGTACAGAACGTGAAATAAAGCTTTTATATTATATATTATACAGAATAAGAAACATAAAAGACTGAAAAGCTACGTTAACGCCAATAAAATTAAGTATAGTGGTAGAAATTTTACCAGGGGTGGACGTTCATATCATGTATTGGCCAACTTGTTTAATGATTGCTGCGAATGTCCGCAGGGTTTGAGGGCGACAATTCAAGAGCCCGTTAAACTCTGCGTGGCTCAGGATGGAATTTAGAATAATGCGATTGTTTGAGGGCTCTTTAATCCGAATTTAGAATAAAGTTAATTAGTCCGAAGGTTCAATAGTCTAAAATGAAAATAAGGTCCAAAAGTCCGAACATTTATTAATCCGAAAGCACACAATTGTCGAACCTCGCTGTCAATTCGGTCTATCTAACCTTATTGTCGATTCAGAATGTTGAACCTTATCGTCGATTTGGACTATCAAACCTTCGGATTATTTAACCTTATTCTATTTTCGCAACACTGAACCCTTCAAACAATAATTTGAATCTTCGCAATATCGAACTCTCGGACAAACGAACCTTCGGACTATCGAACCTTCGGACTATCAAACGGACCCCCGAAATGGATGCAACGTAATAGGTACTTGGCGATCATAATGCTTAATGCAAATAAACCCATAGTTAAAATGTTGAACTCGTGACATGTATGCACGGGGCTCATAAAACAAGTTTTAATTATGCAACATGATTTTGCCTGTACATGTTCAGTGTTGTTTTTAGTATTATTATTCACTTGAAGTAGTTTTGCAGATAAATGACGCTTGATTAAACAACGTTGGTTACCGGTATTATTTGCTTAAAAAGCAATCCACAACGTAACATTATTCTTTTACAGTAAATTCCGGTGTAGCTTGAATTTCAAACTCTATGAAACACGTACTCGTTGGCAGTATTGCGCATGCAAAAAGATGATTAGGACAGTGACTGTTCACGTGAGAGGGTTTAGCAAATAATGGGGGGAAGGAGTCAGATTTTCATAGGAGTCGGATTTTTATATATGACCTGGACATATCGCTATTACTTCCACTGCCTAAATACATGACAATTATGCAATGTCTTTTCACCCATCGCCCAAAAGAAATTCACTGCCAGTGTACAATGCTGACTTCAGTGTAGTTCACTGTACAATGCTTACTTCAATATGATTAAATGTACAATGCTGACTTCAATATGAGTCAATGTACAATGCTGACTTCAATATGAATCACTGCACAATGCTGACTTCAATATGATTCACTGTACAATGCTGACTTCAATATGAGTCAATGTACAATGCTGACTTCAGTGTGGTTCACTGTACAATATTGACTTCAATATGATTCACTGTACAATGGTGACTTCAATATGATTCAATGTACAATGCTGACTTCAATATGATTCACTGTACAATGCTGACTTCAATATGATTTACAGTACAATGCTGACTTCAATATGATCCATTGTACAATGCTTACTTCAATATGATTCAATGTACAATGCTGACTTCAATATGATTCACTGTACAATGCTGACTTCAATATGATTCACTGTACAATGCTGACTTCAATATGTGGTAACTCCAGGCTGAAAAACCTGAGATCGTCAAATGCAGGTGAACTGTGGAAAATAGATAATTCATCAAAAAAGGTGTTTTGAACACTAGAGGCCATCTTGCGCACGAGGTACACATGATACGCAGAATTACACTGATACCTGCAACATTAGCTGACTTGTTTGCCCTTTTCACTAAATGAGAAATCCATCGAATTGTCAATATGTTGCGAAAACGGAATGTTATCTGTCTGCCTGTGGAGACACATCTTCGTCGTTACTTTAATACTATGCCGGTACTGCGTATCAATTACTTATTGTCTGTTCCTGCATACTTGAGCACATTTCAAATAGATTGATGAATAAAACAACTGCACATTCAGGAGTTGGACTTCATAATTTAACTCAATGAACTGTCACCGACTTCCCTGTTAGACTCTTCTGGGATCTCGGGTTACCCCGCCCACCGTACATGACTGCAATACCTTGGCCAAACGCGTAACCATGCAGAAAGGTATAGATGGCACAGTAAAAGAAAAAGAGGAAACGTGGCGACAGACTAAGCCCTGGCGACCGAGTGAGTGTGTAAATGCCTTGAATCTCTACGACGATGCTTTCACGTACAGTCCTGGCAGGGAGAGATTATTGAACTCGCATATAAGACACCGTTTAGTATCAGTGTGTCAATGTTCAAAAGCAAATGTGGTTAAGTGCCTGCAATTTTGTCCTCAATGTGGTGGGTGCGACCCGGAAAGGTCGGTTTTTCTCTTCCTGAAAGAATGTTATCTTTGAATTGTGGGGAGATATAGTTTTGCTGATTTCTCTCGAACTTATGCGCACGGGACGAAATCACTTTTGAAATATTGTTTGTTTGTTTGTTTAAGTTTTTATTTTGTACCCCAGAAAAACCACTCACACCAGAAAGTAATATCTATGATGATTAAACAAATACTTCCAAAGACAAATGGGACAAATCTCGAGGGAAAAAATGAAAAAAATAACCACACTTGTTGGACCCCTCAGTTTGTAAACATGTTTAGAAGCTAAACGCACGTGTCCAATTCCTAAACATCAATGTTCAATGGCTAATCACTATTCATCCTCCTTCTAAACGTGTTTAGCATGTAAACAGGTTCACAAACTGATAGCAAGAAAGTGTTTACAAAAATGTGTTTACTCTCTAAACACAGTGTTTGCAGTAAGACATTTTACTGGATACAAGTTGTGTGCATGACTTTGAATTCATTAGGAAACCAGTATTTTGCACAACTATAGCGCTTCAAAGTTGTTATTGGTTGTGCGTTTTTTCTCCAACCCCCAAGTTCAATCGTGGCCTTTGTGCGCGAGACTTACACGGTCTAAAGATGCATCACCAGGCAACAATACAACGAGGAATCTGCTTTAAATATGCGGCACTCTGCTCTCACTGATCCGTGTATCAAACAGAAGTATGGGATCATCCGTTCCACTTTGTAATAACAAACCTCCCATGTGGCCGGGTTGCATGCTACCTTGAAGTCGGTCGTTTTTCGTTAACTGTAATTTATAGGCGAAACCCGAGGAAGATGAAAACGGGCAGTATTTGTTTCAATAAATTACTATCAAATCCATTGTTAATGGTTAAGCTGCGCAGGCACAAACCGTACTACGTGTCCGTTTGAATAAGCGGTGTACGTTTTTCCGTCAGGGGCGACTTGCAACAACAGGAAGACATCTAGTATCTCTCTTCTATTATGACCTCAATGACATTTATAACTCAAACTCGATTTGTTACCTTGTTTTTTTCATCGGGAGTAAAATATACACCCTACGTGCTCGCCATGAACCAACCCGTTTTCTTTATAGTTCGCAATGCATCTCAGGGAATCTGCACGAACCTATATGAGCCAAATACCAGTTATATATTTTATTTTTTTTATTCCTCCTATATTTACTGATTATCTCTTCACACATAGTTGCACAAGTAATTTGAAATAGTATTGGTTGTATTGGCATGTTTCGGTTTTGGTTTAAATTTTCCTCTTTTCTTCTTCACTTTCTGTGTACAAAAGTATAGGAAACATTATGTTCATCTTGTTTTCATTGATAGTTACTGAGATGCCTGTTTTAAGGATTCCTTTTTTGGAGACCAGTTTTGTTATCATGAGTATCAATATCATGATCCTTCTAATATTGACAAATCAGAATCAAGATGTCAAGCTCGGCCTTCAACACTGACAGATCACAACGGTCCACTGGGCCTGTTGGTTGGTATCCTAAAATAAATTAAAGATGTATTTCTTATGGTTCGCGAGGGTTAATTTCTTGATTTCATATACTTGCTGGGGTAGGGAGGGTATAATGCGTGGACGGGGTTGAGTTAAGCCAATGTCCATTGGTAGTAGATCATTGGTCATGTCGGTAAGATTGGAAACTCAACCATGATGATGCCAATCGGCGATGTTCAGTCAACTTTCTAAAATTATATTCACAATTATTTAAACCCTAGTTCCACTTCGTGTCTTCATAATATTCAAACGATCTGGTGAAATTAGCTTACAGTTTTCACAGTCATGTGAGAGTCAATATCGTACCACTAGATCCGTCTTACTCTACATATACATATGTAACATTGAGCAAGGCGTGATTGGCTGAATTCTGGCGGAATGGCAAATTTACTTACACGTTAATAGGAATCTTGAACATAACGTAGGGAAAAAAAACCACGTTATATGCCGGAATTAGCTTTTCCGAGGTATGGCTGACACAATAGGAGGGCGCTGTTTGATTTGGGTGAAGTCCTTTGTATTTACACAAACCAAACAGCGCCCTCCCATTCGGTATACGTATAATCAAATCACACAGCGCAGATCACCTTGGACGCCACGCCTATCGTTCCTTACTTGAGGTATGACGATTGTCCAATGTAATAATTTAGAAAATCTGACCTTTCCCCCCTATTATTGGTTAAACCGTCTCACGTGACTGGTCACTCTCCTCATTATCACCACTAAGGTATTTAATTATGTGAATAATTATGGACTTTAACGACTTAACCCACGGATGTAAATTTAGAAGAGGATGTGAATTTGGACTGAGGATGTGAATTTGGAGCATTTGGATGTGATTTGCAAAATCTGTTGTTGAAATCACATCATGCTGTAGGCCGCGTCCGCTTTGAAAGCAAAATCACATCATGCCCATTCTTATATAGTGTTAACATGCGCAATACTACCAATGAATCTTGATTTCATACAGTAAATGTAAACAATTCACGCTACACCGGCATCATTCTGCCAGCGCAAGAGAGTCGTATACCCTGGGGAAGGGAGCTTAAAACCCCAGTCATCTCTCTGGGTGGTTTCTAACATCCTCGTGTTACAATGTAATCATGTTATGTTTCAGCTTTTCAATCCAATCGTGTTGGGATAAATACTGTTTTCGGCTAAGCTAAACATCCCAAAGTTTATAAGCCAGTCTCCCACCAAACAAAATAAAACTGTTATTTTACAACAAATCACTATTTACAGGAAATTAATACAAACTAAAGAAAGAAGAAGTACAGCGATGATATAAATTCGTGACAAACAAGAACAAAAGAAACAATTTCAATTAATGTTATAGTCATTGATATATATCCATCGTATCAACGATCTCAAAGCTAATTACAATTAAACCGTGAACCATGAACCACACAGTTGCTGATATTAGCGCTCAATCGGCCTCGACCCTCTAGTCATATCAAATATGCAGGATTCTAACCCACGCACCATCGTACATGAGTCGAACACCGAAACCACTGAGCCATGGCATTATACATGTACGTATCGTTAATGGCGGCGATTAGCGTAAAACAAGTCCAGACTTGTCGAAACAATCACATGACAGCAATAGACCAATTTTATGCACGAGAAGGACAGGTTATTGCGTAGCACTCACTTGTTAGCACTTTGTTTTTTAGAGTATAGTCAGGTGATGTGGTGTTAAAGGTTACTGTTATATTTAAAGATGAATAAGATTAAAACTGCTGCAAACGGCTGGAATGACCTGAAATATACAAATCGAATAAGTTAAGAGGGCCTAATATTTCGATCTTAAGGCCCTGTCACACCTTTGCGTATATCAAGTACTTATGAGTTCCTTAGGATTAAAGAAAGAACTAACAAAGAAGTATTAATAGGAGAAATGTGGAGGGGGGGGGGGGGTGGTTAGGACAATAGACAAGGGGAAACCAGAGTGGGAATGAGAACAAACTGCTGGCAAGGATTAAATCTGAAACAGATGACAAATGGGAGAAAACAATAGAAGTTAATCATTTCCTAGTTGGATGTTGAGCCCATGTGGTTGAATAGTCCGAAGACGATTCATCCAAACTTTCTCCCGGCTGAGACGGACTGAGTCTTTCCGATGGCGAAGTGATTCTATGCCCTGTAGAATCATATCAGAAATGCAATGGTTAGGCTGATTGAAATGGTGACCGACGGGGGTATCTATAGTTTTTTGGTGTTGACAGTCGATCGATGACCGTAGAAACGCTTTTTTAGGTCATTGTTGGTCTATCCGACCATGATCCGACATACTGAACTCCACAAAACCTGCATGATATGAGATATACGACATTAGATGTACTATACAAGTGATGTTACCAATAATGTTATGGGTGGTACCAGAAGAGTGGCAAGAAAAGGAGTCAGACTCCTGGATGTGGATCTGGCAAACCACACATCTGGAACTGCACTTGAAAGTTGTTATATTTAAAGGTTACTGTTACCGGGCGGTTAAAAGCAACATATATGGCATAAAGAATTTCCTAAGCCAAGGTCACACCAGAGACCCGGCAGAACCCAGTAGAACCCGGCAAGGCGACCGAGCTCTACCGGGTCCTACCGAGGCTACCGGATTCTGCCGGTTCTCTGGTGTGACCTATGCTTCAGGGATGTACGCATATAGAAACCTTCTCTGGTAACAACAAATAATATAAAACAATACAAACGCCATATATTTATAACACGTAAACACCTTCCGTGTAAAGGCCCTGTCACACCTTTGCGTATATCAAGTACTTATGAGTTCCTTATTAAAAAAAATTAATACGCAGCCGTACGCTCAAAATTTCAAAATGTTTCGATTACTTTGACTTATATGCGACGCACACCTAGCGTATATAAGTAACGAATTCAGCGCATCCATGGCGTATGAGGTGCGTATGAGTTGCGTATGCAGTGCGCAACACTATTTTACTGCTGCGAATAGCTGCGTATGCAGTGCGCATGCCGAGCGTATTCCAGACGCACCCTACTTATCCCGACCGCATGCCTGACGCACTTCCGACGAATGCCGAGCGTATTTCCGTCGCATGTCCGCCGCTCGCCACGCGTTATAAAAAGGCGGCGGCTTCCCGCTGTTGTCAGTACCAGTGCAGATTCCATAGCATGAACATCAGCGTATTACCGCGTATGAACCGCTTATTCCCCACGAACACATAGCGTATTTGAACCGCGCTCGACCGATGCGGGACCGATGCGCTGCGTATTTATAACTTATGACCTGCGTAACAGCGTACGCTGCGTAGTTTTGTGCTTGCCCAAAACTATCCGGCGTACTGGGCCGTACTGTGCGCATGCCTACGTACATAAAACTTACACAAAACGATTGAGATGCATATGAGGTGCATATTGTGCGTATGAAAAAATGTCAATGCGCAACTCATAAGGAATTAGGATACACTAAAGTGTGACAGGGCCTTAACATAATTTGCTAACATACTTTGGTATTATTTTTCATCGATTGTCCCGGTCAATTTCGGCATATTTTGGCATAGTCGTCGACATATAAGCCACGATAACAATAACAAAATAAACACCTAAACAATAACAAACGTTAATGTTTCGCAAACACAAACACAAATTAGATCTTGGTCAGATAACCAAGATTTTTTTCTTTTTAAGGCGCGTGTTCGGTCATTCAAATTCATTATTGGGCAGGCATTTCCGTCATTTGTGAAACAACAAGAACACGCTCTGATGTTAAACTTGTGTTTCCTTTAGAATGTTAACTATTGGAACAAGAGTCGACATATAAACCACGATAACAATAACATAAAATAAAAAACACACACACACACAATCGTTTTTTTAAGGTGTTTCTTTTGTTCCTCTCAGTAATTTCCTTTGTTTGTACTCAATTTGGTTTTGTACACGAATCTCAATCGAGGACGTCCTTGATTCTAAACCTAACTCCAATTCACCTTTGTGTCGCCAGGCATGTGTCCTACATTTACACCATAAACAAACGCACAAAAACAGTTTATGTCTTGGTCAGAAAACTAATTCCACCCCCCCCCCCCCCCACCACGAACCCCCACCAACAAAAATCCCAACAACAACAACAACAACAACAACAACAACAACAACATAGGGTTCATATGAAATCTACAAGAAACATAATGAAAAAAGAAAAACAAAAGGTTTGACTGACTTATAAGTGAAGATACGAAAACGATTGTCAAGCGCAATTTATATGCGTATCTGTTAATTCGCATTTCTTTGTCGTACTTATTTGAATTGTCAGTTAGCGAAATTGATTGCTCCTCTACGAAATTGAAAGAAAAGAAATCGGCAACAATCTCCAGTCGAACTAGCTTTTCTACATTGACTGATCACTGTGCGTCACGAAAAGGAACGCTACATTGAGCACATTGCTAAGGGAATTTAAATGCCTCTAAACTAAATTGAATGCCCGAATTCTAAATTTGAAACGTGTTAAAAGCCGGAGAGGCAAAATCGCTCTATTTCAAACGCACGGAAATTAAATTGGCTGCTTATTTGCCAAAAGTGACCAGGAAAACCTATAGTAGCCATTTTGGATGGTTACTATATGTTCTCATAATTCAGTCACTTATATGATTTAGATAATGTTATTGAAGTAAGAATGTGTGAGCAGAATCAAAAAACAAAAATTGAAAACACCAACATTATGGGAACAAATAAATTATGTTACAAGGCAGATATATTTGCGATTTGTGCAAATTATACATGTTTTTGTTAACTCTGGAGGGCTCCTAGGCTAACATTAATTCCTAGGCCATAAGGGATCGTTATGCCAAATATGATGCTTTTATCCGCCTCGTAACGGTAATTTCACTAAGCCACCTGACTATTGGTAGCATGATAAGGAGAACAAATGCTGCCTGTAAGGATTTGATATTCAGGAGGCTGAAACTAGATAGTTATGTATAGCAACATATTTTCTATATAGGTTACCCCAATCAATTTCGGCAAATGAGCAGCCAATTTAATTTTGGTGCATTCGAATTAAAGCAAATTTTGCCTCTCCAGTTTTTACCGTGTTTCAAATTAAAAATTCTGGCATTTAATTTAGTTTTGAGGAATTCAAATTCCTTTATCAATGTGTTCAATTTAGCAGATCTTCGTTCTTTTTTTTGTGACGCACAATCATCATTCGATTTAGCAAAGCTGGTTCGACCGGAGAATTTTGATTTTTTTTATTTTTTTTTTTTCCATTTCATAAAGAGGCAATACATTTCCCTAAATGAGAATCAAAGAAGTACGACAAAAGAGAAACAAACAGATACATTGTGGTAGACAATTGTTTTGTATCTTTATGTGTGGGCATGTATAGTATTCACTTCCCAGATACAGAGCTATATTTAGTTATCCCTATTTGCATAAGTAAAATGATACTAGTTGCCGCGTAATTCATACTCCACAGAGGCAACTAGATCCATCAGTTTTGGAGACTTTTCTCTAATGCTTTGTTATTATAATTATAATTGCATAAGAAATGTAATTATTAGCAAAATTTAGGCATATCGATGCTGAATTGTGCCTGGGGATATTTTACTGGATATATTTTACTTATCGTTGATCTTGGATCTCTATTTTTAAGAAATCTTATGGAAATCTTTCTAATTTGATCACATCATTTGTACTTCAATAAAGGATCTGCATGGGTTTGGATTGACTTGATTCATCCAGTGATTGAATACATTTGCAGAGATTAAACTGTTGGTGGTGATTGGCTGGTGATTTTGTGACATCAACCCGTTACAATTTGAACACACTTATCCTGATTTACTTTGGGGTCTACCCCCGTCATCACGCTGTGATACCACAGCACCGAATTTACTACATTTCCCTTTTTTTTTGGGGGGGGGGGTCTTTATTTGTTTTGTGTTTGTGAAACATTACCGTTTTTTATTGTTTGAATGTTTCTTACATTTTTTTTTCTCTTGGTTTCTCATTGTTTATTTATGTTATGTTGTTTGTTCACGTGAATGTGTAATTGGCTCACTTGTGTCACCATTGTACGATAACAACGGTCGTTATGTAAATTTAAGCAATAACTATATGTTTTCCACGTCAATTTCGGCAAAATAGCAGCAAATTTTAACACAGCACTATTCTATTTCGCGCAAAATTGAATGCTGCTAAAAATAGTCATTCGATTTCGTTTGATGACTAGGCAAGTGTACCATAGTGTTTTTCGATTTAACAAAATAACCATCCATTTTAAAAATTCAACAAAACAGCATTCAAATTTGCAGGAGATGTTTGAGGCGTGTGTTTAGTCATTCATTTTGGGGCATGCATTTCTGTAATTTGTGCATTCTAAAGAAACAACGATCAGGGTCCTTCTCTATTGTTAAACTTGTGTTTCCTTCAGAATGTTAAAGGCATAAATACGGTTCACTTGTTAGCACATGGGTCACTTTGCCGATGTACTTCAAAGACAAGCTTTCGTTACAGTTTTAGTCGCATATTTTTTAGAAATGGCAGCTCGTGGGCGCTACACAAGAGTGTTACAGGTAGAACGAGAAAGGTTGATTGAAGCCTTCGAGGAAAATGAGCAAGACTACCTGGAGCTTGCGGTCAATTTGAACATCCACAAGTCCACAGCAAGATCAATATTTGAGGACTGGAAGGCGAGAAACGCTCGCAAGAGGAGAATCAACCCACAGCAAGATAGATGACGACATGCGAAACCATCTGCAAGTCATCCTTGACACCAATCCAGTATTTACACTTAGCAGATGAAGGCTAGTTTGAGTGAGCATCTGCCAGAGAAGCCCGAAGTTTCTACTTCTACCATAGCCAGTGCCTTGGATGGGATGATGATAACACTGAAACTCACGGAGGACGTTCCTGGTGCAAGACATTCCCCTGAAGTACTTGATCAACGCGTCCAGTATGCTGAGTGGTTTCTGCAGCATGGTGTTCTGGCGCATCTAGTCTTCATTGATGAAACAGGTTATAACAGGTGGACTCGGCGTTCAGGGTAGAGCTCCACGAGAGATTGCCGCAATACGAGTCGTGGACAGACAACGAGGGAGGAATTGCAACGTCACCTTTGCGGTTTCAATTGAAGTCGGCTTGGTCCACCACCGAATCGCATTCGAAACTATGACGCGAGAGAGATTCGAGAAGTTTCTTGCAGACACAATTCAAGAGTGTGCTGCATTTTTTCCTCAAACGATGAACCCATATACCTCATAATTATACGACAATGTGAGGCCTCACGTGCGAGCCCAACTCCCTGAGGGTGCCAACCCAATGATCAGGCTGAAGCGCCTCCCTCCCTACCCCCATTCCTGAACAGCACGGAGATGGCACATTCTGCATTCAAGGCCTCAGTTAAGCGGACCCTTGGGTTTATACCTGAGTGGCAACAACGTGTCGGAGACAGCCCGGTAAGCAGGAATGAACAGGGAGCAATGGAGAGGTCAGCTCCGACAAACAAGCAGTTATTCAGAGCGTTGATGTCATCACACAAGTGCATCCAATGGTACAACCATACACAAACATATAGGTTTTCTCGGTCAATTTTGGCAAATGAGCAGCCGATATATTTTTCGTGCGTTCGAATTAAAGCTAATTTGCTTTTTTTACTGCGTTTCAAATTCAGAATCCGGGCATTCAACTTCGTTTTGAGGCATTCAAATCCCTTTAGCACTGTGTTCAATTTAGCATGTCGTCGTTCTTTTTTGTGACGCACAATCATCATTCAATTTAGCAAAGCTGGTTCGACTGGAGATTTTTTTTTTTTTTTTTAATTTCGTAAAATAATAGGCAATCAATTTCGCTAAATGAGAGTTCAAATAAGTACGATAAAGAAATGCGAATAAACAGATAAACTGCACTAGGCAACTGTTACATGGGGCCCATTAGGTTTGTTTTTCTTTGTTTTTTCTCTAAATTTTTAAAACAAATTTTGGAGGGTCTTTATTGGTTAACTGACCAAGACCTAATTTTATATTGTGTTTGAATCGGGTGTTTCTTTATGTTTTTCCTGTTTTTGTTTATTGTTTATGTTGTTTCTTTCTTAACCATCAATCTGTTGGCGTGCCAGACATCTTGGCATTATGTTTTGGTATGGTTGTACCACTGCATGCACTTCACTTGGGTGATGACATCAACGCTTTAAATGGCTGCTTGTTGAAGGAGATCGCACCTCCACTGCTGCATGTTCATTCCTGCTTGCCGGGCAGCCTGTCTGTCTGCGACACGTTGTTGCCACTCGGATGCATTTAACTGCAGCCTTGAATGCAGAGTGTACCATCTCTGTTCTGTTCAGGAATGGGGAGTAGGGAGGAAGGCGCTTCAGCTGGATCATTGGGTTGGCACCTTCAGGGAGTTGAGCTCGCACGTGAGGCTTCGCATTGTCGTATAATGAGGTACATGGATTCGTCGTCTGGGAAAACTGAAGCACACTCTTGAACTGTGTCCGCAAGAAACTCCACGGATCTCTCTCGCGTCACAGTTTGGAATGCGATTCGGTGGTGCACCAAGCCTACTTTACTAGAACAGCGAAGGTGATATTGCAATTTTTCATTCGTTGTCTGTTGACGACTCGTCTTGCGGCGATCCCTCGCGGAGCTCTACCCTGGGAGATTTGAGTCCAGACGTTATAACCTGTCTCGTCAATGAAGATTAGATGCGCCAGATCACCATACTGCAGGAACCATGACTCAGTATACTGGACGCGTTGATCAAGGACTTCAAAGGAATTTCTTGCATCAGGGACGTCCTCCACTAGTTTCTGTGTAATCATCATCCCATCCAAGGCCCTGGCTATGGTGGCAGTAAAAACCTCGGGCTTCTCTGGCAGATGCTCACTCAAACTAGCCTTTATTTGTTGAAGTGTCAAGATGAGATTAGCGTCAAGGATGCCTTACAGATGGTTTCGCATGTCATCATCCATCTTGCTGTAGGTTGCTCCTCCTCTTGCCAGCGTCTCTCGCCTTCCAGTCCTCAAATATGTTGCAATATTTGATCTTGCTGTAGACTTGTTGATGTTCAAATTGACCGCAAGCTCAATATAGTCTTGCTCGTTTTCTTCGAAGGCCTCAATCAACCTTTCTCATTCTACCTGGGACACCCTTGCGTAGCGACCACGAGCTGCCATTTCTAGAAATAGCGTGTAAAACTGTAGAAAAAAACTCGTATTCGAAGTACATCGGCAAAGTGACTCAAGTACCAATAAGTGAACCGTATTTATGCCTTTAACATTCGAAAGAAAACAACAGTTTAAAGGGATCGTATACGTTTGGTATAATTGGAACCCACTGTTTGTTTCAATCCTATATAGTTATAGATAATAAACCATCAAACTAACCTGTACAAATTTCATTTCAAAAGGTGGTAGCGATTTTGAGATATTGCCGAAATTCTGGAGCGGTTATGTCCACGCAGGAAGAATAATCTGCATAATACACAATCTGAGAAACGTCACTGCAGTAACGCTTCTCAGATTCAAATTTTTGAGGATAACAAGTGATATCTCTCTCTATACCCTGAGTACTTCGAATTGAACAGTTTCTAAAAATGCATTATACTACCCAGAGCTGCTGTACTTCTTACCAAGTAGGTTTTTAGTGCCATAAATATTCGGAGTAATTACCAGACGTATACGATCCCTTTAACAGAGCGTTTTTTAGATTGCACAAATTACAGAAATGCCTGGCCCCAAAATGAATTTGAATGACCGAACACGCGCCTCGAAAAAGCTCCTGCGAATTTGAATGCTGCTTTTTTAAATTGTTAAATTGAATGATTATTTTGTTAAATCGAATGACGCAACAGTACATTTGACTAGTCGTAAAACGAAATCGAATGACCATTTTCAGCAGCATTCGATTTCGCGCGAAATAGAATGGCGCAGTGTTTAAATTGGCTGCTTCATTTGCCGAAATTGACCGAGAAAACCTATATTATGCCAAGATGTCTGGCCCGCCAACAGATTGATGGTTGAGGAAGACACAATAAGAAACCAGGGAAAAAACATATAAAGAAACACCCAAACAATAACAAACGCTAATGTTTCACAAACACCATAGACAATTAGGTATTAGTCAGTTAACCAATGAAGAAACACCCCCCCCCCCCCCCAAAAAAAAAAGGTGAAGACACGAAACAGTTGTTTTGTTGTATAGTTTATAATGTTTATTCACATTTATTTGTCGTACTTATTTGAATTCTCATTTTAGCGAAATCGATTGCCTCTTTACGAAATTGAAGAACAAAAATCAGCAGCAAAAATTTCCAGTCGAGTCTGCTTTGCTAAATTGAATGGGGGTTGTGCGTCACGAAACAGAACGACGATGCTAAAATTGAACACATTGCTAAAGGAATTTAAATGCCTCAAAACTAAACTGAATGCCCGAATTCTGAATTTGAAACGGGGTAGAAACTTGAGCGGCAAAATCGCTTTAATTCGAACGCACGAACATTTGTTTTGGCTGTAAATAAACGAAATTGGGTGTAAATAAACGAAAATAAAATGTTGAAATGTTGTTTTGACTATGTGCGAGGACGAT
Source organism: Crossaster papposus (assembly GCA_037893245.1). NCBI lineage: Eukaryota > Metazoa > Echinodermata > Asteroidea > Velatida > Solasteridae > Crossaster > Crossaster papposus. The sequence continues at coordinate 1,697,564 of JBAIAA010000288.1, read as the reverse complement.
GTTTTCGGCGCCGCAAAGGTTCGACCATAGTTCGACTGGAGAGTCGTTCCAACTGCAACTTCATGGCGCATGCGCTAGTGACGTCACAAACCAACCACTAGCGAACCATTGGTCGATGGTCGAAGTTGCTCCTGGATTTGGCGAACAGTCCCAACTTGTGAATATAAATCCGAGCTATGTTCGGTTGGTATTTTACGAGGGGAAATGATATCCCTTAAAACATTAAGGGCCAAATTCATAAATGTGACCCAGCACGAGTAAATGAGATTTTGATTACATCATTTAAAGCTAAACAAGCTATAAATGATGAAATCAAAATCTCAATTTTCATTTTTGCCTCAAAGTGTCTCATTTACTGGTGATGATCACCGGATTATTTTAGTCACGCACAACTATTGTACGGTGGCTAAAACAGAGAAGTGCGCGTGTGGATAAACTCCTGAGATTATGGCAATTCAGTAAGAAAATAATCATCTGTTTATCCAGCCGTGTACAAGTTCCTGCTTAGCCGATGTTTAGTGGTCTAGCCGTATCAGCATTCTATTCTGCAGCGGATTACGTAATATGTTAAATAAAAGGGCATAACTATCTTCGAAAAAAACGCATATCGCTGTACTCTGCTGATCAGTTCAGTTGAAACTAGTGGAAGGGTCGCCATGTCGAAAAAAACCGCATTGATAATGTTACTCATGACCAGAAAATGCGTCTCATTGAGTTTGTAAAAGGTGGGCAAACAGTTCTTCCTGTGCTATTTCAATGATACGCAGCAGATCCATGGCCAGACGTCCGTCCTCACAAGCAAGCCAACATGAAAATGGTAACTTGTACACACGATAAACAAGGCCCTTGGGCAATTAAAATATCTTTTGTTACGTATGTAACTAACCATGTACGTTAGATAAGCAGCAGCTGACCTAAGCACTCTTTATGAATTCGGGCCTAGATTATTGTGTACGTTCGATCGTCAACTGTGTATACACAGTTTAGCCTAGTTAATCATGATCAAAGGAAAAATCACCGTTTATGAATTTGGCCCTATGAGTTTAACCAATTGCGTGTGAACATAACAGCATTATGAACCTACTATTTCAGTACGTCTTAATTGTCACATAATTGTGTGAAACGTTTTAAAAAATACACTGACGGTGGTCCCTTCTAAGAAAAACAAACACGGCCCCGTCTGCTAAATAATAATGCATAACAGATATGTACATTCGAGGTGTGTGCGCATGGCTTCGCCAACCGTATAATTAATTGTTGTGGGGTCTTTTTTTTGTTCACCCTCTCCCTAGATTTAACAATCAATAAATGGATTTTGTTTTTAGTTTTACTTTGACCAAAGGAATCCTGAGGGTTAATCTGCACGCGGGAAGACTGTGCTTAAGGGTGCATGCGCGGCTCCCGGATACTGATTACAATCGTTAACGAATGATATTCCACTCTAAAAATTATTCAGCAATAATGTCTGCTGGGGCAGAAAGGCTCTAAACGGTCATCAATTATTGTGGAATGGTATATTAGGAATTTAATTTTCCATCCGGTTTGGTATAGCAACCTGAGCTTTAAGAGCAAATTCAGAGTTAAAGTGACGTGTGAGCGAATCAGCTTGTTTTGAACAAACTAAACAAACAGGTGAATTTAAAAAAAATCTAAGACCTAATGACGTCACGCTTTGTTTATACCCCGGGTGTGCCCAAACAGTCTAAAAACGGAATTACACTGGGGCCCTGCGTACATGAATTAAATACAAGTTGGCAATGTAGTTAATACAAGCCACAAACAAAATCACGTACATCTATAAAACGGATACATAACAATATACACAGAAATACAACAACATTTACTTTAAGATACATGAATCCACATTATACACAATATTGGCAGACGTATACAAGGACATTTTACGCGAATACTAAAACATATATACAAATAAGTCCGTGCATTGTTACATTTAAAAACAAATCTGATTAAGACTAATATATTTGTACTGATGTGCGAAAACCCACGGAAATTACTTTTTGGAAAAAGAAAATGGGAATTTCCCATCCAGCACCAAATACATTAGCAACCAAGTTATAACTCCGTAGATTAGAATAGTAGATGCGTGCTATGATAGAGTATGTCTCTTATTCGTCTAGCGTCCCGACTTCGCTCCCATACGAAAGCGCATCTGTAAACAAACCTATGACGTCATTAGGTCTCAGTCTATTGTGAATTCGAAATTGTGAATTCATGTAGGCGGTGTGTGTTTCGATTAGTGTTTGGACAAGTACCCTCTTCTTCTCTCTTATAACAAGTTCCGAAGCATTAAATTCTTGCCTTTAAATATATTCCGTCAATACGCCAACCGTCAAATAGGGGCACAAGGCTGTTGAATAGTATGCGTTACCCCAAGAGACGGGACACTTGTAGTAGATGGCATGGTGTGATTTTGAAATCAAAGCGAACACAGTCCGGATGTGATTTCAAAATACAAAATTCTAATTAGCATCCAAATGCTCCAAATTCACATCCCTAGTCTAAATTCACATCCTGGGTTAAGTCGTTAAGATTCACATTCACATCCACTAAATTCACATCGACATGAATTTAGACCGAGGATTATGGAGTATTTGGATGCGAGTTCAACAAAGATTTTCAAAATCACATCCAAATAATCTAAAGTGCTAAGGACCATGTCAGCTTTGAATGCTAAATCACATCATGTCTTTTCCTATAGAGGGAACAGCCAGACAGACCAGGGGCTAATTTCATAAAACATGTAAGCACAAACATTTGCTTAGCATGAGCATTCTTCTTTGGGGGAAAACAGGGTTACAAATCAACATTTTAGGTGATGTTTATTGTTTGTAACTGATATTCAGGTAGTTTTTGGTCAGCATGAAAAGCACATGTTGTTTTAGCTGAATACCTGTTTTACTGAGCAAAACTATTTTTGTGCTAAGCAATTTGTGTACTTATAAAATTGGCCCTTGGCTTTTTCCAAACCCAGCTTGAGCCGTGTTTCCATTGGACTTTGTTTGGTTAACGTACTGCGACTTCTCTGTAGAATGACAACATTAAATCCAATGGGAATACGCTGTAGACTAACATCCCTGTCAACGTATACCGCGGCGGTGATGCAAAACTACCAGGGCGAAAGTGGTCGCGGAAAGTTTCCGCCCAGCTGCGGCGAGTAATTATCAGGGACACTGAAAGGTCCAATGGGAACAACCTAGCCATGTAGAAAAAACCGCAGTCATGCGTAAACTGCTTTGTCTGGAGGTCAAATGTAATGCACAGCGACCACAATGTGTGTCATTCTGCCAGTCTTGCACGGAGAATGAAACGTTACGTCGTTAGTGATGTGAATGTTGCGGTAAGTTACCTCGAGGTGGCGGAAGAAAAAGTCTAATGGGGACACGGCTTAATTATTAGACTCCATCACCGACTCCATCACCATTGCTAAAGAGCACGAACGATGCCAAAGACGGAGACGAAGCTAGGGTTTGGAAAACGGACTTGTGCTCTCCGCTTTAACGATTTCTGACACAAGGGAATTACCTCTTTCTATTTGCGGTTTAGTGGGGAAACACTCCAGCTAATTATCTGCATCCATTAACCACATTACGGGCGTGTGCGGAGAGAGAGAAAGAGAGGTAGGGTGAAGACGTTGAAGTAGATGAGAGATTCTTGGGGAATTCTTGGAGTGTGTGTTTTATCAGTGAGCAAGGTCGGGCCATCAATTTCTTTCGTCAGTATAGGGTCTTGGAAGTTACAGAAGCACTTCTGGTAAAACTGTCTTTGAATCGGATTGTCAAACCTACTCATTGAATCAGTGTCTGCATATATATCATGGAATTAAAGCTTTAGCACTTCCTGGGCAGACATAGAAAAAGGCTTATAACATTGATTGACACACCCAGGCCGTTTTCCGAGACTAAAACAAACCTTGTAATTATTTATACACTGTACAAAATCCGTCAAATAAACGTTTTTTTCTATCTAAAAAAAAACCCACAAAAAACAGTCGCCGTATTTTTGATTAACGGATTGTGGACGTATACTTATATCACACGCCTATACTGTTCGTGTGTTAACGTTAATTTATACAAACATTAAATATTTTTTTTAAAAACACTGTCAAAATACAATGGGTCAAATTCATAAACGGTGATGATCACCTGATTATTTTAGTCACGTATACAACTATTGTACGGTGGCTAAAACAGAGAAGTGCGCGTGTGGATAAAGTCCTGAGATCATCGCGATTCAGTAAGAAAATAACCGGCGGTTATACAGCCATGTACAAGTTCCTGCTTAGCCGATGTTTAGTAGTCTAGCCGTACATCATTCTATTCACAGCGGATTACGTAATATGTTGGGCACATAAAAGGCACATTTTTTATTAAAACGAATCGATGATTATAGACGCCTTCAGGTTGAACGGATTATAATAAATACATGCGAGCCAATATGTTGTTGTTGTTTAAAAAATAATAGTGCACATAACGTGACGGGGGTGTGTTATAAGCTATAAGGTTAGAAAATTGATGGGAAGACGTAGACGATAAGGGGTGGCGTGCCTAAACAAATGTGACCCACTCCACAAGAAGAGGTATACTATGTCGCCAAAAGGTGAAATTGAGTTACATACACGGTTGGAAAACCCACAACATAAGATTTAATTTAGTGTATAATAGAGCTTTATAGTCCCTCTCGTGCTCAAGATATGACGTGTATTGATTACTTCATTGGAGTTCAAATTACACAACAGGCGTTGAAATAGCCGGCTCTGTTGTAGTACAACAGAATGCAGAATGATGCCCACAACATTGTCGTTTTTTCCAATTTATTCGTCAAATTAACATTTCTTCAAATGAAACCTGAAACTGTAGATATATTAAAGATATCATTCGTAAAAAATAAAAATAAAATCTCATTTTTTATGAAACATTTGTCCTCTCAACGTTGATTGGTCATTACATGATAATGCATTGCGCGACTTAATACCCTATTTGCAGAGCTGGTCACAAAATGGTTCACCAATCCGAACTACTGTTCGGATTGGTGAACCATTTGTGACTGGCTCTACAAAAAGGTCACCAACCACTTCTAAACGGTGTGAGACCCACACACATCGTCACCGTTTTCACGAAGAGGCGAATTTCATGAAAAATCGTCTATTTATCGAAAAAAAATGTTTTGATGAAAACGATTAAATATTGCAATTTCTACAACCTGGTGAAGTTATACATCAAAAAAATCATTAAAATCCTAATTAACCTAATTAACGAATGGGCGAATTGGTCCTCAAGTGCCCTTTTGCGTTTTCACGAAGAGGCAAATTCGAAATAGCGTTGACTTCAACGTGTTTATGAAGGGGCACTTTGGTGCGCGTAGTCACTTTAGCGTTTTCACGAAGAGGCGAATTGGGCGAATTGGGCGCGAAGTGGCTTTTAGCGTTTTCACGAAAAGACAAATTGGGGGCGCAATGGGGAAATGTATACATTCTGACTCTCACAGCCACGGGCGAATTTGCTGATGTGTATCGTTTTTTCGTTTTCACGAAGAGACAATTCTATTAATTGATTAATTCTGCAAAACTAATCACCTATTTTTCTTAACGTTTGCTATATATAAGAAGATTGAAATCTCTTCTTTCCCATGATACCTCAATCTTGTATATTCTATGGATATTTCTGTTTTAAACTGCCAAACGAAAAAAGGACGAACTTTACAAGCGATTATCTCGAAAGTTTGTTCAGACCGTGAAAGGCTCAATTTGCCTCTTCGTGAAAACGGTGACGACATGTGTGAGATTTGCTGTATGTTGATACTTGCAGTAAGCAATTTATTTTGTTATGTTAAAACCAGTTCGCGCAGGAGGACGTATATACATGCAAGGTTTTCCCCAGATTCAAAACGGATGACGCATAAACACGTCACGAGCAAGGCCGGAAATGTCTGTCAGCAGCGAGCAAGGCCGGAAATGTGTGGATTACCTTTTCGGTACCATTTGATGAACCCGCCTCGGATCGAGTTTCGTTAAAAAAATCTTCCCGCGCTTCGGCTCGGTGATGTTAAAATAATCCCAGCGCGAACTTGTTGACAAAGTCCTTGACCCTGGATCGGGATTACTGGTGAATAACTTTTGAAGTTTGGGATTAAACACACGCCCTTGTTAATGGAATTCAGGGTGAAGCTCTCAATTTGCTTAGGGACGCTGCTTCAAAGTCACTTATAATACAACCACAAGTCAAACCACAAGCTAATGGCATAGCCATTCACAAGACAGTCACAAGTCAATAAAGCAAATCACAAGTCGCAAGAAAGAGTGGATGTCAATCACAAACCGACACCGCTGTGTGGTCGCGAGCAAAAAGGGTGCACAACGACAAGGAAATGCCCACGGTGACCACCCAGGGGCCAATTTCATAAATGTTCTGATCAAAAAAATCTGCTTAGCACAAAATAGTCCTGCTCAGTAAAAATAGTTTACCAGCCAAAACTTGATGTGCTTTTCATGCTCAGCAAAAACCAGCTGTATATCATTACAAACAATATATATCTCCAGAAAATTGGGTTTGTAACCCAGTTTGTTTGGCCAACGAAAAATAAGCACATTTTTGTCTGCTTAGCAGCTTTATGAAATTGGCCCCAGGTTCATTATTGTTTTGCATAGCTTTAATGTAGCTGACTTGTGATTGACTGTGCAATTTGCGAGGCGACTTGCTGCAAAATCGATGGGCGACGAGGGGAGACGGTTCAACTGACGGATTGCGGTCGTTGGTTTTTTGTGGGGTTGAGCTTCAGCTATAAGTGGTACTAGACGGATGAAGAAAAAAGAAAATCGATAATGTACACAATTTAATAAAGCAATGCGCAGCCTGAAGAAGGAGATATCAGACATTGGACGTGGAATACAATCTTCAAAAACGCAACTCCAAGTTGTTTTCATTTACTAAAGCGTCCCAGTATATAGTTTATTGGTGTAATCCAGTAACATTGGCGCTGAGTAGAGAAAATAATTTTCAGAACATGATTGAAAAAAAACCCAGTAAAAGTGAACTTAGCACTGAGGAAAGTATAAAACATGCGGGTAGTAAAAACAAAATTAAAAATTGACGACCATTTTTACATTTTGGATACTGCAAATTGTGTATAATAGGTACGCAAGTATGTAGACTTCATTGGCCGCCATATTTAGCGACATGTACCTGCATTGGTACGTAAACGCAGCTGATATAAACGCTTAAGGCAGTTGGCCATTTTAATCGTTTAAGCTGGTGAGGTAAACTAATCTATGTAAATGTAGATTTTAGCCAAAGTAAACAAACTAAAACAAACACTAACAAACAAACAAACCGCATCCCAACAACCCCACTGCACACACAAACAACAAACAACGTCCTAATTTGGCTACCTATAGACCATGTGCCCTCTGGTTACACCTGTATTCAAATGTGCCCGTCAATATGCGCACGCATCATGTTTTACATAAATTTGGGGTCACATAATTCAAAGGTGGTCTGACCTGTGGCGTCACTCCTCAACCAAATTTTATGCAAAATACGGTGTGTGCGCATATTGACGGGACATTTGAATACAGATGTAAACACGTGACGTCAGAGGGCACATCGTCTATACGTTGGACTAATATTAGAACAAGTTGCTTGATTCAGTACCCTGTGTGTGCTAGTTAGTGAACAACACAAGCAACTCTAGACTGGCACATTCCAGAACATATACCGAGTCAGTCAACTTTTTCAACATGTCTCCAATAATCTGCCAGACTACTGAAGAGGTCAATCTATAGCCTACACAAAGTCTCAACATGAAACGATGTGGCTTCACTCTGAGGTACAAAATCTACTTTAACAATAAATGTTGGACTTCAAACCTGGCTGGTGAAAAACCTACACTGAGGACCTCTTCAACTGAACCTTTGCCTCGTTAAAATTGTGGATTGTCGGCTATAAAGTGAGTAAAATTGGCCTGATCATGTTTTGCATGTGTTTTTTCCAGCACTTCAGGTCCGTGTTATATCTGTATGGTCACGGTGTCAAAGCGATCAGGTGAACCTGCATTTCTTAAGAAAATGGAACAGAAATCACAGGTCACGCGTGCAAACTGCGTCTGGGCTATTATCACTAGGCCTGCTAGCTTAAGTTTAATGTTCGTTGCTCACGTCGTCTCTTGAGCGTGCTTGCTTTAGATAAACACTGGTGTAGGCTACACTGGTGTCGCGTTCGCAACGAAGACAACGAAATCGGATCATCTTTTACCCGGGCTTATTTTCACAGAAAACAGCTTTTGTGAAGTTAGCAGAGGCTATAGGAGAATGGCAAGTTGGTCTATCTATTATCGTGTCGGAATACTGATGACTGTGACGCCGCAATTCAATTACAGCAGGGGATACTCTCCGCACAAGTAGCTGTGATAAACAATAATAAACGCCTCTCGTTCTCGAACTCATCGGATGTTTACACGCAAAGTTAAACGAGCTCTTTTTGAAATAAAAATCAAGCCAGCACCGACAGGATATGGTTGGATGGTTGGTGTTTTAATCAAGGAATTTGTTTTGTCGTTAAACATTATTATACACATATAGGTCACCAGTGCATGTCAATGCGCCCTAAGGGACTGTAAGTAACCAAAATAGGGTCCCATTTCTCGAGGCCGAAACAACTGGGTTCTGGAAAGCTAAACAGTCATCAGGTCAGTTCTCTTTGTCGATGTATACGTGGTCATGATTTATTTGTTCATTACTGGGTTTGGCAAGAGTGTAATTCGAGCAGGTATACACGTACACGTTATGCCCCCATCACACCAAACTAGTTCTCACTACGTTCTCGAAAATGTTGCCGAACGGGCTCAAATTGTGTGCGAACGGAGTGGACGTAGCAGCAACTGTTTACGGTCTTTTTACAAACTTCATGGACGGGCTCAAACAGGAATGGTGCTCCAGAACTTCGAGCCTACTCAAAATCATATTTATGACATTATTTGGCCAAAGTTGCACGTTTTACGATTTTTTTAGGACGGGGCAGGACGTTTTGAGAAGTAGTTTGGGGTGACTTAAGCATTACCTGACTAACCAGTTTATTGCTGAAACATAAAACCATCCTCCAGTGCGCAAGCATTGTTATTTTTGTTACCTGCTTGTTATTTGAGAGGTCACGTTGACGTACGTTAGAGGGCGCCCGTATCGACAGCATGCGCGCTGCATCGCATACGGCGGCAAGTACGTCTTGCAACCAAGACTAGCAAAGCATGCACTATCAGGGTGTCCCAGATTCAAAAGTAATTCTGAAAATAAGGTTAAGTTTGGCCATAGATCCATGGTTTGGCAAAGATGTGCATTTTGTGGCTAGTAATAATGTTTTACCATAAAGTATGAGCAAAATGCTTTCCAGTGATACCTTGATTGCATGTAAAAAAAACTTTTTGGGACAGTTCATATTTTGAATCGTGCTGTGGAATGGCTGGATATTTGAAGAATTTGCAAGCCTGCATTTAACATAAGGTCGAAATCTTAAAAGTGAAACGAGCTGTGGCTGACATTTGCCTCTGAATGGGGCACGAGGAAGGTGTTGGTGCATAATTCAGTACTGAATAAATATCACCAATTGATAAACATCCTGTATGTATCACATGCTTTCAAACGGTTAGATTTCCATCGGGCCATATCTATCTGAATGTGCTGCTCAAGTCTGACCATGAACTGTCCCAAAAAGATTTTCACAAACCATTTTTTAAGCAATGGTAATCAGTGAGGCATATGGCAACAATGCGGGGATCAAATCTAATCTTCTTGAGTGATCGCTGCCGAACACACTAACCTCTACAGGTCTGAATTTGACTCAGCAAATTTGTTTAAGGACAAGCCGTTAAAGTTGATGTACACCTCTCTTCTCGAAACCCTTCAACCCATCAACCCTCGCCAACGCACCCAAGTGGGTAAATGCCGTCAATAGGGGACGGGGCATTGTCCGACCGTCTTCCCTCTTTTGTTTGTACTCTAACGTTTTCGGATGATCGCCATAGGATTTGCACACGAGTCTGAATCGGGGACCTTTGCGGAATAGGGGACCCCATTGTTCCCTTTGTCATACGTCCCCTATTTCAATCAAAAACAAACGCATACACATTTTTACAGGATAAACAGAAAATCCAAGGCAAAGCAAACGGTGGCCAAAAACATGTGTCTACAAGGTCCTAGATCTTTGGGCCAGAGAGGCCAAGTCAGTCCATCACAGGTTGTGCAGACGGGTCCCCATGCAAACACAAACCGCTTAGCAATACTTAAAGTACTTGGAGTAGCCAGAGGAAAGTTACAACAAGGGTGAAAACTGTCCACTCTCTACGTATACACACAAAAGCTTCTTACTTAAGAACACAATCTAAACACAAGGGAAGTGTTAGGGCAAACGGACATGTATGCATGGTGCTTTTAAGCCACTACGGTATGTGTACATAATTCTTGGAGGAATATCGATTCCTGCCCCGGCAGGCTGTGGAGTATTCAGCTGGACAAGGTATACATCCATGGATAACCTATAGACCTCGATTTGATGTAGCAGAAAGTTTGTTTGCCGTAGTCCACTTCTATTCCAACCTCTGTATAAATACACATCCCGCATTGCATGTTGACGTATAGAACACCAGTTGTCTCGTAACAAGAAAAATAACCCTCTAAATGTAAATCGAATACAATAAAATAAAATAAAACAAGAGCTGTCCTTCATAATTATGGCTCATCGAAGGAGTGAAAAGTTACTCTTTTGGTGTGGTTTTCACTCTTTTTAGAGTGGTTTTAAAGATGCACTCCTTTTGAGAGAGTGAGCTTTTCACTCGTTTACATTTAGAGATAAATGAGCAGGGGCTAATTACAGTGTAGGAAAGGGCATGATGTGATTTTACATTCAAAGCGGACAAGATTATTATACTAGCAGGGCGTGAATTCAACAAAAGGTTTCCAAAATCACATCCAAGTGTTTCAAATTCACATTCTTAGTCCAAATTCACATTATCAGTCCAAATTCACATTATCAGTCTAAATTCACATCCTGGGTTAGGTGGATGTGAATCCAGCGGTGTGAATTTAAATATTAACGACCTAACCCAGGATGCAAACTTGGACTAAGTGTGTGAATTTGGAGCATTTGGGTGCAATTTTGGAAATCTTTTGTTGAAATAACGTCTTGCTAAGGAATGTGTCAGCTTTGAATGCAAAATCACATCATCCCCTTTCATGTAGTGTAATACTAATAGATAATCTTTCAAGATTTGTGGCTTTTTCAGATCAATTTTCTAAGATCTTGAAAGATTTTTCAAGCATCTCGCTCAAATCATAAGCTCGCTAAAAGCGAGCTTTCGATTCGGGACGGGAGACAACGAGGACGATAAGCCGAGCAAAAACATCGATCTGCGCATGCGCGAAACCGAACATGTCTCCGTCCTGTTGAGTTTGGGAACGATTTGTTGGTGCAATAGTGTCCGGTCTGTAAGCACAACGGAGCGATATATTTGGTACACTAGTGAAAACTGAGCTGAAAACAGATTTGGAATGCTTAGAACCTTTTAAACATGTATATGGTTTTTTTTAAATGGGGGGGGGTTAGGTTATTTTTGCGGCCTTGAAAAACATCATAATTATGTCCATGGATACATTATATAAACGTGGTGGTTATGCAAATATGGAACCAAAAATAACAAGATTTTGTAACAGTGATTAATCATGTTGTATGTTTAAAACTGTGCTTCTCAAAAAAAAGGCCACGCCCCTTTTAATGGTTTCCAAGATTTTTACTTGAGCCTATCTCAAACAACAGTCTCAGGTGTTTTCTAAGACCTAGAAGTGATATGAAAGCAGTTTTGGGAATCTTAAAAGCTTTATTTATATGGAATCACATGTTTCTAAAATGGCATGTTAGAAAACATCCATTCTGGGGGGTAAAGATAATTACAAATCAATAGCTGTAATAGCTCCTACTGTGAATGACTACTCGGTACATTGATGTCATACAGAAGCATGAACTTTTCATCGTCAACACTTTGTTTTGACATCTAATCTCCATAGGACTTTTTATAGGGCAGACGCAGGTGCAACAAAATATAAGCGGTACGTTGGACAGTGACCAGTTGGCTTGGTAAAACACTTACAAAATGAATGTGGTTACCCACGCCTCAGGACAGAGCCATGTTCGGTTTCGCGCATGCGCAGATCATTTTGTTCGTTTGGCTTACTGTTCTCTTTGTCTTTCGTCCCGAATCGCAACCACGACAATGTGTACAAAATATACCACGCCATAGTGCCTAAAGACCGGACGCTATTTCACTCGAAAACCGTTCCCAAACGCGACGGGCGGATGAGACATGTTCGGTTTTGCGTATGCGCATATCGATCTACCGCCCCGAATCGAAAGGTCGCCATGAAGCAGGAATAACACGGAGGGAACCCTCTCTCTTTTTTGGTGGTTATTGTGCTTGCGGAATGTTGTGGTTTCTCGGGTGTGTTAGGTAACAATAGTCTAGATAGTGTGTATTGGAGACTAAAGCCGTGTTCGCACTGGATAAACATTTTGGGTAATTTGACCATGACGCCGGGTAACATTCCGATGGGTTGATCTTCCCACCGTCCGCACTTGGATTTAATTGACGCGGGTAGAATTGCCGAGACGATGGGTAAACTAACCGAGCTGGCTCCAAAACAATAAAGAGGGCGCCCTGCGTGACCTATGACCGCAACTTGACGACCGGATCGTCTGTTCCCGACCCTAGCTCTCAACATTATTTTCTTACATAATGGGTGATGGAAGATTTAACCGAGTCGTCGCGTCTGCACTGGATTTTCTGGCTCGGATAAATCTTCCTGGTCAATCTTCCTGGGCACCTTTTGCTCGGTTAAACTACCCACGCGGCGTGGATAAGTTACCTGTGAGGAAAGTTACCCAGGCTGTCCGCACTGGAGTTGAAATGGGCAAGTTACCCATTGGCTCGGTTAGTTTGCCCAAATTAAGTCCAGTGCGGACAGGGCTTTAGGAGGAAGTTCATCGGTCTCATATCGTGCTGGGTATAACATAAACATTTTCGTATGACTATAAGTTGTAAAAAAAACCACACACGTACAATACACAAGACAAGTACACCCGCAATTCCAGGCGATTGACCCATGCCAAATCAAATCAATACCATATATACCTCTCACTTTCGAAGCGATCGACTCTGGCTGTAACGCACTATGCTCACTTTATTTGACAGCAGAGTGACTGTTGTTATGTATTTTAGTCTTTATGTTTGCTCGTTCCCTGACGAACAAAATCCGTTGCATAATTGATTTGATAATTCAGGCGGCAATGCGTATATATTTTGTTTTGGCAGAGAGACGCGAGCCAGAAAGGCTAGCGTTTGACCGAAACGTAATAATCAAAATAATCCACGTATTAAAGGTAAGATACACCATTTGCAGATATCGAAGAAAAAAATGACTACCGAATTATTAGGAAATATTTTACTTATTTGAAAGTAAATAATGATACTGCATCCAGCCAAAGGACTGCGATAGATATCCTGCAACTGTTCAGAAAAATGTTTCTTTAAAAAAACAAGAAACAAAGAACCACTGCCTGACGCTATAGTTGAAAACGAACGCTTTTTTTTTTTTTTTTAAGCATCCATGATTGTAAAACTTCGGACAGGCCATTTAAAGGTAGGATACACCGTTTGCAGATATCGAAAGTTTACTACCGAATTTACTAACGATATTTACTATAAAATGCAACCCCCAAAACCCACTCATTCATTATAATTCAATCAATTACCAATGGTGTATCCTACCTTTAAACGATATTTACTATAAAATGCAACCTCCCAAATCCACCTATTCATGATATTTCAAGCATTTACCAATGGTGTATTCTACCTTTAACGGCCTGTAGTCATGATTGGTACATACAGTAAACGCCATTGGATACCACCAGCCCAAATGCAAACTTGTGTGCATTCTGATCAGTTCGCAAGAAGAGTCAAAAACGCAATTTCATTATTTTGACCTGAAATCGCTCGTTGTCGCGCCATTCGTTGTTTGAACAATGTCCAGCGCGCCGTACCCGTCGTCTCTTCCCTGTATGGCTACGGGGTAATTTCCGTTGGCCGATCAGAAACTGTAAGTTTAAGTTTATCATACAAAATATTGGGTTTAAATTGCTGTTGATGTTTGATCTTTCACTCTGTATCATCGCTGCGAGGAAAAGTGCACAATTAATAAAGCCTCTTCCGTAGTTTACAGTCACCCCGACACAAACAACGTTTAGGCATATACAGACGCGGCTTGCAATGCGCGTTGCACTAACAACATGTAAATTTGTGCAGTTGCAACAAGGGGCATCGGTAAAAAAATTGTTTATTATTAGGTATGGAGTGGGATGGTCTAACAGGCTCCTCGGCAGACTTTTCTGACGTCAGAGACTTTTGTCAAAAGGGGTTAGTCGAACTAGGTTTTGCAATGAAAACAACATTTTACCAAATAAATTGTGGGTCAAAACACCGAAAATGGGACCGAATTTTTTTTCACTATTGTTTTTTTCTATTTCAAAGCTTTTCCAGGTGTAGTTGAGTGCAGTCCAACATCAGGGCACACCAGAGATCAGATTTCGATTGTACATTACGGGCTGTAACTACGAAAGCTGTTTATCTTTATGCTAAGTGTAGTATATAGACGTGGATAAATCCAAGTTACACGCGTCTTCCTAAACGCCTGAATTAAACAACTCTTACTAAATATCTGAAATGGTTGTTTAGTTATCCTCGTGTAACTTGGACAGTCTAAACTTATTGACCGTGGTCCCTATTGTTAAATACATTGTAATATAGAGGATTGCGCAACAGTACGAACATACGATAGGCATCAGTAGATAAATCTTCAGCAGGTCTTTACTTAGATACTCTACAGCCTGAGCCATATGGCTGATACCAAGGCAACGCAGTGACAATTTCACTACTGACGAAAGGATGGCTCTGATTGAGACCATGAGGAACTTTATTTTCATTATTGTTGACAAACGATGTGACACTAAAGCCAACCAGAAAAAAAACCTAACCGTAAAAACCGATCTGCTATAAAAGGACAACAAAGAATCGGGTGTTCTAAATACAATCCGAGAAGTCCAAGTAAATCGTTGAACGTGTCTTTGCTAACTCTGAAACGTCTGATGAAATGTTCCTCGTCATACTCTTCTAAGGGATTCACCTTGTCCCTAAAAACTCTTTGTGAACGTTGGTGTTGGCGACCATGACGATTTTGTTAGTTGGCCTCCCCTTGTGCAATTAAGAAGATTTGAGGCGCATCCATCCTTTCCACCTTTCTACCTTTCTGTGTACATATCTGGCTTCTAAATGGCTCAGAATACTCACTAAACAACCCCCGTACTATGTTTAAGAATTGCTATTGTTTGTTATAAACACATATTTAACTCCAATGGTCATTTAAACGCGGCTAACCTAAAACAAGCTTTGTAGTATACTTGTTTAAAGTTAGACACCAGGTTTAAACAGTGACTACTAATTTATACGCATCTAATGGCTTAAACAGCTTTCGTAGTTACAGCCCTACATGTTTATCATAAGTCAGCAACAGCACGACAGGTTTGGAGCCAATAGATTTAAGTCCGAAGAAAACGAACAAACTTACATTGCTAGAGCTTTCCCATTCTAAGGCCTTTTTGACTGCTTCCACGGTACTATAGAGTCCGTTGAGGATCCTATTTTCAATATGCGGCCGATGAAGGCTGATGACCGCGAACAACGGAAGCGATAGCCGTATAGGTCACATTTTACGGCAGAATTCACATGGATCGCCATGTCAAGGCCTATTTTTCACAATTGCTAACACATTTATTTGAAAAAAATTCACAAAAGTGAAAGTGAAACACGATAGTCAAAGTAGAGCGAAGGCTGGGTACCAATCAAAAACAACATGGCCGCGCCCAGGCAGGCAATTTCGTGTTCGCTTTTTTTCGTAGAAATCTGCAACACTGTCGAGTATCAGAATAAAATGATCGAATAAAATAATTGTTCTAGTTGTAAGACTACATGCGTATAAACGGTCAACATCGAGCTGTATAGCGTGTACGTGAGTATTATTTACGTTGCATTGTTTTTTTTTTTATCTTCCTTGATTTTCAAGTTTGGTGGGTCCGGCATTCGGATTTCATTTTTTTTGTTATGGGTGGGTGGGTCAACACTCAGATTTGGGGTTGAAAATTTCAAACCCGATATCGAGATTTTTTTTTACTGATGCCCCCTGGTCGCAAACGCCAAAGTATGTAGGTAATGTCACTCCAAGTATTCGCGCTGTAAATTTTACAAAAACGTCGCACACTGTACTAAAACTACTGCGAAATTTGGCTGCGACTGTTTCGCGACATCCAAATCGCTCCGTGGTCACATTCCGGCTGATGAAATGTGGACCAGCCTTATGGTAGAAAAGGTTCAAAACTGCGCATTTTCTTTGTTGTAATTGTCGTCATAAGGGCCGATCGTCATAAATGCGAATGTGATGCGAATTTTACGTCCACGAAGCATTCGTCGCATTTGAAATGTGTTCAACTTTTGGGATTTTGCGGGGTAAAGGCGAAACTTGCCCTGACGTCACAAATTCACCTTAGCGACAAGACGTCATTAATGTTGTGGATATTAACGTTGCATTGACACACACAAAAACCAAAAAAAACCACAATACTCTTCGAGAGATCCGCGTTTGCTATTTCCCAAGTCAAAGCAACATTTTGAATGTTGCTAGTATCGTGACTTTGGGTGTGATCCCTAGCCACATAAACATTACAGGTTTGTGGCTTCTAAATATAGCGCCCCAAGATGTATAATTTTGGGGAAATTGCCAACATAATGGCTGGATAGCTCAGTTGGTAGAGCACTGGAAAGACAATCCGGAGGCCGCTGGTCCAAACCCCGCTCCAGTCAAGTTCTTTGTTCAATTTCAATTGTTCAATTGTATTAACTACACCTTGTCAGTTTCCCTTGTGATTCATGTGGTAATAAATAAGACAGGACGCAATTAAAGAGGGACAGCAGGGGTCCCTGATTGGAGGCATTATACACACTTGGGTGTGTGTCGGGGGGGGGGGGGGGGACTTGGCCGACTGAGATTCACAACGATAAAAAAGAAGAAGATATTTCTCATAATCTGAAAGCAATCCCTCTAGGCATGTTAATCTAGCGGAAACACTGCGAAGGCGTCATCTTATCAAATATACAAATATACGGTTTGTTGTGTACGGCAAATTAGTAAAACTGCACGAGCATTAGGCCTACGGTGATTTTGTTCAATTCACGCCTCTTGTTTAATCATGTAGTCGAAATGTTAGAGGTTTGATAAAAGACCTCTGATAACCTTAGCAGTGAGAAGGACGCAATGTTTTTCTTTGAGGTCTGGATATGTCAATAACTTCCAATTAGTATTATGGTAGAATGACGCTTTTAAATTATTTACACCTTAAAACACGCAAAGCTTGAGTAGTTTTGAAATGCTGTTTAGTTCTATAACTGCTGCAGTGGACTGACAAATTAGTTTTTGAATGTGCATGACTTTTGTGTGTGTATTGAAGCGATTGTGGTCATGGTGCCAAGTTGTGTGGTTCTTGTTCACTTTCAGGTCGTTCGGTTTCGTTTTAAATAGAGACATTCAAATTCGTTTTGCAAATATGAATGCTTTTTGATGAGTCCACAAATTGTTAATTTGGCACTGATAGGCCTAATGATGCAAAAGCAGCATACAAATTTGCGCAAAGTGACGCGGTGATTTACATTGGACGCCTATATTTGCCGAAATTGACCGAGAGTACCTATAATATACCAGCCACATTTTAAATCCGTGGCCTATAGTTGTCTGGAGCCTTGAAATCGCAGTCTCGGGGTAAAGCCGCAGGTTGTATAGGTTCGAATCCGGACTGGAACTACGGTGCGTGTGCCCTTGGGCAAGGCACTTTGTAGCTCATTGCTTCTCCCCACCCAGGAGTAAACTGGTATACCTGCGAGGGCAGATATGGTTATTGTGAATAATTTAGCTGCCTTGCGCCAACAACTTGGCATCGAGCTGTATACTCCCCAGGGAGCTGAGATGGCTTTTGGAATGTTTTATTGGCCAAATGATTTGGGGTAATAATAACGAACATCGCTTTGGTTCAAGTTCAAGGCGCTACATACAAATCCGTTGTTATTATTATTATACAATAGATTGAGAATAGTTTGCGTAAACATTATGGTTTTTATGTCAACAGTAATGTTCATTGTACTCCGAAGACATTATGATGACATACCGCCCTTGGTTTCGTTACTCGATCAGTGCAGTAAAACACGGGTGTACTGTGTGCACACGCATTACAGTTGACGTCCATGGTCTCTGCCGTCCCTCTCCTTTCCTAACACAAACAACGTGATGAATTTTGTTTGACAGAATATATTCATCATTCAGTGAAGCTAATTAGCTGGCTGGATGGGCACGAGAAGTGTATACACATGGACGATGCCTACGCGTAGACGATACGAACGCAAACTTTGTTTCTGTTTGTCGCGCAAAATAGAAAGAAAGATCGTCTCCGCGATAATATAAAAGGACGAGTAATGTCAAGCTATTTGCTCGAGGGTAAACGGCTTCAGAAAAACAAAATAACCATCTGTTAGCGATTGATGCATGCAAAAAGGCGCTTCTGGCTACAGGCAAACATGTGTGCAATTTGATGGACCATGCCAACATAGAAAGTTTAGAATAGCGCTTCTTTAAGCTTTTTGCGTGCATACATAATACTACACACAGGTGGATTTAGATATCATTTTGTATAGCGTTGTTGTTCAGTGTTTGGCTGCAAGGCGAGTGTCAGGTTGTTGTTTTTGTTTTACATTTTAACCTAACTCCCTAGGGGGCGTGCAAAATCATATTGGGATTCGAGGATTCAGAGCTGTTTGGGTTTATAATTACCTTTTAATTTAAAATCATTCTTAAAGGTAGTATACACCATTGGTAATTACTTGAATTATCATGAATGGGTAGATTTGGGGGGTTGTATTTTATAGTAAATATCGTTTAACTGACCTGTCCGAGGTTTTACAATCATAGAAACCACAAACCACGAAAAACAGCGTTTGTTTTTAACCGGTGTTGAGCAGTTATTCTTATGTTATCTTTGTTTTTTCGCGATCGCCGTCCGGCCGTCCGGCAATTAAATTTTTCGGAATAATTACAGGATTTCTAGCGCAATCATTTTGCTTGATGCCTAGAATCATTATTTACTTTCAAATGAGTAAGATATTTATTAATAATTCGGTAGTAAATATTTACGATATCCGCAAATGGTGTGTCCTACCTTTAAATTAAGTGGCAGTTTAATGTTATAAATAATTGTCAAGTTTGGTGATTTGTTTGATTTATTTATGCTGTGATTTTGCATTCAAAGCAGACACGGTCCTTATAGCAGAATGAGATTTCGACAACAGATTTCCAAAATTACATCAATATTCTTAAAATTCACATCCCCAGTCCAAATTCACATTCTGGGTTAAGTCGTTAAGACTCAAACCTACCTCCACTGGATTCACATCCACTCAACCCATGATGTGAATTTTAACTGAGGGTGTACATTTGGAGCATTTTGATGTTATATTGGAAATCTTTTGTTGAAATCACATTTTGCTAAGGACCGTGTCCACAGCTATTTATACTGTGTCCCAGAAAGAAAGAAAAAATAATCTTAAAATGATGGCTCAATTTGACAACACTGTGAGCTGTACGACTATATCATTCATTGTTTGCCATAACATAATAAGCAAAATGCCTTCAAAATGATACATTTCTGTTTTACAAACACCAACTTCGTTTCCTCTCAGGCTTCATTTATGTAGTTTAGCAAAAGGCTGGAGCCGGAGACGAAGCCGAAGCCAGCTATGTTTGGAAAACGGCCTACGCTAATTTCTTAATTTTTTTATTAATTTCAAATGTTTGCTTGTTTTTACGTTGAACATTTTATAATAAAAAACATACATTTCTGTCAATTATAACGGGTTTTTTTTTGCATTTTGCATTTTAATATAAACAATACTGCAAAAAGTATAATTATCGTTTTCACGAACAGGCAAAAATGATTTTGCCCTATTTATATTACACCATATTTTGTGCGTACCGTTTTCACCAAGAAGCAAAAGTCAGTTTGCGGGGGCAAAACTTCTGCTAAACAGTCATGTTAGCGTTATCATGAATTGGTGGATTTGGGGGTTGTATTTTGTAGTAAATATCGTTTAACTGACCTGTCCGAAGTTTTACAATAATGGATGCCAAGAAAAGCACGAAAAACAGCGTTTGTTTTCAACCGGCGTCTAGCAGTTATTCTTATGTTATTTGTGTTTTTTCGCGATCGCCGTCCGGCGATCGCAAATTTTTGTTATACAATTTTATTTTTCAGAATAATTACAGGATATCTAGCGCAATCATTTTGCTGGATGCCTAGAATCATTATTTACTTTCAGATGAGTAAGATATTTCCTAATAATTCGGTAGTACATTTTTTCGATATCTGCAAATGGTGTATCATACCTTTAACTATATTAGGCGGTTTAAATTAGTTCCCGTAAATGTGTTCTTTCGTGTAGACAACAGAGTGCAAACTTCACAGCGAAATGCACGAATGCAAACAAGAGACCAACGTATTCTCTTCTGCATGCCGTTTTCTCAGGAGACCGAAGCTGGTCGCCATCGAGAAAATCACTCCCTTCTCCAAATTCAATTCCACAGCTCGAGAAAAATAGAATAATATTTCAATCCATCGTCGTTCGTGGTTTTATTTCGATAGATCAGCAATACGGTTTTAAAACAAACCAGTGAAATATGTCTCGTCGCGTTTTCTTATTGGACAACCAAAAAGGAATTCCAGTTGATATTCAAATGCAGTTTTAGATAAATTGTGTTTTAGCAAAACCGTTGGCGTTCATTTATAATATCAGTTGCCTTAAGGGACAGCAAGGGCCGGGCCAGAATACCGGTACCTTCACTTAAGATGTTACTTGATAATACCTGGCAAACGGTGCTGACAATGTGAGGAGATCCAACCATTTCTTTAACCTATACATACAGCGAAGGCGGGAACTGCACTTCTGACAAGCCGACCGCACACATTCGCGGGCACCCTGTGTCGCCTGGGACACGTGTACTTCACGCCAGAGTTTATTTTTGTCCCTGTAAAGATTTCACACTTAGCACACAGGCCCTCGGTGTGCAAACTTGCTCCCGGTGACGTCTTCAATAGGGCAAAGTCATGAAAGACACACGGGCTTGGTTGAAAAAACGGAACGCAGTTAACAAGAGGGAGTGTGTAGTTTCACCAACGGATCGTCCATCGACTCCCTGATGAAGGAGACACCAAACACGCGTGTATTGGCCCGACTGTTCAAATAACGTGTGAAAATACCCTGAGCTATTACATGTATCGGGTTATTATAGTGGTAAACATATTGGGCTCGGGTATTTTTTCAGATCGGGTTATTCACTTCTCTCGACGGTTCTTCTGATGACTCGTCGTATGCCGACACCGCAAAAACTGACACCCTGCTATGTGTGCCCAAACAGTGTTAGAAACAGGTCCAAGCCAGAGGAGGGTGGGTATGTTATCCGGCTTAATACGACCCCTCTTAGAACACGATCCGAAATTTAGAAAACAATATAGCCACACCAAGGCAAATTGAAAAGGGCAAACGTAAATTCTCCCCGGCTTTATTATTTTAAAGGCATACACAACCATCTGCTAATTATCCGCATCATGTTGTTACCCTAGATTTCCAGATTTCGAATGTAATTTATAGTTCACTGTCCACGGCCCAAATGTTGAACCACTAATCATTTTACACAGCAGCCGCGTGATATCACGCCCTCATACGGGGGTGTGATATAAACAAAATACAGTATACAAGACATGGGTATAACAAAAGCATTTCTACAAATAGGTATGTACAACGTAACAAAATATTTAATTATAAGGATATTGATGATTTACGGGATGGGCGAAACTCTGCAGGGGAAAAAAGACAAGGGGAAAGTCCGGTTCTAAATGTGACCTGCTCTGTGAAAATGAGTCAGATGTGAACAATTTGACAGAGATATGTATACTATTAGAAAGACTGTCCTCTTTAATTTGATTTATGTTGGATTTCTGTAGCATGTTGCGTTCTTGTGATACACCGATTTTATTTTTGACGATTTTGCGAAATCTAAAAACTCCATTCATAAGAAATCATGCATTAACAAAATTATTTCCCTTTAGGAGATGTATGCGCGGGTCACAAATTAGAATATAAACCACGATATGTCATCGTAAATCAGAGGAAACAGATTGTATTATAGCTCCGATTTAAATTTACAAAACACTGGGTTAGAGGTGGGATACACCACTGGAATTGCTTTAATTATCATGAATGGGTGGATTTGGGGGTTGTATTTTATAGTAAATATCGTTTAACTGGTCTGTCCGAAGTTTTACAATCATGGATGCAAGAAAAACGACGTTCGTTTTCAACCGGCGTCAGGCAGTGGTTATTATGTTGTTCTTGGGTTTTTTCGCGATCGCCGTCTGGCGATCGTGAATTTGTTGTTATACAATTGTATTGTTTGGAACAATTACAGGATATCTAGCGCAATCCTTTTGCCGTATGCCTACGATCATTATTTACTTTTAAATAAGTACGATATTTCCTAATAATTCGGTAGTAAATCGTTTGTTGAAATCATATGTCCGCGTTTATTGCAAAACACCATACCCTTTTCTCGTGTCAATTGTTCGGGCAATTTGTTTCATAAGCGTTGGAATTATTTTGTGATGCGCCTGTTATCTATGCTTTTTACATAATATCTGTTCTTGAGCTATTAAAATATAGGCCGAAATACGATACTGGCGTTATACTTGCATCAGCAGCGCCACAGTCATAATGTTAAACCCTAAACCCCTCAAGACATGTACACCATGTTGTACCTTGCCTACTTATGTTATAGGATGTGCAGGCGGTTTCTGTATATTGTTGTTAAATTAACCATGCTCGGGCTGGGTTGAAGAAAATTAAATGTAAAGGTTAAGAGATCGCGAAAACACGCCACTTTATATTGAGCATGGTACCCCTTCGAAGGGAATATATAAAATAACGTTTTAATCTATTTTGATAGTAGCTAATTTAAGGGGCGAATTAGCTCTCTACTGTCGTTCGGATGATTCGAATTTCAGAGTTCCAATTCGTGTTCATATACCTGATATATTCATGTTGCACTCATCCTTTACCGTTGTGTCATTCAGTTTAAGTGGTCATTCAGTTTAGCAGTTGGTTTTTGGTAAAGGCTTATTTGCATAAGATTCGTGTTTTCGTATATATTTTATATTATATTTAGCACTTTCTGCATTAAAAAAAATGGGAAACGATGTGTTTAAATGTTCACAAGTTTAATTCTAGTTTGTTTAGTTTGAAGTATCTTTCTTTAACCTACAAAAGTAAAATATAAGTTAACAATACGGGAAAACTACATGTTGTGTGAAAGTCGGCATATAAACAATAAACTTCGGCAACATTAAACTTAGGTAATAATGTTTCCGCTTTTTATCACGTATACACATTATTTGTTTTCTATGTTTTTGCTTTCTTATCTTCTGTATTTTTAATTTAAATCTGGGTTTATGTTATATCTCTGTTTTTCATGATTTTGTTGTTAAAGGTAGTATACACCATTTGCAGATATCGAAAATATTTACTACCGAATTATTAGGAAATATCTTACTCATCTGAAAGTAAATAATGATTCTAGGCACCCAGCAAAATGATTGCGCTAGATATCCTGTAATTATTCGGGAAAATAGAATTTTATAAGGAAAAATTCGCGATCGCCGGACGGCGACCGCGAAATAACACAAATAACATAAGAATAACTGATAGACACCGGTTAAAAACGAACGCCGTTTTTCGTGCTTTTCTCGGCATCCATGATTGTAAAACTTCGGACAGGTCGGTTAAATGATATTTACTATAAAATACGCGCCAGCGTACTGCAACGACCACATGATTAGTTGTATAAAAAGCCGACGCGCTACTACACTAATGGCCCTGTCACACCAGAACGTTTTAGGCCAACGTGTTGGAATTTCGGTAACACGCGGGTAAACGTTGACCAACGCTAGGCCAGCGTTCGCAACGCGCTAAGCGCGTTACCCACACGCTGGAACACGCTGTCACACGCTGAGGCAAAAATACATTTTTCAACATACCTAAAATTTTCAGCGTTTGCCAGCGTGTGACTGCACACGCTGGCGGCGCGCAGGATGGTCGTTACTTACGCATCGAACGCGCTAGACGATCGTTACCAACCCACTACTCACACGCTGGCGACCCGCTGTCGTATTTTTACTATAAATCAGTGATATGTTCCTCACACGCTGAGCGCGTTCCTCACACGATACTCACGCGCTGGCATACGCTATGAACCCGTTATCAACCTGTATGGACACGCTGAAATCACGGTTCCACTTGACTTTTTCTGTGAAAGTTCAGCGATTGCCAGCGTATCAACTATTTTTAACGCGCTACTCATACATTGGCCTAAAACGTCCTGGGGTGACAGGGCCATGACCAGCGTATCGCCAGAGTACGCCAGCGTACGCCAGCGTGCGCCAGCGTGTGAGTAGCTGGTTGATAACGATCGTCTAGCGTGTTCGACGCGTGAGTAACAAACCTCCAACGCTCCGCCAGCGTGTGCAGTCACACGCTGGCAAACGCTGGAAATTGTATGTATGTTGACAAAAATATGTTTTCCTCAGCGTGTGACAGCATGTCCCAGCGCGTGAGTAACGCGCTCAGCGTTTTGCTAACGCTGGCCTAGCGTTGGTCAGCGTTTGCCAGCTTGTTGCCAAAATTACAACACGTTACTCACGCGTTGGCCTAAAATGGTCTGGTGTGACAGGGCCATAAAACATAAATATGTCAGGTATGACAACGAATTTAAACGTCTGAAACTGACAACGAATTTAAACGTCTGAAATCTAATACAAACCACGGGAACGACAACAGAGAGCTAATTCGCTTCAAATTGACCACTATCAAGTTGAATTTGAACGCTATTATTTTAGCGAAATTGGCCGGGAAACTCTATATTATAGAATACAATGGAAGCTTCAAACTTGAAACCTCAGATTGGAAAAGAAAACACGTGCACATGTAATCCCTACACAAAACAGTCCAGGGACATGGGTAGATGCACAAAGTACATTTTGCGAAATGCATTCCACAACTCACTAAATTCTGGGATTGCCACTTCCATATCACACTAAAAACAAAACCTACTTTGTGTTGTTTTTAAAGGTCTAGCAGATATATACAAAGTATTACTCGTGTTTTGTTTTGTAATGTCCTAAACAAAAAAAGTTGTTTTGTTACTTAGATATATCAATTCATAAGTGTTTTTTTTTTTAAAGCAAAACAAGCACCCGCTCCGTTTGCACGTTTTTGGGCGATTGTTACTGCATACTATCTCTTTTTTGTCATCCCTTGGTTTAGCTCTTTACACGTAATTATATACGTTGCCCTTACACCCCCGCGAAAGAGGTAAACAGAATTCAGAGATTTGTGTATGTGTTAGTCAAGAGCAAAGCTTGTTGAGATGTGATGTCCGTCGACTAATTCGCTTTACTCAATACCTTTGTCGTTATGGTACACGTACTGTTTAGACTGCATGCACCGACCTGTCGGATGCGTACTTAGACGTGTTTTCACAGGGATGAGTGCCTCACGTCAGGTAAAAAAGCCCACGAGAGAATTGGCGATGATCGTGAATTGGAGACAACATTTGATTTCTTTCTTGTATCTTCCTTTCAAGAACTTAGTCCTCGGCACGGAGTAAACTTTGAACAAGTAGCTCAGTTGTGTATACAGAATGCAAAGGAACGAGTGGTTTGAATTCCATATCCTCTTGAGCTGAGGTAAAGTCAAACAAAATGCGCATCGTGTAAACACGTTGGGGGGAATATATCTTGCCAACCTGCCAACATCGCTCAACACGAAAAACGTGAGGTAGATAAGAAAGAAAAAAAAGGATACATGTTAACAATTCCTAAATTCGAATCTTCTATTGTACAGCACTGATTTCAGGCGAACAGAGCTTTTCTGCATATAGTGGTTGGTTAGAAAATTCTAGCGATTAGAAAGTTCATCGTGTGATGTCCACTTTAAACACCGTCAACTGACCTAACAATTCATGCTTAAAATCGAAATCTTAGAATGCTGTTTTCTCGGAATATGCAGCAGTCACAGAGCTAAACACGTCATCGGGTTGTTGGTCAAAAACCTGTCTTAGTTTATAGTTTGAACACTTTTACTGCCTCAAACGAAAAAAACAAAAACGAAACAATGGTATATTGTCCCTCTAAAGTCGAGGGCATGTACAACAAAACCACCGCTCGTCAACCAGACTCAGCTGACCTTACAATTCATGTTTCAAATATAAACGACAATGACAAGAACGGCGGCGACGACGACAAAGACAACGACGACGACAACATTAACAACGACATCAACGGCGGTGACGACAATGACGACACCGACAGCAACGACAACAACAACAACGACGACGACAAAAAGAATCCACTGAAAACGCGTTTGTATTTGTATTGGTCAAGTGTAGTTTCATCCACCCGAGTTTTCCTATACATGAACTAACAATATCTCCACAGCGAGTTTTTATATACATGTACTAACAATATCTTCTCAAACAAGTAATATTTAACCCTTGTGGCTTTAAAAAAAAGATCTCACTAGTTTAGTTATCTTAAAGATTGATTGATTAAGTCTAGGGCATGTAAACAATAAATCGCTCGTCAACTAGACTCAAAACCGATATCTCCCCCTTGACGACACTGCGCTGACCCGTAATTGCGAGTCAAGTAAAAGTGTAGACATCACCTGCATTTTTTTCTTTCTTAAACGAACGGCTTCGGAAAGTGGAGTATTTTGTGCTGTGACATTTCACACCCGAGTCTTGAGCCTAGTAATGACGTGCACGAACCGCAAGTTCTTGTTACTGTCTGTAAACAAAAGGGGGGTTTGTTGTATAAAACCTACACTGAAAGGTAAATTGTACTGTACTATATACTATACTGTTTTTAGCCACAGTATTGAACTGTAATCTATTTTAAAGATTACAAAGTGAACAAAGAAATTGGCAAAGCGGGACTCGAACCTGCAAAATACCGG
The DNA here is from genome assembly GCA_037893245.1 of Crossaster papposus. NCBI lineage: Eukaryota > Metazoa > Echinodermata > Asteroidea > Velatida > Solasteridae > Crossaster > Crossaster papposus. Next base: position 1,670,303 of record JBAIAA010000288.1, on the reverse strand, counting down.
ACCGGCGCTCTACCAACTAAGCTAACCTGCCCTATGTTGGCGGTCTCCCAAATTGTCCGTATTTTTGTTCGAGGGCGCAAGTCGGAAGTTTTAAACACCATATCACGCCCAATTTTACGATATAACCTGGGAAGCGACATTATGGGGTTTACTCAATGAGGATACGACATTGTAAAGATAATGTAATTTATCGTATTTTGGCTACAATTGCTATAGTTATTCTACGTGAATCTCATTACGCAGCAACTGGCTAATCAGAATTTAGAAAATGTGTGTTTACAAAAATCTTGTTGAATTGTTGTGGTTTTTTTTGTCAAAAACGCACTTTCTTGAAAATACTGAGTAATTATTCAAACAACTCCCAAAAAAGTAATTTTCCAGGTAAGCATTGGTGAAGATTTGCATTAGCGCATGTCCTTTCGTATTCAAATATTGAAATTATTCATGGGAAACCGTGAAGTTTATCATAACAGGAACAGACGATAATATAAAGCCAAATCACGTCAGTATATGGTTTGTAGTGTTAAAGTAGGTTATCGTAGCATAATGTACAGTAATATGTATTCAGTTACCTCCATTTAGTCTGGATTGCAGTAACCTACTGAGTACAGACTACACAATAGACCTTGTTAGTTCATCAATGCGATCTGTGCTATTAAAGGATCACAGAAATAGAAAATAAAAAGTCCTTATATGATATAAAACATAGGTTACAGTATTAATACACCCAATAAAAAAAATTGTGTGTGATTTTAGGGTTATTTGAGCCATTACAAATTTCAAATTTCTCTTCGATCGCCCCGCCCAGAAAAATTCCTCCTTTGACAGAATGCCTGGATGTCGAAGTCGTGACGTCACGTAAAGAATAGCTTTCTTCGCGATTGATTGCGATCGCGTGGTTACGTATGTACGCACGCGATCGCGATCAATCGCGAAGAAAGCTATTCTTTACGTGACGTCACGACTTCGACAGGAGGAATTTTTCTGGGCGGGGCAATCGAAGAGAAATTTGAAATTTGTAATGGCTCAAATAACCCTAAAATCAAACACAATATTTTTTATTGGGTGTATTAATACTGTAACCTATGTTTTATATCATATAAGGACTTTTTATTTTTCTATTTCTGTAATCCTTTAAGTACGGTTGTTTGTTTACACAAATTTACTGTGACTGGCAGCATGGGCGTATTAATGTACCCTATTTATTACAGTACTTAAAAATATGTTTTTACAGTACATTAATGGCGCCCGTGCTGTGCATGATATGATTTGCATTCAAAGCGGACACAGTTCTTAGCAGGATGTAAGTTCGACAAAAGATTTTCAAAACCACATCCAAATGCTCCAAATTCACATCCTCAGTCTAAATTCATATTCTGGGTAGGTCGTTAAAGTCAAAATCTACATCCACTTGGAGGTGAATTTGCATTTTGACAACCTTTTATCCCGGATGTGAATTTGAAGAATAAAGATGTGATTTGGGAAATATTTTGATACAATCATATTCTGCTATTAAAGGACAGTGTCTGCTTTGAATGTAAAATCACATCTTGCCCTTTCCTGGTGAAAGTAATATAATAATAATAATAATGGACATTTATATAGCGCAAATTGCAAAATAGCCTCTAAGCGCTGAACAATAAATTACATAAAAATTATCAAATGAAATTTCAAGTTAAATATATAAGACATACATAAACAAACATTGATTAACTATTACAAAAATGCTAACTTAAACAAATGAGTTTTTAACCTAGATTTAAAAGTATCTACATTTGGGGAAGTACGGATATTAAGGGGAAGATTGTTCCATAGAAATGCGATTTGTACTGCGATTTGTACAGAAATTGTTTTACAGTGTTAAGCTATGGGTGTTGGAGAGTACCGTTCAGGAAAAAAATGGCGTGAAAGCTTGCCATGCATCATGGTGTCTCCTAATTGCCTTAGAGCAATGTATGTACTCCGCGGGGGAGGGGGGGGGGGGGTGCATTACAAAACTGCACATATTACATTTTGGGGGCGTTGCTGTGGTCAAGCAGAACTATGTAGTACTTAACTCTGTAGCATTATTTTTTTCAAACAGTAAAGAAGACCAAATTAACAAATGATCGGATGGCTTCACACATGCCAGAGGCAAAATGTACTTGATAGATGATCTCTTGTTATTTCTGTGGTTCTTATATTTGTCGCCTCTGAAGTATGAGCCGGTCGGTCGAGAAAGAAATATAAATCTGACACAAAAACACCGAAATTGCAGTTCCACCCGAATAGATGACTACTGACAAGTTCCTATTACCTCTATGACGACAACTTGGGAGTTACAAAATTTCCCCACGCCACATTTCTAGAGATGACTAGGTCTCCAGAGGGTTTTAGAACGAAATAGATTCTTTGAGTTTTACTAGAGAAAAAAAATAAAAATTGAGGTCTAAAGAAGAGTGGGTTAGGGTTACAGCCTAGGAAATTAATCATAAATTTGACATATAAGCACTTTGAAAATAGGCCTACCCTCGACGTCGCGAGAATTGTGTTCACGAGAACAAAGCGATGTCCCCATACAGATACACATTTGCGAATGTGTGTTTGAGTTTAAATTTCTCTGAGGGAGGCAGCTCACAACAATCTTTGCTGCATTGGCAGCCTAAAAGCCATACCCTATAGACACCTAAATATGAGAGGCAACATTGTACATCCTCTCATCTTCTGGGATTTCACTGGTTGCTATACCTTACTTTGCTCACCAATCTGGTATTCATTTTGGTTTCCATTACATTTTTTCAAATAACGTCACAGAGCTGGATTGTGTGAATTTGTAACATTCATTGTTTTTTTCATTTCCTAAATCGTTGTGGATGGAGTTTCAGATAGGTTTGCGGTAATAAAACATTTGTTTTGTGTTGAGTCGAGAGCTCAAAGGGAGAACCACAGGGCCGGGTCAAGAACACCTTGAAAGCGTTGATTCCTGTTACGTACTATAGCATAGCTGTTCTCTTGCTACTGTGCTAATGTTCCTTTTGCCTTTTTCTTCCCCTTGTTTTGTTCCAAGCTTATGCAGTGCGGGTACACTTCACATCATTATAATACTCTGTCTTTGTTTCTTGTTCGTCCATTTGTGTCTTGTTTTTAGTTTGCATTGTACTGGCATGGCAATATAATCTACTGGCTTCTGCCTATGTCATCTCATCATGTTACTGCTTTGTTAATGTATTGTTATTGATAAGCCTAATATTCTTGGATTACTTACAACAGGCCGCATTTCTGGTCGCATGAGGGCGCTGTAAGACGCCATTTTCTGGGTACAAAATTGCGTTGTTTTAGTAACTTTACTAACTTTAGATAATGGAACATTTAAACTTTGGAGCTGTAAGAATATCTAAAGGGCATAAATTATCTTCTAATCACTTTTAATTATATCCCCAAATGTCGTAGGTACAGCGCCCTCTACGTTCAAGAATACGGCCTATTCGTGTTGACCTTTTTTAGACTTGTAAATTTCACTTGTAAATAGACTTATATATGTTTTGTTGTTCTATAGTTGTTCTATATTCGTGTATTAATTTACTTCAGGTTTTCTACTCAGTTTCTTATTATGTTTTTGTACAAAAGTACCAGCAATATGAAAATAAATGTATAATGAATAAATGAATGAATGAATAAACAGATAAAATGGGGCGCCCTGTAAGAGAAGAATAATTAATTCTGGCTGTAGCTAAATATGAGCTGGGCAGCTGCGGCAAAAGCAAAACGTGTACACATATACAAGAATTACATATACATTCACTGTCTAGACCACATGTCCACATAGTACAGTAAGTCTGCAAAAAGACGCCGTGTGGACTTACTCGCGTCCACACAAGGTTAATCTTTTTCTCTGAAAAGATAATTTCAGAGGCAAAATGGAATAATAGGGTTTACAAAAAGGTTAAAACAAATTGTAATTGTTTATCAGAGAAGACTAGTATTTATTTGTAATTACCTTTATTTCAATACTTACATTTATATTTTGGAAGTTTCAAAAATGAAGATTTTACTTCACTTTCAAATGAAGATGGCCGACCCGTGATTAAGGTCTATAAGAATAAAGCCTACTAAATCGCTAAAATAATAGTTTACTTATTGGAATATGGCCTGTAACTACACAAACGTCAAAAGTAAAAAAACAGCTTACTCCTTGGAATTGGGCCCGTAACTACACAAACGTAAAAAGTAAAACAAAACAGTTTACTCATTGGAATTGGGCCCGTAACTACACGATCGCCGAAAGTAGAAACAGTTTACTTTTTGGAATGAGGCCCGTAATTACGTACACAAACGCCGAAAGTGGAAATAGTTTACTTGTTGGAATGGGGCCCGTAACTACACAATCGCCAACAGTAGAAACAGTTTACTTTTGGGAATGGGGCCCGTAACTGCACGATCGCCGAAAGTAGAAACAGTTTACTTTTTGGAATAAGGCCCGTATTTACACAAACGCCGAAAGTAGAAACAGTTTACTTTTTGGAATACGGCCCGTAACTACACGATCGCCGAAAGTAGAAACAGTTTACTTTTTTGAATGAGGCGGGCCCGTAACTACACAATCGCCAAAATTAGAAACAGTTTCTTATTGGAATATGGCCCTTAATTACACAAACGCCAAAAGAAGAAACAGTTGTACTTACAGATGCTCCGTCTTCTCCGGCAGTTCTATTTGGTCTATGGATGTGATGTGTTCACCGGTACATTCCACCGCGTAAGACGGCGGGTTCTCCTGGTTGAGTGGTGTGCACCGGCAGCCTATCGGGCAGGAGTACTCGATGTCCATGTCGGTGATTCCCCAGGTTGGCCCGCTGAAGTCGCCGTCGCCGTCGCCGTCGTCGTCGTCAGCCGACAGGGGCACGGTGGGCGACATGCTGTCGACGTCCCCACTTCCAGGTGCCGGGAGCCGCAAGATACACAGACAAGTCACGAATATACAAGGCGCCGACGTGATCACCCGCGGTATCTTGAAAACCTTCATGGTGGTCACACCAATAACGGCCTGAGGAGGAGTGCTGGCGAGACCACGAAATGAAACTGCAAGTGTAAAATGTTGGACTGTTCTAGATCAAGGTTTGGTTTTGACTGTGTGTGGTGATTGTTCGCTCAACGTGAACTAGCGGGATTCGATGAAGCAGGGTCGTCTCACACAGGATTGCTCGCAACAACCTGCCGCAGCAGTCCGTATACGCGTGATGACACTAGGTGTAATGCACTGAGAGATGCCCACGCAATGCTTTATATACGTGCTGTCTTCGGGGGCAAAAACCCCGTGCATTAATTATGTCACCGCAGTTCCCATACTGACGTGGTGGGAATACACTTCGGAAGTGAGTGACATAACCTAAACAATTAATAACAGGTTTACAGTTGCAACAGGAATGAATAAGAACAGTACTATGTAATAGGGTTATCGCCTTGTGAGGAGTCGACAAGAGAAGTTTTGATGAAGGTATAGGCCGGGTATAGGATACTCGCTCAGACTGCATGTACATTGTACATCACTTGCAAGTCACCGCCCGGCCGTATATCAGCCAAAGGAGAGCTCGGCCAATAAAGGCAAAGGTGAGTGTGGTGAATATTCATGACTTTTACTTTAAACCAATGATATACGGAATAATTAGTGTGGCCTTGTCGCAATCACGTGAAAGCTCGCTTCACCTGGAATAGCGCATTGATGTACAACGATGTACAGGGGACTTGCGAAGATGCTCATCCAGTTAGGTCGCAGCATTCGCAAAGTGCATTTTTTTAAAATTTGCTACGTATGCATAACTCTCTCGGTAAAATGAATATTCATGAGATGGGACACCACATTTCAAAACTTGTTTTCCCCGAAAACGGGTCTTTAAAACAACGAAGTTATTTAACAAACATGTTAAAAATACTATCGCCTTAGCCTATTGTTTGGAAAGATTATTCAAGTATTTCATCAACAATTTTGAGAAAAAAACAGGGACGGAACTATGACCGTTCTTGTAGTTCTTTAGGGTTAAGGACAACTGCTGTTTTTCTTCACTAAACAAAGTAATCTGACAGTTTGGTGACAAGATATATTCTTTACTTACCTATCTTCAAAATTATGGTTCTGTTGGTTACCCGAAACAGTCAATGGTCACTACAAAATACGTCCATTCCAAAACAAGAAAAAAAATAAAAAAATAATGCCGCTCTGAAAGCACGTAAATGCCAAGAGTGCACTGTCTCCATTGGTTAAATCCCCAAACGACCTGGTATATTGACCAATCATGCATCATTATAAGTAGTGTAAACGCGGAGTAAAGGCGCCCGACCATAACATGTGCCCCACGACTCGATTGTAAACAAACATCATGATCACATGCACAAAGCGTGCAATGCTCTGGTACCACATAACGACCGAGGGGCGAGACACAAAAGAGAACAGAGGGAACAAAAGCCCCTCGGTCGGCGGTATGAATGGCAAAATTCGGTCCTCGATCGACGGGGCAAGCGCTAAGCAATGGGGTTTGGGTATAACATAGGAATAAAGGAAAACACAATATCGATCCTCGATCGTTATGTGGTTCACGACTATGTGTACATGTACATGTACGTTTGTTTCGAGGAGTTTCTTTTGTTCCTCTCGATATTTTCCTTTGTTTGTACTTTTTCCGACGGCTCTCATTGGTTTTGTACACGAATCTCAATCGAGGACGTCCTCGATTCTAACCCTAACCCCAATTCACCTTCGTGTCGCCAGACATGTGTCCTCAATTAACATCTCGTTGCTGCGAGACCGTCAATTCGCTGCAAATAAAAAGTCGCTGTTCGCCTCATTATCGAGTAAGCTGCGACTTGACTACATCTAGCCGTGGAATGTGTCATCTTTGTTCAATGTATATGGCTTAGTTGTATCGCGCCCGTTGGAGTCAGCGGTGAATTTAAGTAGCATGGACAAACGCGTTGCGGCAAGGATAGAACATGGATAGACATTTTCAATCATTTGGGTTTAGTGAAAGCCACGACAGGGGGAGGGAGGTCCTAACTGTGCGTGTTGAATCTGATCTTTATTGATAATAATTACGAATAAGATTAAAACTGCTGCAAACTGCTTACTTGCTGGAATGACCTGAAATATACAAATCAAACGAGTTAAAAGGGCCTAATATATTAGGCTCTCTTAACTTATTTGATTTGATAATATTATACGTTATTCTGGCAAATAAAAATAAATAGTAAATATAATCAGAATAACAGGTTACATAGAAAAACTAATAACACAGCAAATAAACAGAACACATGACAGTGAAAGGCTGCCTAGGTGCTTTGCAAAATTGAACCTGTTATAGTATAATTATGGATTATATTCGCGTTTGTCTGTGTTCCCTACCTCTATGGTCTGATATTCAAGTCCTGTTTAAAATACTGGCAGCAACCCTTATAGGCTGTATAGTGTAAATGACAAAATGTCAACAAAATGAGTTTCGTTCCAACCCCCATGTGTCTACTTTTTGCAGGCATGTATAGTTACTTGTAGCTATTTTTAACACTATACTAACAGTTTACCCAAAAATATTTAGTCGAATTTGAGCTATTTTACTTTAAATATCTAATGGGGCAAAAATAGCATGAGGCGAGTTGGTTTTTCTAGCATCGTTTATTTTTCGCCCCAAGGCCACTTCGCCCATACTTTTATGCCACCTACTATTGAATATTGACTCAAACCAAATTGCCCCAAATAAAATGTACATCACAGGACAATGTTTTTGTGAAAAATATGAACTTTTTACCCCTGTCTACATGTAATTGTAAATCACTCCCTTTAGCTTGATGGGTAACCAGATTAATCTACTTAAGTGCGTTATTAGATATTTGATCGATAAACAAAATTGCTTATTCATTCTGCAATATTCGTTTTGTTATTATATTTTTTTTTAAAGGGGTCAATATAATGGGTTTTATGTAAGGCGAGCTTGTAACGAAATACATAATTATTAATAATGAAATACATCAAAAATAAGATCCACACAATATCTATTGTTTGTCATTTCTTTCTTGTCAGCACTACATATTCTTCTTATGTTACAACATTCTTTCCAAAATCGATCCACACAATCTGGGCAGCTGGGGAAGCAGATCAATTACTTTGTTACATTACTACAGGCTATACGTGTAGGTCCTACGCAATCCGAAAATGCATTTGTAATATTATTGTCATAACATCAATGCACTTTCTCATATTTAACCCTCCTATGGTTTCACCTTTCAAAACCTTTCAAAATCTGCTTACGGGGCAAAATGGATATAAAAAGGTATGAACCTTTCAAAACGCTCCAGAATTTGTTGCTACTGCACTACCACACCTTTCAATACCTTTTGAAAGGAATTGAAAGGTAGAAAAACTGGGCTATGGTATACCCTATGATAAAGGTATGGGAAGTCTATCAGAAAACAGCCAGACCTTCCAAAACCTTGCGAAAGGAAATGAAAGGTGGAGCTATTGCTCAACCAAATATCAGTACAGTTGCTATGCATACATGGTTTGACCTTTCAAAACCTTTTGAAATGTTTTGAAAGGTAGAATTACTCCCCAGCACATTATATAGAATATCTCTCACAGAAAACAGCTAAACATTTCAAAACATTTCAACTGTTATTTGGTATGGTATGCCCCTATGATAAAGGTATGGGAAGTCTATCAGAAAACGGCCAGACTTTCCAAAACCTCACACCAGTTTGTTCAGAGAGTTGTTTTACCTTTCAAAATCTTTCATAGGTTTATTTTGTCAGACAGCTTTCTCACCTTTCAAAACCCTTTAGTCCAGGAAACTTGAAAGGTTTTGAAAGGTCTGACAGCTCTATGGTAACTGCACGGTATATAAGAGGGATAATACCTTCCATGACCAGCGTTTGTACCCTTCAGCTTCACTGAAGATTTGTTCCAAGTGCCACCGCCAGTCTACGCTTGAAAGAGGATATAACATCCCAGAGACGACGACATGATAACATGGCTGGACAAGAAGAAAGTTTGAACGAGGCGAACTGGCGGATTAAAAACAAACCAAGAGACCGCGACGGTCAGAAAACTGGATATAATAAGAAGTAAGTTTGAACGAGGCGAACTGGCGGATTACAAAGAACACGAGACCGCGACGGTCAGAAGACTGGGTAAAAAAGAAAACTTGAACGAGGTAAACTGACGGATTCAAAAAAAACCAAGAGACCACGACAGTCCGAAGACTGAATAAGAAGAAAGCCTGAACGAGGCGAACTGACGATTTAAAAAGGAACAAGATACCACGACGTTCAGAAGCCTGGATGAGAAGAAAGCTTAAACGAGGCGAACTGACGGATTAAAAAGAACAAGGAACCACGACGGTCCGAAGACTGGATAAGAAAAAAGCCTGAACGAGGCGAACTCACGGATTAAAAAGAACAAGAGACCACGACGTTCAGAAGCCTGGATGAGAAGAAAGCCTGAACAAGGCGAACTGACGGATTAAAAAGAACAAGGAACCACGACGGTCCGAAGACTGGATAAGAAGAAAACTTGAACGAGGCGTACTGACGGATTAAAAACAAACTAAGAGACCACGTCGGTCAGAAGACTGGATAAGAAGAAAACTTGAACGAGGCGAACTGGCGGATTAAAAAGAACACGAGACCACGACGGTCAGGAGACTAGATAAGAAGAAAGCTTGAACGAGGCGAACTGACGGATTAAAAAGAACACGAGACCACGACGGTCAGGGGACTAGATAAGAAGACAACTTGAACGAGGCGAACTGACGTATTAAAAAAGAACAAGATACCATGACGGTCAGAAGCCTGGATGAAAAGAAAGCTTGAACGAGGCAAACTGACAAATTAAAAAGAACAAGGAACCACGACGGTCCGAGGACTGGATAAGAAGAAAGCTTGAACGAGGCAAACTGACGAGTTAAAAACGAATAAGAGACCACGACGGTCCGAAGACTGGATAAGAAGAAAACTTGAACGAGGCGTACTGACGGATTAAAAACAAACTAAGAGACCACGTCGGTCAGAAGACTGGATAAGAAGAAAACTTGAACGAGGCGAACTGGCGGATTAAAAAGAACACGAGACCACGACGGTCAGGAGACTAGATAAGAAGAAAGCTTGAACGAGGCGAACTGACGGATTAAAAAGAACACGAGACCACGACGGTCAGGGGACTAGATAAGAAGACAACTTGAACGAGGCGAACTGACGTATTAAAAAAGAACAAGATACCATGACGGTCAGAAGCCTGGATGAAAAGAAAGCTTGAACGAGGCAAACTGACAAATTAAAAAGAACAAGGAACCACGACGGTCCGAGGACTGGATAAGAAGAAAGCTTGAACCAGGCAAACTGACGAGTTAAAAACGAATAAGAGACCACGACGGTCCGAAGACTGGATAAGAAGAAAACTTGAACGAGGCGTACTGACGGATTAAAAACAAACTAAGAGACCACGTCGGTCAGAAGACTGGATAAGAAGAAAACTTGAACGAGGCGAACTGGCGGATTAAAAAGAACACGAGACCACGACGGTCAGGAGACTAGATAAGAAGAAAGCTTGAACGAGGTAAACTGACGGATTCAAAAAAAACCAAGAGACCACGACAGTCCGAAGACTGAATAAGAAGAAAGCCTGAACGAGGCGAACTGACGATTTAAAAAGGAACAAGATACCACGACGTTCAGAAGCCTGGATGAGAAGAAAGCTTAAACGAGGCGAACTGACGGATTAAAAAGAACAAGGAACCACGACGGTCCGAAGACTGGATAAGAAAAAAGCCTGAACGAGGCGAACTCACGGATTAAAAAGAACAAGAGACCACGACGTTCAGAAGCCTGGATGAGAAGAAAGCCTGAACAAGGCGAACTGACGGATTAAAAAGAACAAGGAACCACGACGGTCCGAAGACTGGATAAGAAGAAAACTTGAACGAGGCGTACTGACGGATTAAAAACAAACTAAGAGACCACGTCGGTCAGAAGACTGGATAAGAAGAAAACTTGAACGAGGCGAACTGGCGGATTAAAAAGAACACGAGACCACGACGGTCAGGAGACTAGATAAGAAGAAAGCTTGAACGAGGCGAACTGACGGATTAAAAAGAACACGAGACCACGACGGTCAGGGGACTAGATAAGAAGACAACTTGAACGAGGCGAACTGACGTATTAAAAAAGAACAAGATACCATGACGGTCAGAAGCCTGGATGAAAAGAAAGCTTGAACGAGGCAAACTGACAAATTAAAAAGAACAAGGAACCACGACGGTCCGAGGACTGGATAAGAAGAAAGCTTGAACGAGGCAAACTGACGAGTTAAAAACGAATAAGAGACCACGACGGTCCGAAGACTGGATAAGAAGAAAACTTGAACGAGGCGTACTGACGGATTAAAAACAAACTAAGAGACCACGTCGGTCAGAAGACTGGATAAGAAGAAAACTTGAACGAGGCGAACTGGCGGATTAAAAAGAACACGAGACCACGACGGTCAGGAGACTAGATAAGAAGAAAGCTTGAACGAGGCGAACTGACGGATTAAAAAGAACACGAGACCACGACGGTCAGGGGACTAGATAAGAAGACAACTTGAACGAGGCGAACTGACGTATTAAAAAAGAACAAGATACCATGACGGTCAGAAGCCTGGATGAAAAGAAAGCTTGAACGAGGCAAACTGACAAATTAAAAAGAACAAGGAACCACGACGGTCCGAGGACTGGATAAGAAGAAAGCTTGAACGAGGCAAACTGACGAGTTAAAAACGAATAAGAGACCACGACGGTTCGGAGACTGGATAAGAAGAAAGCTTGAACGAGGCGAACTGACGGATTGAAAAAGAACAAGATACCACGACGGTCAGAGGAATAGATAAGACAAAAACTTGCACGGCCTTTTAAACGTTTATATTTTGTATAGCCTTTTGTTGATTAAAATATACATTTTCTAATATCAGAGTTTGACACTCCACATCTGAGCTAAAATGTTGACAAATTTCTCACTGGAAGGGACACAAACTGTAAGACTCGTGCGTCAGGTCACTGGCGGCATAGGCCTATTATACAGCAATACACGTGTACACACATACACAGAAGAAAACTTGGCTGAAAATGAGGATAATTTTCTAGACTTATATCTGAGCTGCGAACCTCAATGTTGTTGGAGAATTAAGAGACACACACCAGCCACACACCTAGGCTAAAATATCACCGAAATTCTCACTGAAAGGAACTCAAACTTTGAGACTCATGCGTCAGGTCGTCGGCGACATTTATTTATTTATTTATTTATTTCTTATATTTAACCAGGGTTTCTCATTCACAGCAATATGTGGTCTTCCATGAGGCCCTGTATAATATTATAAAATTACAATAAAACAGTATTTAAATTTAGAAGCAAAACGAACATAAAATTATTTTAAAAGAAAAACACAAAATACAATAAGTATAAGAATACTTGATGGATAAAAAGGGCCATAGGACATAGGCCTTTATGCGGCAATACACATGTGCATACATACACAGAAGAAAACATGGATGGGAATGAGTAAACATTTCTCGACTTATATCTTAGCTGCGAACCTCACAGTTGTTGGAGAACGAAGATACACTCACCAGCTCTGCATCTGAGCCAAAGTATCGTCAAAATTATCACTGAAAGGGGCCCACACTTTGAGACTCATGCGTCAGGTCACTGGCACAGAAGTATATCGTGTACATCAATACACAGAAGAAAACTTGACTGGGAATGAGTTAAATTTTCTCGACTTATATATAAGCTGCGAACCTCAACGTTGTTGGAGAATTAACATACACTCTGTAATTTGTTTTGCATGTGTACGTACTAACGTCTCTGTTGCTGTTCATAGGGATATACAGTATATAAGTATGTATTATTGGAATCTTTACTCACCTTAGATATCTTATGTTCAAGATATCCCGTAATACTCAACATTATACTCGATAAAAGTGACATTTAATTGATTATACGAACCACTGCCGGTAAGCATAAATAGCTGCCATCGTCACGGCCGTGGTTCATTGCTTTTGGGGACAAGCAGTGTTATTCACCTACTGTGATTATACCGAATGCCATAGGCGTGTGTCGTTGGCTCGGATCTGGTCCCGTCTACTTGACTTGCTGAATCTCGGAATTTCAGTCGCTTCCGTAAGCAACTTGGCGATTTGTTTGCACTGATTTAGAGCTGGTATGTGTCGCCACACTCTGCAACAACTTTGACGCTCGCAGGTTAGATATAACGGAGATAATATTACTAATTCGCATCATGTTCTAATTTTTCTGTCTTTATTTGTAGACTAGTGCATATACAGGGTGGTCCAAAAAAAACTATACCCAACTTTGGAGGCCATTTTCTCCTAGATGATAAAATATTTTAGTAATTTGGTTTGCATATTATTAAGCATATATCGTTGAGAATTATTGGTGAAAATAGGGAAGATATTACATTAATATTTTTGGAGATATTCCTATTTTTAGCGAGTATGTGTAAAAATGGCTTTTCCACGGGAGCTGTCAATGTATCAACATGTTTGAATATGATATGACACAATAATGTAATGACGCGATAGTTCTTTGACAAATGTTTTTGCGAGAGCTTCTTTTATTTTCACTAAAATGGATAAATAATACTTTTTAATAGATAGGCTTCTGGTTTTGTTCATTTCAGTTAGTTCAACAAATGATATAATTTCATGTATCTGGAACATCAATACAAATGGCCTCCAAAGTTGGGTTTAGGTTTTTTTGGACCACCCTGTATGCCTATAGACTGCACTCGCTTGGCTCTGGTCCCATTGACTTGACTTGCTGAATCTGGGAAAACCGGTCGCTTCCGTGAGAAACTTGGCATTTTGTGTGCACGGATATAAGACTGGTATGTGTCGCCTCACTCTTCAACAACTTCGACATTTGCAGGTTAGATATAACTGGATAAAATATTATTCATTCGCATCATGCTTTTATTTTTTAATTACGAATTTTGCATATGACTTGCTGAATCTTGGAATACGGATTAAAAAGAACAAGATACCACGACGGTCAGAAGACTGGATAAGAAGAAAGCCGGAACGAGCGGAACTGACGGATTAAAAAGAACAAGAGTCCACGACGTTCAGAAGACGTCAATATTCACGACAAATTTCACGACTTTCCTCAAAGTCGCGAATATTGACGTCAATATTGACGTCAATATTCACGACTTTCCCCAAAAGTCGCAAATATTGACGTCAAATTTGACGTCGATATTCGCGTCAATATTCGCGACAAAATTCACGACTTTCCTCAAAGTCGCGAATATTGACGTCAATATTGACGTCAATATTAACGACTTTCCCCAAAAGTCGCAAATATTGACGTCAAATTTGACGTCAAATTTCTCGACTTGCCCCAAAGTCGCGAATATTTTGACGCGAATTTTTTTCCAGCAAGCTAGGTTTTGGCTAGTCTTGCTCCAAGACTGAGTTTTTCATTTGTCCGGGGCGCACCGTCCGTCTGTCTATGCAGTTATTAATCCTCCATACTCCGAAAACGGGCTTATTAAGTGCGACCTCGATTGTCACGAGAGATCAGTGGAATTGTTTCAAGTTCAGAAACAAATCTTGTGAACTGAACTTAAAGGTAGGATACACTATTTGCAGATATCAACAATATTTACTCCCGAATTATTAAGAAATATCTTACTTATTTGAAGGTAAATTATGATTCTAGGCATCCAGCAAAATGGTCGCGCAAAATATCCTGTAATTATTCCGAATTTTGTTCACCGGACGGCGATCGCAAAAAACCCGAATAATAACAAGAATATTCAACTGCCCGACGGCGGTGGAAAACAAACGCAGTTTTTCGTGATTTTCTCGCCATCAATAAATTATTGTAAAGGTCAGTTAAACGAGATTTACTATAAAATACAACACCCCCAAAATCCACCCATTCATGATAATTCAAGCAATTACCAATAGTGTGTCCTACCGTATCCTACCTATACCTTTAAAACAAATCCACTGATCTCTCGTGACAATCGAGGGCGCCCTCAATAAGCCCGTTTTCGGAGTATTGATGATTGATGAACTGCATAGACAGACGGACGGCGCACCCCGGACAAATGAACAACTAAGTCTTGGAGCAAGACTAGCCATATAGAGGATAGAAGACAACCTAGCTTGCTTGAAAAAAATTCGCGTCAAAATTTATGTCCGGTCGTGAAATTTTACGTCAAATTTGACGTCAATATTCGCGACATTTGGGGAAAGTCGTGAATATTGACGTCAATATTGACGTCAATATTCGCGACTTTGAGGAAAGTCGTGAATTTTGTCGAGAATATTGACGTCAATATTTACGATCTGCGTAGTCCCTTCAGGGCCACCATAAACACGAGACCACGACGGTCAGAAGACTGGATAAGAAGAAAACCTGATCGAGGCGAACTGACGGATTAAAAAAGTACAAGATACCACGACGGTCAGAAGACTAGATAGGAAAACAACTTGCACGGCCTTTTAAATGTTTATATTTCTCATAGACTTGTATTGATTAAAATATTAATTGTCCAATAAAGTATATTGTGTATTGTGTATGAGTATCATTCAGCTCAGAGATATGCCTCAAATTTAATAAAAAATGGGATGTAATTGTTTTTGCATGTATACGTACTAACGTCTCTGTTGCTATTCATATGGAAGTACATTATATAAGTATGTATTGGAATATTTTCTCACCTTAGGGATATCATGTCCACGATATCCCGTAAAACCCAACATTACTCGATAAAAGTGACATTAAATTGATTGTATACGAACTATTGGTACTGATGGCGACAACTGCCGGTAAGCATAAATAGCTGCCATCGTCACGGCCGGGGTTCATTGCTTTTGGGGACAAGCAGTGTTATTCACCTACTGTGATTATACCGAATGCCATAGGCGTGTGTCATTGGCTCGGATCTGGTCCCGTCTACTTGACTTGCTGAATCTCGGCATTTCAGTCTCTTCCGTGAGAAACCTGGCAGGTATTTTTTAGAGAAAAGGTAACTTGTAATTAACAGCTTAAATTCTTAAAAAAAATTACTCATTCGCATCATGCCTTTATTTTTTAATTACGAATATTTCCCAGTGCATATATCCCTATTGACTGCAATAATTGCTCGGCTCTGGTCCGGAACAATATTGACGTCCACAGGATGTGAGAAGAGGTTACGGTTTGTGGACTTGGACAGGTCCACAGTCCATTTTTGGCGTCTCTAAAAAAGAGTCTTAGAGAAAAAAACGGGTTAGGGTTATATATAGAAAAGGTAAGAGGAAGCAAGCAAAATTAGTAATTTATTTAGTCAACGTTTTTTAACTACACGAAGACAAAGAAATGTCCACAGTACGTATGTAAGGTAAAGCGCGTGTGTTTTTGTCTGTGTTTCCTACCTCCATGATCTGTTTAAAATACTGGCAGCAACCCATATCGGATTCGCCGTTATAGTTTTTATTTTTAAAAAGGCAGAAATTGCTTCAGATCACACAACAGAGCTTGTATATTCTTTTTGTTCCCCTAAGTTCTTCAGCGGCCCCGAACCCCATGCACGCCGTTAATTTGGGACCAACTTTTAAGTGAGATGTGTTGTTTGCCCTAGGATCCATTCTGTTACCAAATACACGTAAACTGAAAAAGACTTTGACATAGTCATGCCAGGCTCAATCATGGTATCATTAGAAAATTGAAAACTACTGTTATTATTATGTAAAATTTTGTCCATTGGTAGATAGAAACCATCAATAATTTGCTCCGACATCTACCGACACCATGTGCCCCGTACTAATCGTTTTGTAGGAAGAGGCGTCGTCAGCAAAGTTTCTATTTGTTTCCCAAAGTATGACGTTTCTTTTTGTAAAAAGTGTAAAATTACGTTGTTCAATTTGATGTACATATCCCCGCGGCTGTTATCTAAGCGTTCTGATGAATAAAGTCTGCTCGTTCTTCTCCCTGTAAAAAATATGTAACTGCTTTATGGCGTTGTTATTAGTTAATAACAATTGTTTGTTAATTAAAACAAATGAACCTTAGTAATCTCAAGATTATAGTCAACGCTATCGATAACAGTTTGTTTGCCTCGACCTTTCTGGATTCCGACGTTAAAGGAGACGAAGTACCTAAGAGTGCGGTTTAGGATGGACCTTATCAATTCCGACGATCTGATGACGAGTGGCCTTTACAAATTTCACGTTTATTTTACCATTAGAAAAATATTGCAATTTCTTCTTATTATTATAAGGGAGGGGGAAGGGGGGGGGGGGGGTCGTTTTTACGCTGTTATTGCTCGGCATTACCACTTAGTGCTTTCTTGATTAAGCTTTCAAATGTATGAAGTAGGTGTCCGCCGCTTGCATTATAGGGCCTACGACAAGTCGTTGATAAAGGGCAGTCATTCCGTACAGGTTTAATAACAGGCAGGAGTACAACTTTTGTGAACGGTTGATACCTAATTTAAATAACAAAGTTTCATACCCCTAGCTAGGGCAGGACACACTATATACCCCTCCTATAAGTGACATTCGCTTAGAAAAGCACTATAGGTACATGGCACTGCAATGGGTACTCGCATGGCACCCCTCCTTTGCATGCCTCTTCATGGGTAACCTCGAGGAACGTATGCTTGCCTCAGCGACGTGCCGTCCCTGGATCTGGTGGAGATACATTGATGTGATTCACCAATCACATGAATCCCTTCCACATGACCATCAAGTTCACATCAGAGTACTCACATCATCAGGCTCACTTCCTGGATGTCACAATACACAAGGAGGATAACTTAATAACCACTGATCTGTATTATAAACCCACAGACACACACCAGTATCTCCACTCCTCCAGCTGTCACCCTATGCATTGTAAGACTGGTATAGCATTTAGTCAGGCCCTCAGACTCAAAAGGATTTGTTCTAACGACTATGATTTCTTTCGCCATTCACAGATACTGAAGAATAACTTGGTTGCCAGGGGTCACAGCCCCCGCCAAGTTCAACGTGCCATTGTCAGAGCCAAAGCTGTACCCAGACATTTGGCTCTAAAAGTAAAGGCCCCCAGGCTGATGTCAAGCCCAAGACCCCCCTGGTGACTACCTTTTACCCCAGTCTCCCTTCCCTTCGCAAATTCACTAACGACAACCATCACATTCTCCACACTTCAGATCGCCTTGTCCGTGCCATCCCCGACAGCCCTGTATTGGCTTATAGATGCCCTGGTAATCTACGAGACCTCATTGTTTGAGCCGAAGTTCCTAGCTTGGATGCATCTCCTCCCATCCAGCACGGAACTTTCAAGTGCAGTTACAGATGTGTGGTTTGCCAGATCCACATCCAGGAGTCCGACTCCTTTTCTGGCCACTCTTCTAGTACCACCCATATAATCATTGGTAACATCACTTGTAGTACATCTAATGTCATATATCTCATCTCTTGCAGGTTTTGTGGAGTTCAGTATGTCGGAGAGACTAAAAATGCCATAAAAAGCGTTTCTACGGTCATCGATCGACTGTCAACACCAAGAACCTGGATACCCCCGCCGGTCATCACTTCAATCAGCCTAACTATTGCATTTCTGATATGATTCTATACAGGGCATATAGAATTACTTGGCCATCGGAAAGACTCAGTCCGCTTCATCCGGGAGCAAGTTTGGATAAATCGTCTTCGGACTATTCAACCACATGGGCTCAACTTCCAACTAGGAAATGATTAGCTTCTATTTGTTTCTCCTATTTGTCATCAGATTTATTCCTTGCCGGGAGTCTGTTCTTATTTGTTCTCACTACTCTGGTTTTCCCTATCTATAGTCCTACCCCCCCCCCCCCCCCCCCCCACATTTCTCCCATTAATACTTCTTTGTTAGTTCTTTCTTTGATCCTACCCACACTGACCTCTCCCTCTGATCCCTTAGCCTAATCCTTCTTTTGTTGATTGTTCCACTGGACTCTGTGCTTTTTCTTTTGTGTTTCTTCCGCCAACCACGATGTGCATCATGCTGTTCTAATGGATAATATATGTAATGTTCGCTAATAAATCACACATGTTCCACCTGATTTCCATGTTTATCTGCAAATACAGTTACTGGAACAGCAAAATAATATTCATTGTGATGTAGTACATTAATGTATAAAACATTCCGAGTTTAAACAAGCTTAACTACCTCATAAAACAATATAAATGGGCTCGCTATATATAATATTTTTAATGTATATGATTCCATGTAAACGTTTGAAGAATCCATGCAGACCTTTCTGGAAAAAAAGAGTGAGAAAATTGTATAAATTGACATTAATTGGTGTTAATCGGCCTCCTCGTTAGCCTGTTCAAACACTGACAAACTGTGGCGCTGTTCGTGACGTGAATTTTGGAACCCAAACAAAATATACAACAATATACGTCTAGATGGCGGGCACGGTGTTACTTAGGTAATAACAGTGCGATGACCCGATTATTACTGTGTGATAATGACCGAGTTGGGGGATGACCGCCGGTAATGGATCGAGCCGAAGGCGAGGTCTATTACCAGCGGTCATCCCCCAACCCGGTCATTATCACGCAGTAATAATCGGGTCCTCGCACTGTTATTACCTTTAATAAATACCTTTTTAACGAGAAAAATTGTGAAAATGATCCAAATTTTGTGACTTTCCTTTCGGCGATATTTCTACCGTTTTGTGTTGATGTTTAGGGGCCATGTTTTAGCTTATGCATGGTACCCAGTCTCTTCAATATGTGTTGTTATTATAACCCATACTTTGAGACCAGACTAGCTGACCACTGATGCCCACCGTGCATAGCAACGCGCTAGCGTTAACAGACGACACGCGCATTTTGAAAAATGCCGCGCGTATATATAAAACGTTCTACGCGTACATTTATAGCGCGCAGTATCAAGATTTGACGCGTCCTTGTTACAAGTTACCGTAGAACTGTTGCATTCGGCCAATCATTGGCTTACATGATGCTTGATTAATGCTGGTTCAGGGAACATGTATTCGCTTCTTCTTAAAAGCCCTGATATTACTACCTGATAATCCACTCCACGTGATCGAGTCTCGACCAATCAGAAGCCAGCAACTCTCCTAGGTATTTATTAATATGTATTTAGACTCTTTTTGGTCGTTAAATTGATCATTATGCTCGTAAATTAAGATCGTTGACTCGTCATCAGTGTAGTGGTTTTATTTAATTTTTACTCTAACGTTAACGTAGTGACTAATACTAGGCCTATAGTTCCGTGTATTTAGGACACCTCGATTTTCTTTTTACAAGGTCCGTCCAAAAATTGTGTTTGCATTTGACACCAATCCGAAAGTGACTTTGTCACTGTAGTGGTCTTTGTTCTTCAGATTAGCTATTTGTTATCAGTTGCTTTAAAAGAAAACCTGACATTTCTTACCGTTTTTTGTTCACTGGCAAACAGGTCCACCGTTTTGTCATGTGTGTGTTTACATCTTGCTTTTTCGTTTCAACTGCATCCTCGGTAGTTTTCGATTTATCATAATTATATGAACTGTTGAGGCTCGACAACAACAAAACACACACTCATGCAAAAAGGTGGCTGCCTAGAACTGTAAGACCATTCTTCTTCTTTTTCTGGTCACAACTTTGGTGGTTTAAATTAATTCAGCAATATATTCAATTGTATTTTTGTTTTTTTTGTTTTTTTTACCACTCAATTACCCAGCAAACACAAAACGTTTAAAAAACGTTTTTTAAACGTTTAAGTAGGTCCGCTAGGTCTTCGTCCTAAATAAACGTTTAAAAAACGTTATTTAAACGTTTAATTAGGCCCGCTAGGTCTTCGTCCTAAATAAACGTTTAAAAAACGTTTTTTAAACGTCCGCTACGTCTTGATTTTTAACAAACGTTTAAAAAACGTTTGGAGAACATCTAATTTTGACCTAATATTTGCCCCAAAGCAAAGGTTTTTTTAAAACGTTTACAAAACGTTTACGAAACGTTTGAAAAAGACTATTTTTTTTCTGGACGTTTAAAAAACGTTTTCTTTACGTCCAAGTCAAATAAAAACTAATTGTAATTAATTATTGTTTTTTAATATTATGATTTAATATGATTATTACTTTGATGATTAAATTGAGTAGCCTAATGATGGTGATTATGATGATGATTATGATTATGATGATCGATGATGATTATGATTATGATGATGATCATGATCGTCATCCTCATCGTGTGGCCCATATGGTCGTCGTCGACGTCGTTGATGTACGTAATTGTTATATTTTGTGACATCGATATCATGCGGTGCGCCGGCGCGGCCTGGCTGGCCGCCTTCGTACAGCGTGCATGCCATCGTTTATATTCAAACGCTATGTTGGATGTTCTTGAAAGGTTTTCTGAACGTTCTGAATAGGTTTTCTGAACGTTCTTAAAAGGTTTTCTAGACGTTCTTAAAAGGTTTTCTGAACGTTCTTAAAAGGTTTTTTGAACGTTTTTAAAAGGTTTTCTAGACGTTCTTAAAAGGTTTTTTAAACGTCTAAAGGTTTTCTAGACGTCCTAAAAAGGCACTGCAAAAACTGTGGTGTTAAAATTTTAACACCAATGTTTTTTTAATCTTTTGGAATGAACATTGGTGTTAAAATGAAGTAAAATGATTCTTGAAGTATTAGTTTCAAATCAAGTACTGGTGTTACGTACTTTTGGTGTTAAATTTGACCTAGTGCGCATGCGTGTGTGAAATAAAGCCCTCTGATTGGTCAATAAGGAATTATGGTATATGTTAACAATAGTCGATGTTAAATTGTTGTATTTAGTCCAAAAACCCATTTATTTTACCATAATATGTAATTATTTAAACGATTCCATGATTGAATTTTGATTTGTGTGCAAACATAGTTAAAAATTCGCGTTACATTTTATTCGTTTTCAAATTTGGACATTATTCATAAAAACTAGCTGCGACTTCGTCGTGGACAAAAAAGCGTAGTATAAAACTAACAACGGCAATGGCTATGTGTGTAGTACGTATTCAGTAGGAATAGATTATTATTGTATATGGATGTGTAATGTGTAATAAGTCAGTTCTTTGTAATATTTCATTACGTAATTTGTCCATGCAGTTAATATGTACAAAATTATAGTGTTAAAACGGTATGATCCTCAAACTGGTGTTATTCAACACCCAAATTTTTTGCACTGTAGACGTTCTTAAAGGGTTTTCTAAACGTTCTTAAAAGGTTTTCTAGACGTTCTTAAAGGTTTTAAATTGGTTTTTTAAACGTTCAATAAAAACGTTTTTTAAACGTCCAAAACCTACCACAAAAAAACGTTTAAAAAACGTTTTTTTTGAACGTTTAAAAAACCAATTTAAAACGTTTAAAAAACGTTCAGAAAACGTCCGATTGTTAGCTGGGTAAGACCCACCTGTAGTGCTACTTACATGTACATGCAACCTTGGGAACTAACTAGTCTGTTGCTTTAGCCCACTTGGTGAAGAAAAATTAAACCTACATTGCAATTTGTTTCATAGGCCTACATGCTATTAAAACCAACTACTGATAGCTAATCTGGGATTACTGATTAGGTAACTAAACTAAACTCATTTAAATGCGTTTCAGTAAAAATGTTATTAATCAGACGAGGCTGGATAAGATCCGATCAGTAAAGGAGCAGAGACTCAAGATGCCAATTAGTTCACCATATCGAATGGACAGAATCTGTTGTCAAATACCGGATGAAATACCGCTTCAAAGGTTTGATGGCTTAGGCTACCATAGACGCTGCTACCAGCGGTTTACAAACTTGCATCATCTTGACAACATGAGCCAGAACATCCACCAGGAAACGCCTAAAGCGAGATCCAGACGAAGGGAAACGGTATTGAAAGTCATTGCATCAATCATATTATTGATTCCCCGCACCATGTATTTGCTTTGATCTGTTTACTTGAATCAATTGTAATGAAGTCTTTCAGAGCATGCATGTTTTAATCCACAATGTAATTGCCTTCTATTTAGACAGTTGTTCACATGTGCACCACACAAAAACAATGAATGTAAAAAGTCCATTGCTTTATTGTCTATTGTAGGGAAAGTACATGCTTTAAAGTTTAAGTGCACCATTGAAAATGTACGCAGTCAGTGTTTGTAAACAAAATCAAGAAACAATCATAGTCATACCGACTTAGTCATACATGTGTGTTTGTGTTGGTAACAAAAAGACATGTGAAAAAGAAAGTTAATACATTTACGACCCTGTTCCTTTATTAATGGTGATTGTTTTACATTTCCTCTAGTGCGGATGATTAGCTTGAAGACAGTGTGGAATACAATTACTAATAATGTCACTGTTGCTTGTACATTTCAGGTTATTTTCCCAAAGTAGTGTATTTTTCAATGGAGTGTTCAACAGAGATGCAAGAGTACAGTCAGGAAAAAGGTCAAGGTAAAGGTGCAGTTACAAGTGAAGGACTGTGTGTTTTCTATAGAGGTGGCCTCCACCTGGTGGAGGACAACGACTACAAGGGGTAGCAAACGAAAGGAAGGACGAGGAGCTTTTGTTGAAAATAAGACATGCTGATTTGTTTGCTTGTGAAGCTATGTACGACAGGTAATTACATTATAAACAGTTAATACGGTTACAATGAAAATTGGCCAAGGGCCAAGGAACAAGGTTGTGCTTGTTTTCCATTATGTCTATGTACACGAAGAAGGACAATTCACTCTGTAGAAACATCCGTGATACCAAGATATGCCACATGAATCTGTCACTTGTAAAAGGAATAGATGACACAGAAACCTTGTCGATATTTTCAAAATATATGTCACCCTAAATCACGCCGTCCTATTGAAATTGTTGTTATTCCAATCTACCATTGGTCTACAGTAGATCCTAAATTTTCATTTAAACATTTTACATTTTACATGGCAGGTCCTGCATCCGAGCGTACACACTGGTAAATATCCAAGAGCGTCCACCTCAAGCGAGACGGAGGACAAGTCAGAATCTTCTAGAGAGTATCACCAAATGGTTGAAGCACACAGTTCTGCTTTTAAAGAAGTTTGTAAACTTTGTTTGTAAAAGAGGTATTTTATTCTGACAAATTAATATAAACCATAGACTTTAATTGTCAATAACACTGTTCAATGCAACACAAAGAAACAAACTTCTACTAATGTGATTTATACTGTTTTCTGCTAACGTTCATTTAGTTTATTATGGTTACCTAATTAATTTCATTATTATTCAGAATTCATTAGTTTTCAACTTCTAAGTGCTTCTTCTTTAAGCAAAAATGCATGGTTAGCATTTTGTAATTTAAGAACCATTGTTAAGAGTTGTGTGTCATTAAACGAATTTCTATTTGTTCAGTTTTGTTGTATTTGGCATAATAATTCATTTCATAGTTAATCTTCAATTCATTAGTTTCTGCATGGATGAAATTAATTCCCTTTTTAGCGATAACCTGTTGACGAACCAGAAATCATTATGCATGATACAAGTGCTGCTTCCATCAACCATGTAAGGTACAATGTTTACTAACTATTGTCAGAGTTGTGTTCAATTATTGCCATTTTAGAGTTTGTTTTGTGCATGGATAACTTCCCGCATTGTTTGTATTTTTTGTTAGGACCTTTGCAATTCTACATACTTTAATTTCTTTGTTTTCTTGAGGCAATAAGATTTCTTAAATTCTAACTTTTCCACAGACAACAATTTTAAATTAACTAACCGTGTTTATTTTACTATGTTTATTATTCAGGTCATTGGCAAACAAGGTGTGTTGAAGTTGAAAGAGGTGGTAGACATTTATTATGGCCATCTCCAAAGTACTCCATTCCACGTCGAAAATCCTCATGGGAAAACTGTCAAAAATAAGATTGAAAAGGCCTACGGTGAAACCATCAGCTTCGTTGGCGAGGTAAAAGGGAAGTATGATGGCCTTATTATGTACAGTAGTAGCAACAATCTTGGAAATGCAGTTCGAGAATCTTACAGACTGGCTTCCGAGGACCATCTTTTGTCCACTGCAATGTTCTTACGAAACCTGGTGTTAAGAGAACTTCCAAGAGTCAGAGCCTCTTCGGTGGCCTGTGACAGCCAAAGATCTTGAGAAACTTCCTGATGAGATACCAGCTGAGTTGACAAAATTTCTTTTGGTGTTATTTACTGATTCGCCATACTGTTCACAGAGGGCAACTAGAGTGGTGGAGTCCTTAAGTCAAGATATTTGCCGGGCAGTTCCTTTCAACCGATGGAAGCTACCCAAACTCATCATAATGTCGATGGCGCTTCATCATATGTTTCGAAGTCGCCAACTCAATGACATGGTGTATCGTCTGGGGCACGCTGAATCATATATATTTTGCGCTGGAGCTTGAGACGGCGATTGCAGATCCAACTGATGCTTCATCTGACTTACTGTCAACCAAAATTATGAGAAATCCAAAGGAACCAAGTGTGTTTTATAGTGACTTTGACAATTTTGACAAGTTTTTTAACAGGATGGAAGGTGCAGGTTCGGTCCAAACAGCTCATGGTATAATGTTGCAGGACCACAATGAAGAAGAAGTTGCAGCAACAAGACCATTTGAACTCTGAAGTTCCCAAGACAAAAAAGCGGAGCTTTGTAGCCCGGGAAGAAGAAATGTCTTCATGTTATATGACCAAGCGAAAGGGGCCTGATATCAAGATCAAGACACAGACAGTTACAGGTAGTCCCATTGCTAGAGAACGTGCTAACAAAATCAACAGTCGATCTATGGGTTTTGGCAAGGAACATTTTTTTCAGGGAGTAGCCAAGAAGTACCTGGATGGAATGTTTCCTTTCAGAAACTGGAGAGCCACCTTCAACTTTGACATCCCTTGACTATTATCCTGTTATCAATCATCCCATAGCAGAGTACTTCACGATTTTTTGTCTGCCGAAGCCACTAAAGAAGTAGGACAGGAATAGGTGATTACAACGTTTGACTTGGGAGTGTGTATGAAAGCATTTCCATTGGTGTGGACCAAACCTGGGTATGAAAAGCACATTAAAATAATTGGTTCCTTCCACCTAATCTGTGCTTACCTGCAGATGGTGGGGGAAAAGATGGCTGATACTGGTTTTCAGGAGGTGCTGTTCGAAGCAGAGCTGCCAACAACAAGATATATGGTGTCAGCTCAGCCAAGCTAAGGCAATTGGTGGAATCGCGAGCAATGAGCAGGCCTCAACCTTGTCATAGATGACCCAGGCTTGATGGGCTTCCTTGAAGCATGTACAGTACACATTATGTATACACTATACCGTACACAAAAAGGTTCACTTGCATTCCTTGCGCGTGCAGGGCCGCTATCGATCGGGCTTCGAGTACTGATGGTGCAGACACTATGTCACATATCTCGTATGTACCGATAAACCAGAACAAAATGGCGGCTCGCATGACGGTAAGCGCAGTGCGAGAAAATCTCTGTTTTGTATGATTACCGAAACCGATACAAATGAAATAAAAATCAAGTCACAATGGTAATTGACACTCTTTAACATTATGCAATTATAAACTATGGGTGGAGTTTCCCATTAAGTCGCATTCTACAAAGCTGAAGCTCCTACAAAATCAGATAGGACATGGTGAGCTAAGGAGCGGTTCATCCTTGCCCTAAGTCCGCCAACCACTGCAGGCTTAATGTGTGTAAACAGCACATCAAAAAATTGCTTCTCATTTTGGTAGACCATGCATAAGCCCTATATCACTCTGGTAGACTTAACCTTCATACATTATACAGATATTATTTGGGCGAGAACGTTGATTGCTGCCATAGATTTCTATTGAGCTAAATATTGTTAAAAGGTCTATTACTCAAAAGTAGATCTGGTCACTCGCGACTCATTTTGTTGAGTTGAGTCACGCATACATGTACAGCTCTTTAAAAAAAGTAGAAGTTAAAGCTAAAGTATACCATTTGCAGCTATCCAAAAAGTAGCCATGCAAATTATTGTTGAAAAGCTTACTTATTGTAGCCTAAATATATTAATGACATTAAAAACTCCCTGTAAAATTATCCCTTCTGGCATGCTGTCATTTTGTAGAACAAAATAAATAAAAGAATTTCATTTCCAAAGATGCGTTTCAGAGACGCGTCTTTTGAAATTTCTGTTCGTTGGTCCGTACTTCGCGCCAGCGTTGGAGCGATGCGAACGCTTTTATTGGTCGGTTCAATGCGTGGCACGCGCCTAGCTGCAGTCGGCTGAATGAGAACGTGCCCCAAATGCCGATTGTGGTCGCAATACAAATTGAGATTCGGCAAATGTTGAATTTAAATCGAAGTCGTAGAATATGTAGGGCATAACAGGGCGAGAGCCTGGTCAGTACTGCGTGATAACGGACCGGGTTGGGGATGATCAATAGTAATGGACCGAGTCGAAGGCGAGGTTTATTACCAGCGGTCACCTCCAACCCAGTACGTTATTACACAGTGAATGACTATGTCCTCACCCTGTTATTCCCTTTAATAAATACCTTTTTATTTAGGAAATCAACAGTGAATTTCCTCATATTTTTTTAAAGCCGGGGCCATTTCTACAAACCTATGCCCTCCGCGTGACCTAGTCTCGACCAATCAGAAGCTATCAACTCTCCTAGGTATTTGTATTAATGTTATATACATGTATACATTTACCAAGATCAAACTTCATTAGATGTTGAATAGTTGCCAAGCACCCTTTCTTTAGATTTCGACTGCATGCTTAATGCGCTTTATATAATGTATACAATACAATGCGCGTTGAGCATGCCTTCGAAAAAGCGCATGCACCTACCGGTACTAGCGCCCCCAGCGGGACGCTCCTAATCCGATTTTGTTTTCGTGCGATGTCTCATTTGAAAGCTCATAACAAATACAATGCTAGAACATTAACAATTCAATTTGAAAATCTATTATTTTTTCAGGGAGCAACCCCTTGAAAGTACGGACTCACCAACTTTACATGTACTCTAGTATACAGTAAGCTACACAATTATCTGTTAGTTCCAACAGGCTTTTCTACGTATGAGGATTAATGTTAAACATGTTATTATATGTAAAGTCGCCAATCACAAGGCCCCAAAAGGGCCACTCAAGGTGATGGCTAAGAAAGGAAGAAGGAAATAACAAACAAAAGATCAAGACGAAGACAAATGACAGTTGATGTTGCGCTTAAATTGGGACAAGTTATAAGTGGAAGGGAAACAAGATGCAGGAAGTGAATTCCCAAAGCACAGCAGTACGAGGGAAGAAGCTGGATGAGTATTCCCGAGTATTTGCTTTGGGGACAACTACAGTATGAGGATGGGAATGGGAATGGACAGAGAGACGATCGAGTGGTGCGACCAAAGGTGTGGCTAGTTGGAACGACCAGTGAAAGACCGTTGGAGCACCTACCAAAGTGATATCTGTAAAAAAGGCTCAAAGAGGCTACAGAACGACGGAGAGATAGGGGTTGCAAAGATGAAGCTAATTCCTCTCCGACGACATTTGAAATTAGTCTCTGAATTCTGTCAAGCAGAGACAAATGACAAGCTGGAGCACCAGCTCAAATGTGGCAGCAATATTCTATATAACAAAAAATGTACACAAACAACTTCCATAAAAATTACCATAACCAATCGTACATTGTAGTTGTGGCACAATGCAGTCACCAACAGGAAGTGTAACCTTCAACTTGTGAACTTTAGCTGTGCATCGAAAAATGCAAGTACATTTTTCCGGGTATGAGAAATACTACCTAGTGTTTGCTTAGTGCACTGGTTTTAACTCGGAGCGTACAGTCGCCAGTTGAGATCAGTGCGTCCTTAATTTGCCTTTACATGTAGGCCTATATCCGAAGTGGTCGAAAACTTATGGACAATAACTGACAAAAACCTAAAAGACCGCAAATTTTGGAATTGTGACGAGTCACCGGTAGCAATTGAATTAAGGTAGGTGTTTGTTACTGATTTTTGTAACATGGCGATTTTACAAAGTTGAAAATAAAATCGGAGTTTCCGGGTGTTTGAGACATGATTGGGTAATATCAAGTGTGTGTGCTCTTAACCTGCATTCACTTTGTGGACCTGTAAACAAAATATGCCCACATGATCCAGTAAGAGTGTTTCTAAATTCGGTACCCTGTGGAGACCTGAACACAATTGGGACAATGGGAGTCAAATGGTCTCCACGTGGTAATTTATATAGATGAATAGGTCTCCACAAGAAATTTCACGAAATAGATTTTTGGATTTTTCTCAAATTACTCAAAAACTAGGGTTAAGATGTGGGTTAGAGATAGTGTTTGTGTTAGGGTATAATATAGGGTATATTGGGTTGATATAATTTCAACCCAGGAAATTAATTGTGGTTGAAATAGGAGGTTTTTTTAAAAACGTGCTCGACTTTCTAACCATTGTGTACACGAGAACAAAGAGATGTCTCCACAAGGATACAAATCTGAGGACTAGTGAACGGTTTGTGGTCTTACCCATGTCCACAGCTTTATGGGGTAATTATAGTTTTCTGTCGCAAAAAAAAGAAGAAAACTTAAGGGGATCACTATCAAAAATTCGGGTTAAAAGAATGTTCACAGTGCGAGTAAACAAAAAATCTTCGTTTTTCTTAACTACATGAACGCAAAGGAATGTTCACAGTAAGTATGGACGGCAAGTAAGTTTTACTGTTGAGCATTTGCTGACAGAAATGGTCGCAAATGCTTTGATTGCATTTTGATCGCACAGCCGAGCGGTTCATAACAATAGAGTCTCCATTGTATGTACAGACAGCCACACACATTAATGCGCTGACAGGATGTTTGAATGAAATCGGAAACTGTAGTCGGTGCCTGATCATCTATAGGCACAGTAGGCATTGTGCCTATAGGGCCTGCACAATTATTCATACGAATTAAAACAATTGCTTTTCCCTAATGCTTTTACTCCCAAGTAAATGCTTTTCCCTTTTGCTTGTACTTCCTATGCATTTCCATGGTTGTTAGTTCACCCTATAAAGACCGTAAAGAAATATATACAACATTTGCCGCTTATTTTGTTTTTGCTGTAATTTCGTGTTAACAGATGCTAGAAATGCTAGCCTCGGGGAAAATGTTTACGAGTGTGTAACCGGAAAAAAACGTGTACTAGCTACATCTGGGGCAGTGTTTAAAACAAATATAAAAAAATACAACGATGGTCAGCTGAACATATGAAGCAAGAAATGGGACGGAGAGAACCCCCCCCCCCCCCCCCCCCCCCACCTCCTTTGTGGTGGTCATTGTGCTTGCGGAATGTTGCGGTTTCTCAGGAATTATTTTCAGGTTTTTAGGTGGGGTGCGTTAGGTAACAATGGGTCGTATGAATAAAAACTAGCAGATGCTATGAAGTACAAGCAAAAAGTATAAGTTTTTACTTTATTAGCTTTAAGTGTATTATGACAGAATTGGAGAAGATAGGGCCTGCCTGTAAGTATTTATCTGAAAAACTAAATCGTGCCTAAATTACAAAAATCATGTAGACAAGTAGTTTTGCATTAAAAAGGTCACACGATTTCCTGCCGATTGGTAAAAGTATTCCGGTCCTGCTGATAGGAGCTCAAGGTTTTGGAAAGAAACTGCACTAGGAATGATTATATCGCATTGTCTCAATTAAATTAGTTGATGGTTGTTATTAAAATACCTATGTGCAGGTTTGGCAAGACAAGATGGCGGAAGCTGCAGCCAAATCCATGCTGGGTACGATCAGTCGGGGACACCTGGAATGCCCGATTTGTTGCTGTCGTTTCACCGAACCCAAGTTGCTGGACTGTCTGCACAGTTTCTGCCTGAACTGCCTGGACAAGCTCGTCAGCAGTCAGCCACCCAATGCAGACAATATTCCTTGCCCGGTTTGCAGGCGGGCCACTGCGGTACCAGACACTGGATTGCAGAGTCTACCCAACTGCTTTTTCTTGAGTTCCCTCGTTGATGAATTCAACAAGCAGGAGCAGTTGCTAGGACACGCACCAGCAGATGCTCCAACATGTGAGGAAGGTGACGAGGGATTGGAGGCAGTCTCCAGGTGCTTAGACTGCTGTAAAATCATCTGCGCCAAATGCCAAGAAGCCCACAAGCGGACGAAATCCACGAGACACCATCGGATCACTGGAAAAGAACAAAACAGACTCGATGTAACACCGATGACTCCCCGGAAGAAAGATACTCCACAATGCAACAAGCACATTAACCAGGATCTATGTTTTTACTGCGAGACATGCAAGACCTTGGCGTGTGGTAAATGTGCTGCATTGGATCATCGAACAACAGAGCATAAATACAGAGAAGTCGGGGATGCCATACGATCATACCGTCAGGACGTCGGCAAGATTCTGCAAAGATTCGACTGGAGGCGAAAGGAATTCAAAGTCGCTGATGCTTCTTTGACGCATGCCAAGAACAGGTTGAGAATCATGGTGGCCCGGGCTTGTAAAGACATCACCGCCAAAGAGGAAGAGGAGATTGCAAAAGTCAGAGACAAATCTCGCCTTCTCAGAGACAAAGTAACACAAATCGGAGAAGAACGAGATAGGGCGTTCAAGGAAGTTCAGAAAAGCAACCGTGACAAGATGGAGCAGGCCGAGCAAATCGTAGCGACAGTCGACGAATTGATGCGGCAAGCTGACGACTTCGAGCTTTTGGACCTCAAACCAAAGGTGATGCAGAACTTGAAGTTCCACAGGAAGCTCAAATTGGAGAATGCGCAGCATGAGCTCTCATTTATCGGGGTCAAATGTCGAGGTGTCGAGGCAGATACAACCCTGAGGTACTTCAGGAAGAAAAATGGCAGCTCAAAAAAGAGTTTTGCAAGTGTGGGCTAGGAAATGAAAAATTTGAGGGTGCATCGGGCGTCGCGTGTCTAACCAATGGTGACATAGCCGTTATTGACTGTGTCAAACAGCAGCTGATAATGTTTACACAAAGTGGAGAGTATAACGCATGTGCTGGTATCGAGAGGTTGGATGTCCCTCGCAGAGTAGCTGCGACCTCTGATGACCTACTTTTAGTCACTGATAAACAGCAAGTAAAGGTGTTTGACTCCAGTCTAAATTTCATTCGCCAGTTTGCACCATCACAGGATGATGCAGACGTCGATTCAGAGAATGAACTGCGTGATATTGCTGTGGAAAAGAAGAATCGGATAGCAGTGTCAGACATCGGGAGAAAGGTAATATCTCTCCACCAACTGGATGGGTTCTTGATTACAACCATTCAACATGACATGGTTGACGACAATTTGGCCATCGGGATCAGGGAACGCTTGATCTTCACAAAGTACGACGAGAGCAAATTGATTTGCACTACCTATACGGGAGATGAGGTGTTCAATGTCAGTACCGTGCGACCCTATGGTGTGTGTTGCGATAATGCTGGGGACATCTATGTTTCTGTTGATATCAATGAAGAATTTGGCAGCGGTGAAGTGCACCATTATTCACCTGAAGGAGTCTTCATCGGGCAGGTAGCTCACGGACTTGTCGATCCCCAAGGATTGACATTCACACCAAGCGGTGACCTCGTGGTTGCTGATTGGACGTCACTTAAGATCTTCCAGCGGATGTGAGAGAAAAAATGTCGCGCAATTTCATTAGCCATCTGTAATCACTAAACACTACAGAATAGGCAGACAGTTCATAACAATTCCGCCTCGTTTTCTAGCATAGGCACCATCCCAAGACGCCCAATTTGACTAGCCTTAATTGCGATTGTTTGAGATTCTGTATAATTATAGAATGTTCCTCTGTCAAGATATCCCAGCGAGTATGAGTCAGTCAGTGCAGAATGGCAACAACTCGTCATAACTGAACAATAAACAGAGGCATCGGTCCATCTTGATGTTGCAGCGATTTAGGCTATATACACCCATATCGAGCCTCCGTGGGGCGCGAAATATAGGACTTTCGTGATACCAGAACGAACAATTATAATTGTATAAAAGTTAATTAACATTGCACACACACCAACCCAGATGAAAACATAATTTAAAACCGATCAAAAATGTTCTTAGTAATTGAACACAATTGAACACATGCCGCGTATCCTTTCCTTAGGGGGAAAAAACAACAACTAAAACAACGTGCATTACAAGATATGGAAACAGTAAAAAAAAATTAATTTAAGGACGCTAATTTCCATTCCTAATTCGAAGCGTTTTTAAATTGGGTATTTGCAGCTTCGGTTCTTGTACAGTTGGTTTTCGCATTAATAGTTGGGTCGAAAACATAAGTTCCGTGACCATTCTCTGGCTAGGATGGTCTGACGATGGATTTGACTTCTATGGACCATTTATAAAGAAATTAGCCCAGCCCCTCCCAAAAAACTTTTTTTCTTGTTAGAGGGCCAAATCCAAGATGGCCGCCGGCACCATCTTGAAAAATTTCCTTTCTAACTACATGTAACTTAAATACATGTAGTTATCAAATGAAACCACAAAAAGCATGTCGATACAAAATAAATTGTTCTTTTTGGTTTGTTTTTTTAGAAAAGACAAATGACACCACAGTGCAACGCAATTAAAACCCATTTAGAATTAGTCACCAAATATGCTTTTGTCTTATGCTACACATTGTTTCAATCGTAACAGGTTAATCAATAACATTGAGAGATGTGAATCAGAGCATTCTGGCTCACTAGATTCTGAATCATTAGATTCAGATGAATCCTCCCTCCTCTGTACATCATCATCTCCCTCCTCCTCATCATCCCAATCGTGCTCATTTTCTTCGCTCTCTTTAGCTGGTCCTGATGCAGGTAGATGCGTCGGGAGAGCAGGTCGCGTGTGGCGGACAGGGCGACAGCTACCACCCACCAGCTCCCAACCATGTCTGATTGGTGAGGGTGGTGCTTCAGGGAGGGGTGGCGCACTACCCACTGGGCATTTTACCCGATATTACCCGGGTTGTAACGCTAGTTATTACTTTGTAACAACGGGGAAATAGTGTACCAATATTTCCCTGTTATTAACACCCGATAATACCCCATTTACCCAATATTACCCAATATTACCAGGGAGAATATTACCGATATTTCTGGCATTGCATCGTTATTACCACCCGATATTACCCCATTTACCCACTGTTACCAGGAAGAATGTTACCGATATTTCCGGCATTGCATCGTTATTACCAACCGATATTACCCCATTTACCCTTTTTACCCACTGTCACCAGGGAGAATGCTACCGATATTTCCGGCATTGCATCGTTATTAACACCCGATAATACCCCATTTACCCAATATTACCAGGGAGAATATTACCGATATTTCTGGCATTGCATCGTTATTACCACCCGAATTTACCCCATTTACCCAATATTACCAGAGAGAATGTAAACGCTATTTCCGACATTGCATCGTTATTACCACCCGATATTTCCCGCTTTACCTAATATTACCAGAGAGAATGTAACCGTTATTTCTGGCATTGCATCGTTATTACCGCCCGAATTTACCCCATTTACCCAATATTACCAGGGAGAATTTTACCTATATTTCTGGCATTGCATCGTTATTACTAACTGATATTACCTCATTTACCCAATATTGGTTAATTATATTGGTTAATACTAATATTACGATACTACCAGAACAAAACTACAATGTATACACATATAAACATCAATGACTCTTCTGAGCTTGCCACTCCTACAATCTTAGCGTGTAGTAAACGCTATACATGTATAAGTGCCTAATATCAATTTTGTTAATTTATTTGTGTGTTGGCTTTTTGGCAAATTCGTTTCTTTGAGACTTGGAGTAAATAAATATTACACAATTATCTATACGAAAACACCCGAAACGTATCGCTATTACGCAAAACATAACGTTCATGTAGAAAAAGTGACCAAATTGTTTCACCAAGGTTTATCACGCCCACTTGGGGTCAACATGTAAATTGAGGTCACCTGATATTACTACATTTACCCAATATTACAAGGGGGAATGTAACTGATATTTCTCAATTCACAACACAACTACTGAAACCACAGCATCACCTGGAAACAATAACAGAAAGAGGTATCATGTTTGTGATACAAAACTATACTCAAAGAAAAACTAATCTGGTGCCAACACTACGATCATGTAGTGATGGTGATTGGTGTATTCAGCGAAGACACAAACTGAAAAGAAAGTGTGCCTTGTTAAAATAAATCAGACCTTCGTTGTGCTAAATACGTTTGTACCCACATAAATATCCATCCGATATGGCCCTTATATACCATTAGAAGCTCACTCCTAGAACCATTATTCATTATATCCGGCTGACCAGGACCTTCATAAATTGCATCAGCGCAACGATTTAACCGACAAAAATGCGTTTATTCATGTTTCTAGGTGTTCCCTTTCAAAGAATATATTTTTTCTCTATCAGATGGCGGCCATCTTATATTTCTGGGTCAAATTGATGTCATATAGTCAAACCGATGTTGGAATCAGAATCCTCGGGATCCACTTACCCGAAAAAAACATGATTCTATAGGTGCTCTGGTTCAAAAGTTAATTTTCCAAGATGGCGCCGGCGGCCATCTTGGATTTGGCCCTCTAGCGAAAAAATGCCGGGATTTGTGAGAGGGACCTGGGGGCTAATTTCCTTATAAATGGTCCATAGAAGTCGAATCCATTGTCAAACCATCCTAGCCAGAGAATGGTCACGGAACTTATGTTTTGGACCCAAGTAAAGTCAATGAGAGTATAAATACGTGAATTCCGTGAACTCCGCGAGGTTGATTGAGGAACGACCGGTGAGTTTATGTAGCTAGCGGGTTATTTGACATTGGGTCTAGATTATAGTTGGACCTGGGCGAGTGGGCTGGGCTAGGTAACCTTTGATTGGGGAGTCAGTGAAGCTAGATTTGTTGGGGGGGGTTTGTCTGTCTTTTACGGTGCAGTGACGGTTGAGTGCAGCCCAACGTTAATCAGAGAGCTTACTGTCCCTATTGAGGTTTACCAGGCGAGGCGTTTTCAGTGCCCTGAGGCTTACTGTAATTCTCTGGTAGTTCGACCCGTAACGTGTTAATTGCCCCGGGCTACTTGCAACAACAAGTGAGGGTTATTGTTGTTCCAGTGAGGTATACTAAACTGGTAGTGAGGATTAATTTGTGCATATGTAATTACCCCTCATTCTGAGGTATACCTTGAGCTCGCTGCCAGTGAGCTAAACCTGGTTGAGGTATAACTAAACTTGTAGTGAGGATTAATTGGTGCATATGTAATTACCCCTCATGCTTAAGTATTTCATCACCCTGCCATATTTTGTGTGTGTTTACTCGTAAGGATTATAATTGTATTAACTGTTAGATGTGTATGCCCCATCACATTTAACTTGTATATTGTATAAAAAGCCTGATTATTCTCATCAAGTGGTGCAGTTGACTACGTGAGGGTTATTGGAAGCCTAGTCATTTATACGAGTTACACTTGACTCTTGTTATAATTATAAGGATTATCAGTGAGGCTTACTGGGCCAAGTGAGGCTTATTGAGTATTATTTATTGTGTGTAGAGTTCATTACTCTTGAATCAGGAAAAGAATAAGACCAATTATTGATCGTCTTTGGAATGCTTGTCACTGTCAGGTTTATTTGCATTGTGAGGTTTATTAGGACTAATTATTTAGTGCTCTGCTATTACATCAAGTTAAACACATGTACATACAGTGTAATAATAATAATAATAATAATAATTTGTATTGCGCAAATTCCATAAAAGAAATTATGTTCAAATGCGCATAACAATGCAGTGTATTTATATTACAACTAAAGATAAAATAAAAATAAAAAGATACTAATTATTAATTAACACATAAAAAGTACGATAACATAGATCGATCGATTACTCTATAAATCAATCATTTATACATATGCGCTAAGGAACAAGTGTGTTTTTAACTTACGCTTAAAATCTACAAGAGTCGGAGCTGAGCGGACATTTTGGGGCAGTCGGTTCCATAAAGGGTTAGTGGGTGCAGCTACAAGAAATGCTCTGTCACCGAGTGTTTTTGACATCTTTCCACTGGGTAGACTTAGCAGATTAGAAGTTTGAGATCGTAAGGAATAACTGGAATTCGCCCTTTTTGTTAATAAATCACAAAGATATTTGGGAGCCTGGTTATGAAATGCTTTAAATGTCAGTAACAATACTTTAAATTGTACGAGCTGGAATGGGAAGCCAGTGTAGTTTCTGTAACATTGGGGTAACGTGAGCGTATCTATAAGCCCCATATACAAGTCTTGCCGCTGTATTTTGAACACGTTGTAGTTTATCCAAGTATGATTTTGGTAAGCCAAAATAAAGACTGTTGCAGTAATCAAGTCGGGAAGTTATTAAAGCATGGACCAAAATTTTAAGACTGAGTTGCTCTAAAAATCAAAGAAGTGGTGGCAGATTTTTGTTATGGATTTCGTTTATTCTTTGCACATGTGAAGGCCTTCATCCAAAGTGTAAAAAGAAAGCATATTTATTGCATCCACACTTTGGTTGCCATGGCAACGGGTGAAAATAGAAAGTTACAATATTTCACCTAATTTAGCTCTTTTTATAAGTAAAAATTACCGAAGGTTGCGAGCTTCACTGTATAAAGACCAAATATTTTGCTTACCTCTCAGCTAAACATGGTAGAGATACATCCTTAATCTTTCCAAAAATGCACTTTATACAAGTACAGTTAATTGTGAATGGAAGATTCCATTATTCCATATAGGGGTGTTTTGAGCAAAAGTCAATTTGGGAAATAGAGGTGGTTGCTAAAATTGTCAGAAGTCCGAAAGTGGCATATTTAGGAAAGTTTTGCTTTCAAGATTGAAAGATAAGATGCTGGTCTGTAAGAATAAGGAAACAAAAGTTTTGGTATTTTGTGTACGGGGGAGCAGTGTTGCCAGAAACTTCATGCTTTATTTATTTTTAAATGTATATTTTCAGATTTTATATATGGAAAATAATGCTCTTAAATGACTTTCTACATGCTGACTGACAAAATACCAGGACCAAATATAGTAAAGCAGCTTACAAGTATAAAAACAAAACTCTAAATTGTATAAATATGCATCGCAAAGACAGTGTTGCCAGAAAAGTAGCATTAAAAGACCGAAACTCGTAAAAAACAACTCAATTTACATAGTTGTGTGACAAAGTTGGCAGTGACATTGTTAGTAGTGACACAATTGGCAATGATGCAGTTGGTAATAACATACATGTAGTTGGTGATGACATAATTGGCGGTGACATAATTGGCAATGACATAATTGGCAATGACATAATTGGCAGCAACAAATGTTGAACAAGTCTTTCAAAAAGGCTTTAGCCATACATATACAATGACCTTCAAGTTCAAATGTGCATATGTTCATATGCAGTTTATACACTAGATTTCTGGGCCAGGGGATATAATGTAAACATAATGCTCTCTGAGTCAGTGGTCAGCTTCTTTGAGCAGACGGTCAATTCATTGAGCAATTGTATTTAGTTCAAAGAACATAAACTACTACATTTGAACCCCTCTATAGGTGCCGTGTGTAAGGAATGCTAAGCAAAATGTAAACAATAAGATATGACATTAATTTTGTAAGAAAAATTCCAAATGAAAAAATTAATTTTTAAAAACATGTATGTTTCATTCCTGAAATTTCGATGTTTCACTATACTTGCTTGATATAATGCCAACTTTTTGATGGAATATAGGGCTATGATGTGGATTACACTATATGTTACCACCAAACTAGGCTTAAAGACGGGTTACATGCAACAGTGTTGCAACTTTGTTTTATTTTGTATCCATGTATACTGTTATATTTTTAAATACTGTAGTCCAGGTCCAAAAGAAAATGTTTGACATAAAAAGTCACTTACCAATTCCATGTTTCTTAACTATTATAGGCCTATATATCAAGGTTCACATTTAAAAATCATGTCTCTGGCAACACTGACTGCCTTTAATGCCATTTAAGTATTTGTTCTCTCCATATTAACATTCATTTTATGTATTATATCATAAATATGACCAATTCGTTACTTTGGCAATTAGGGCTTTATTTAATGTATAATTTTTGGCCATTCATTGCGGTTTTTTCCAGCCAAAGTGCTAACTTTCCGGCAACACTGTTTTCGCGTAATTGAAATACCAAAACATTTTATTCCATGTTTATGTAGGTTGGTATCTTATCTACCAATTAAGTGGCATTATCTACAAAGTGCCACTTTCGGCTTTATGGCCCAATTCAATACCCCATTTTTCGCTATGAGAAAATATGATGACAACACCCCTATTTAAAATAATGGTTTGACCCAAAGGGGAACACACACATTACATTTTAAAATCGTTTTCTGAAAGAATAAACATGGTTGCGCGATATGTGTAAAAGACAAACTTCTACTCTTTCCCCTTTAGATGTACCAGTGCTTCCAATTTACCTATTATTTCATTACTTAAATAGTGTAAAAACTTGAACAATTTGTTGGAAATCTTATTTTGGCCGTTACCATGGCAACAAACATCTAATATCATTTTTTTTTCTATTTTTGTATTTCATGTACCCATATCTACTCATACATGGAGTATTGCCAAAATCTATTTTTTGAAGTCTGCCACCTTTTAAAAAATATCTTTGATTTTTACAGCAACCCAGTCTTAAGGGTGTCTCTAGATAAGAATTAACGGATTATGTCTAATATTGTGTAGGCCTATATGAAAAAAGCTTATTGAACAAACACTGCCGATTTGTTTAGCCATACTAAACTTTGAATCAAACCAAAGACCAAGATTACGAGCTGTTAGTACTGGTGAGATGTTGACATCGCCCACTTTGACATTATAAATATTCACTTTAGATAGTTGTTGCCTAGTCCCAATAATAATGAATTCAGTTTTCGAATCATTTATTATTAGCCTGTTCTGTGACATCCATTGGCGAATGGCGTGTATACAACTCTCCATACTACTAACAGCTTGCTGCTGGTCAGTAATATTACCTGGTTTGAATGACATATACAATTGAGTATCGTCAGCATAACAATGGACACTAGGTAAATGTTTTTCAATAATGTCAAATAATTCAGAAGCATATATGGTGAACAGTAATGGTCCTAGACAGGACCCCTGTGGGACACCACAATTCACATCAAACCGGTCAGAGACTGCTCCTTGAAACAGAACCCGCTGACCCCTGCCTGTCAAATAAGACTTAAACCAGTCTATGCTATACCGGTTATCCCAATCCTAGAATAAAGACGGTCTAACAGAATTGTATGATCGACCGTGTCGAAAGCAGCACTTAGATCTAAAAGTACAAGCAATGTGATACATTGTGAATTCATTTTCATTAAAATGTCATTATGTACCTTCAGTAAAGCTGTCTCAGTACTATGATTGTTTCTATATGCCGATTGTAGCAGTGGGTACAATGAATGGGTGCATGGTCATGTGACTATGGATCTGAATAAACACTACTCTTTCTGTCAGTTTGGAAATGTACACATTGATGTAGGAAACATGATGCTAATCAATAGAGCTATATTAAAATAATATAGCTCTTAGTGTACATCATACATTTGTAGCCTAGACCCCCCGTAATCTGCGCACCTAACGCTCATGCACGGCACGCGCGCGTGTTGCCAAACGTAAATTAAATGTGAATGCGTAGAAATAGGACCGCGTGGATTTAATTAGAGGGCCTGACGATACATGTATCATACATTATGTATTATAACACCTCACTCACAGATTCTGTGTCTTGATTGGCCGAGAGCGCGGCACGTGTCACTTGCTATTTTTATTATTTTTTACTTGCGCTATCCAAAAAGACTATACCACGCAAAAAGGACTATGCGCATAGCAACACACGAATTATGCGCATAGCAACGGAAGCGTGACTGAAACCCAGACGTGTGTTTCGGTGCATTGCGTAAACATTGCTCTATCACCTTCGCACCCGTTCATCAAGGCAACAAAGTACACGTATGACGTATAATTCGGAAATTTGTTGTCATTACTATACTTTTAGGAAGCTTAAATTGTGCAGAATCTGTGGTGTTATAAAACAAATATTGACTGCTTTATTTCGCGGTATAGTAAAACTAGCCTCCCGAGGTGATCCATGGAGCATTCTATTTTCCCTCGGCTTCGCCTCGGGAAAATATAATGCTCCATGGATCACCTCGGGAGGCTAGT
This sequence comes from Crossaster papposus, assembly GCA_037893245.1. NCBI lineage: Eukaryota > Metazoa > Echinodermata > Asteroidea > Velatida > Solasteridae > Crossaster > Crossaster papposus. The sequence continues at coordinate 1,629,125 of JBAIAA010000288.1, read as the reverse complement.
TTTACTATACCACTCAAAGCAGTCAATATTTGTATACTGTGTATTAATGCTGTGCAGTGTGCGTACTAACTATATGGACCTAGGCTATGTACAATGTACATAGTACAATGTACATGTACATTGTACAGTACGCGCTCCATGAGTGCCATCCTGTTATTAGGTAAATTATCACGCCATGATGACATAAAGCAGAAAGTAAGGGGACTTAATCACATAAATTATCACACTAAGTCGACTTAATGAGATAATTACTTGTCGAGATCATATATCTCGCCAAGTCGACCTAAAGAAGTCGAGGTAATTACTTGTCGAAAACTGTGGAAAGCAGCGCAGCGCCTGGTGGCTGTTTTCGTTTGCTCTCCAGTCTCTCAACTTGATATGCTCGCTCGTATCGTGCTAGTTTACAAACTTTACACAGTTAAATGTGCTATTTGTTCGTCACATCATCATGTATCTTCGTCTAGGATCCATTTTGTCATGTTCGTGTATTTTCATGATATTTTCCTTCACTATATGTTGCGGCAGTACTTACCCGGTGTACGATTATACCCGAGGAGACGACTGCCTGGACCTGCTGAATAATCCTATTCAACTGGTCCGTCCGCCCATTCATCAGCAGTGGAAAGACGAAGCCATCCTTTTGTTGTTCACTCATCTATGTCATCATACTCATTGTGTCAATCCCGAGTGAATTGGACGGTCACTATTGATATGGATGGACGTCTGACTGTGACTGCCCTTGGTAAACTGCTTGAGTATTCATCTGTATTAAATGGCTGTCGGTATACTACATGTCCACTTTCAGTTGATCTCTGTAACAAGCTTAACACTCCGTAAACTTGCTCCGTAAACTTGCTCCGTAAACCGTGTCTCACTCATCCATCGGAGGACGCAGCTCCGGCAAGAAGTAAGGCCAACAAAAGGAAACGCTGGCGTCGGAGGGGGCGAAGGGGAGGTAAAAGACTACATGCCAAACCTATTACTGTATGCCATGTTCCGGTAACTGCCCCGTACTTAAGGGATCATGAGCCTATCGGAGACAGCAATCTCAGTAACCTTATTCATGTCAAATTGCAACGCCGGTTAAATAACTCGCGGTTAAGATCTAGTTTTCTGTTCGAGACTGCTAATGCTAGATCTGTTCGGAACAAAACCTCTCTCATTGCCGATCATATTGTCAATTCCAGAATTGAACTAATGTGCTTGACTGAGACCTGGCTCAAGCCACATGATGACTCCGTGTCTGAAGCAGCTATCGCTCCCCAGGGGTATTCATATCTGGGGGCACCTCGACCATCAAAGAGAGTTGGTGGCGGTACTGGACTTATTTACCGTGATGCCCTAAAGGTTCGGCTCCAGCATTGTGCTGAGGAGTCCTCTTTCGAGTACTCGATTTGGCAAGTCGATGTTAGGAACATTTCTGTGTTGCTGATCATAGTTTACAGACCTCCATATTCCACCAATCATCCAATATCCACATCGACCTTCCTGCGGGAATTTGGAGATCTGTTGGAGGAATGTGTACTCTCCTCGCGTAAACTGATTTTGACCGGGGATTTTAACATACATGTTGAGGATCGTGGGGATCCCGACGCAAAACGGTTTTCTGATATTTTGAACGCATTCAGCCTCCATCAACATGTCACCGTACCAACCCATGATTCTGGGCATACCCTAGATCTCATAATTACTAGATCAACGAATGAAATCAACCTCTCCCTTCCTCGTGCTGTTTTTAAACTCTCTGATCATTGGTCCATTAGGTGTTGTTTGAACTTACCTGCAACACCTCTCAGCATCAAGAAAGTGGTATACAGGAAATACCGTAACATTGACACCAACATGTTCAGTAGGGACATTTCCCAGTCACCATTGTGTAAAACTGAGTGGTTTGACTTAGATGGTCTCGTGCAGTGCTATAATCATGAAATGACCGCAATTTTGAACACTCATGCACCTGTGATGACCAAAGACATCACTGTCAGACCCTCGGTGCCGTGGTTTTCCGATGAACTGAAAACGTTGCGGGCCCGATGCCGAAAAGCTGAGAGGCGCTTCCGACTGTCGGGACTCGACACTGACAGGAAATGTCACCGCCACCTGCGCAATGAATATGTATTCAAGTTGGAAGCTGCAAAGAAGGCTCATTACACATTGGCTATCCGCGACTGTCACGGTGACACCAAGAAACTGTTTTCAGTTGTAAAATCGCTCTGCCATGGCAAACCACAAATTTCTTATCCACCGCATCGATCACTCGATAAACTTACGACAGACTGTATTGAGTTCTTTGTCTCAAAAATTCAAAGAATCAACGAGAATGTGGAAGTACTCGCTCAGACCATTGATCATGGTACACCTGATACCCAACGTAACCCCCCTCCTAAGAAGTTGACTGAGTTTCGCTCTCTATCTGAGAATGAAGTTCGCAAACTCGTCTGCTCTTCCAAAAACGCCAGCTGCGACTTGGATCCAATCCCTACTTGGTTGATCAAAGAGTGTGTTGATGCCGTGCTGCCTGCCCTAACCACTATGGTCAACCTATCTCTGAAAAATGTTGCTGTCCCCGACGTGTGGAAGGTTGCCACTGTTACACCGTTGATGAAAAAGGCAGGTCTGGAACCTACGTATTCCAACTACAGGCCAATCAGCAACATGGCCTTTGTCTCCAAACTGGTTGAACGCGCAGTGGCAGAGCAGATTGTCACTCATTGTTCCACACACGCCCTCTTTCCTGATTGCCAATCTGCTTATAGGCGACACTACTCTACGGAGACTGCTCTGATGAAAATCCACAGCGACATAATGCTCAATATGGATAGGCAACGATGCACTCTCCTAATTCTTTTGGACCTAAGCGCGGCGTTTGACACTGTCAATCATCATAAACTCATCAATACTCTTCAGTCCAAGTTTGGAATCGATGGCACTGTTCTCAGATGGGTGACCAGTTACCTGTCTAATAGGAAACAACATGTGCGAATTGATGCCACCTCATCTGAAGATCGGCCCTTGGAATGTGGTGTTCCTCAGGGTAGTTGCTTGGGGCCTATATTGTTCACTTGCTACATATCACATCTGTTTACCATCGTCTCTAAGCATTCACCTATTGCTCACAGCTATGCCGACGATACTCAGCTCTATCTATCTTCCACTGCTGGTTCTTCAGATCATGGATGATTAGGTATAACCTAATGATAAATGATTCCAAAACCGAATTCCTCATCATAGGCACTCGTCAACAACTTGCAAAAGCTAGGGTTCAAGCCATTAGAGTTGGCAATGTAGACATTGAGCCATGTGTCAATGCTAGGAATTTAGGGGTGTATTTGGATTGTAACATGTCCATGAACATTCATATTGGTAAACTTTGTTCGAAAGCCTATTATGGCCTCTACAACATCCGCCAAATTCGGAAATATTTAGATGTTGACACCACTAAGACCCTCATTAATGCATTTTTAATTAGCCATATCGACTATTGTAACTCTCTCTTGGTTGGTCTGCCTGACTACCAGTTGGCCAGGGTCCAGAGAATTATGAACGGTGCAGCCCGTCTCATTTTCTGTCTGCCCAAATTCTGCCATATCAGTGACACTCTCAGGTCTCTTCATTGGCTGCCAGTGAAAGAAAGAATCGAGTTCAAGCTCATACTTCAGGTGTTTAAGTGTTTAAAGGGTCTTGCCCCTAATTATTTGATAGATATGATTACTGTGAGATCTAGTGTTTACAATCTTCGTTCACAGACTCGTATTGTTCTACATGTCCCTCGTATTCATCACAAGACTCTTGGTGAGAGGGCATTCGTGTATAAGGGCCCATGGCTGTGGAATCGCCTCCCGGCTGAGCTGACTTTGGTGGAATGTTTCTCTGTAGATGTCTTTAAAGGGAAACTCAAAGCTCATTTGTTCAGACAGGCATATCCTGTCTGATTTTCTTGTTTTGTATGCTTACCTTGTTTTAGTGCAGCGCTTTTGAATGTGTTTACAAAATTAGCGCTATATAAATGTATATATTATTATTATTATTATTATATCTCGCCAAGTCGACTTAACGAAGTCGAGATAATTACTTGTCTAATTATTATCTGGCAAAGTCGACTTCAGGCCCTACTGGTGACCACAAGCTGCGCGCTAACACTGCACTCGTATCTCCATGCTCGTACTCAGTCGTCCACAAAACGAAGCAAAAACACCAGGCTGGGAGGGCGCTGCTATGGTGACCCTGGAGGGACTACGCAGATCGTGAATATTGACGAATCGTGAATATGACAGATCGTGAATATTGACAAATTTCACGACTTTCGCCAAAGTCGTCAATATTGACGTCAAATTTCGCGACTTGCCTCCAAAGTCATGAATATTGACGTCAATATTGACGTCAATATTCACGACCGGTCAAAATATTTGACGCAATTTTTTCCCCAGCAAGCTAGGTTCTGTTTGTCGGTTCATGTGCGCACGCTTTGGAAGTGCTAACAATACTCTATTTTGATTATCTGAAAGGATTCTGATGTGTGCAGGCTGTGAGTGGGCAAAAAGATGGGGATGTCCGTTTATGTTTTTGTACATGTGCCAATTGATGTGTGGAATTATAATGCCAAATTGGACGCCGAAAAAAGCAAAACAAAACGGTGTTCGTTTTTAACCAGCGTCGGGCAGTGGTTCTTATGTTGTTCGGACGGCGATCGTGACTTTTTAAAATTGAATTCGGTGGGTTTTCGGAACAAATATAGGATATCATGCTGGATGCCTACAATCATTATTTACTTTTAAATAAGTAAGATATTTATTTATAATTCGGTAGTAACATTTTATGATATCTGAAAATGGTATACCCTTCTTTTAATAAAAAACGATTGCCTATCATCAGTTGTATCAGTATCAGCATGAAATATCAGTATCACCAGTGTAATGAACACACAAACACCCCAGTGTTTGCTTGCAAGTCGGTCGTGTACATAATATTTGTACTCATAGGCCTAAATTTCCTTTCAATTGTTTTGTCTGTGTCCCTCATTTAGTGAAAGTCAGCGACAACCTTCAGTGGCAGAGCATCATTAAGATGACAGACTGGGGTACAGTGTTCACCAGTCAGCCGATTGATTTTTTCAAACTGCATCATAACGCCATACTACAAATATACTGAAACGCAAAAGAAACTTACCACCTATTAAACCTTTAAATAACAACAATAACATTGCGTGTAGTAATGTGTAAACTTATTTGTGGACAAAAGTGTCCTCCCTGTCAGACCAAACGGTGTCTGATGGTCACTTGAACCTTCAATGGTCGCTTCATGACGCAGCTGTTGAACAACTGTTTTGACAGTCGGTGATTTAGCCAAAGGGTATGGGATGATTGTAATGAGCTGCACGGAATGTCTTGATGTTGGTTTTAAAAAGGGATCAACGGCAGCGTGCCCTGGGCATGCTGCAAGGCGGACTGAGCTACCGTGAAGTGGCACGTCATCTTGGCTGTTCACACCAGACGATATCGGCCCTGGTGGGCAGAGAAACCCTCCACAGCTCCGCAGATGACAGACCTCAATCAGGGAGGCCAAGAGTCACTACTGCAAGGCAGGACAGGCAGATGGTCCTAAGTCACCTGTGGGATCGATTCCGTCCAGCATCCCGGACTGCAGCAGAAACTCCGGGGCGTGCAAATCCACGGATCTCTAATGATACTGCACGAAGACGGCTGCGTGAGTCTTATTGCCAGAAGACCATACAGAGGCCCCGTGTTCATCGCCGCAACCGACAGAGATGGTGCCAGCAGCATCAGCAGTGGACCCTGGCGCACTGAATCATCCTGATTGGCGTGAGCGTGTCTGGAGAAGAACTGGCGAGCGATATGCCGATTGTTGCATGCGGCAAATCGACATGTGGGGTGGCCCAAGTGTGATGGTGTGGGCCGCTATAACAGGCCGGTAACGAACGCCACTGGTTGTTGTGGATGGGAATCTTAACACCAAGCGGTATGTGGATAACATCCTGCGACCTCATCTGTTGCCATTCCTGCTAGACCACCCAGAACTGAGAACCTTTCAGCATGACAACGCTCGTCCCCATGCTGCTCGCTTTACCACTGCTTTTCTCGAAGGCGAGAACATCAACATTATGCAATGGCCTTCGCTCTCCCACGACCTGAATCCCATAGAGCACCTGTGGGATGAGCTTGGGAGACGCGTAGTTGGCAGGGCCAGGACACGGGCAGAGCTGCTTCAGACATTGAGGACTGAGTGGGACAGAATCCAGCAGCAATTCATTCAAAGACTGGTAGGCAGTATGCGCCGACGATGCACTGCCTGTATCCACATCAATGGTGACCACACACGCTATTGAAAGGGTACTGACATTGCACCCTCTTCTGTTCTTTACTGCTGTAGAACAAACTGATGAGATGGTGTATCTTGGTCAAAAACTTGACATGTCATCAATAAAATGACAATGTTTCAATTAGCAATTGTTGGTTTGTTTTATTTTCAACTGTTACAATTTCATGACCTTTTAAACAAGTGGTAAGTTTCTTTTGCGTTTCAGTATATATAGACATCATACAGTTTGTGTGTATTTTAGTTTAGCTGATTATGTTTTGATGTAAATACTCTTTTTATTTTGTAAAAATAACACGTTGGTCAATTTTGACCTTATCTTGGATGGTGAATATTTGTCAAAAGTGCATTTTGGAGATTAGTATCCCTAACTTAAGGTTCATCTGTGAAATTTTTTAAAAGAAGCTAATTTCAACTGATTTGGGTAGGTATGGGTATGGACAACTACCAAAAAAAAGGAAGGAGGGATAGGGGTTGGGGAATTTATTTTATTAGAGGTCAAAGGTCATTGACCCCTGCCCAAATCACAAACAATTATATTTCAGCAACAAAATATGGTATATAGATGATCTTGGTGTCAAAATGCACAGAATTACAATAGAAGATGACATCAAATAATGATTGACCCTTGGGACCAAATCCTGACCTCCGAAAATGAGGTCAAAGGTCACAAAACAATTTTATTACTAAAATGTCATATTTATAGCAACAAAATATGGTATATAGGTGATCTTGGTGTCAAAATGCACAGGATTATGAAAGAAAATGACATAGAATATGTACTACTGACCCTTAGAAAAGAGGTCAAAGGTCAAAAATAGACGTATTACTAAAATGTCATATTAGTAAAATAACAGGAAAATTACCATGAGCACAAACAAATCTAAGAGGCTAATTTCAACTTATTGTGGCGGGTATGGGGGTTATTATTTATTCCAAGAGCAAAGGAGGGAGGGGGAAATTCCCTTTCTGAGGGTCAAAGGTCTTTGACCCTGCACTAAAACACTATAAATTGTATCTCAGCAGCAGTATGTTTTTCATAGGCCTAGATAATCTTGGTGTCAAAATGCACAGAATTATACTAGAAGACAAACACAATATGAAATGGATTCTTTACCACCAAAATACGAGGTTAAAGGTCAAAATGAGCAATTGGGCGGGGGGGGGGGGCGGTTAAAGTTCATTAGTGTCAAATAGTGTGTGTATGTAAAGTATATGTGCATTTATATTCATGTTTGGTGTTTGTTGGGAAGGAGCGTAATCATACATTCTGCCTACGGTTTTTTCATTATTAAAACGATTCTCGGGCACATGGGAAGGACATTAAATTGAAGGACGTCTAATGCTGGGTTATGTGGAGACTATTAGGTTTTTTAGTTAAAGATGAAGTGCTTTTACAAGAAAATAGCAAAGGGGAACCGGTTTATGCAGGCATACTTCAAGGAATGATCAGTTTATTTGTTGTTGTTTGTTTGATCAATCCCAGTGTTAGCTGCAGTGAATCAGAACCCATTCTACTATGGGAAGGGGAGGGTGTTTATGGAAGTTGTCACAAGTCAGAACTATTTCTCATCGTTTTCGTTATTGTTTTGGAGATGCTGCAACAGTTCTGCTGCGTGAAGTATATGGGATTGTATGTTTGTTGCTGGTCTGCAGAGATAAATCTGTATATTTATGATTTGCTGGTATGCCAGCAGTGTGGTTGCGTAACTATATTGCCCGGAGCGTAATTCTTAATATAAGTTTTTTCTTAATGATATACGCTTCTGGAAAGTCAGTTCTGGCCACATTTTTTCTGCAAGATTGCAGTCGGTACGAGGGGGGGGGGGGGGGGGGGGTGGTTACGTGTACAAGTTTCAAGAGAACCCCTCCGTGTTTTTCGTTATTTTCTTGAGACGCGGTTCTACTGACAAGTATCATATGGATTGTATTATGTTGTGACTGGCAGAGTTAAATCTGTAATTGTACGTTATCTAGTGGGTATGCCCGGTATGCCAGAGAGTGGTTGTTTGACTGGCCAGAGCGTAATTCTTAACTCTTATTATTTTTTATTTTTTTTGGGTAAGACACGCATCTGGGGAGGGGGGGGGGGGGGTGTCAGTTCTAGCCACATTATCTCTGCTAGATGACAGTCAGTGGTTGGAGTTCGTGGACGGGAAAATACATCGTTGGGTTAGACATTCCCTAAAAGCGAGAGTTTCAAACTCTGTCTCTAGTTTGGGCGACGCGATGACTAGTGTGTGTATTGCAACAGTGTTCCTTTGTTTTTAGTTCACTCAGTGATTGATTATTACCGGTAATAATATGCCGTCCCCTTTCTTTCTCCTTTTTTGGAAGGGGAGCAGGGCATATTTTTTGTGCTATATAATGCACTTCATCAGTCACAATTCTTTCAGTTTACTTTTCTTTTTCCTTGTTTTTATTTGTGTGTCGGTTTATAAGACAGATTGCAAGGACAAATACCGGCTTTTGGGGGGGTATTGATCGAAAGGAAGGCATCTTGACTTATTTATTTTGTTTTAGTCTTGAGATCCATTTCTTTGATCATTGTTTTGTTCTTCCAATAGTTCCAATAGGATTTGCACATTCTCCTCATCCAGGTTGTTTTCTTCTTGGTTTGGATTGTGGAGATGCTTTAGTCCTAGATCGAACAAGTTCATATTTTATGTTTTTGTGCCGTTTGTATGCCAAGGGTTGGGTATCAAAATAGCCTACATGTATTTAGGTATTCGTTTTCACTAATCCAGTGCCAGTGTTTGAGAAGGGCCTGTTTGAGGGCTGGGTGCGTGACTCGTGGGTAGTATTTATTTATTTATTTTTCTCCGGCGCTTAGAGTCCGCGGAAGTCTCGCCCCTTTGAGGAAGGAGGGCTACATGTAGGTCTTCGTTTGTGTATCCGCGCTTGTTAAGTTTGTCTTTGAAGAATTCAACCCTCTCCTCAAATGGGTACATATACGTTTGTATCTAGTCACTTCGCCCTTGATTAAGCCGCCAAATACCGACTTAGGGTGTGCTGAATCTCTCTGCTGTATACAAGAATCTCTGCAAGGTGCACCAAGCTCCTCTCCTTAATAATAGGAAACTTTTGGGACATCTCACTTCACTGGGGTAACTAGTAAGGGTACATGTAGGCTAACTAGGTTTTACGAGTAATCACTCCTTAAACAAAGACATCATTCATGTTGTTTGATGTTATATGTATATCTCTGTGGTGGTGGTTTGTGGATTCAATATGGGGCTTCGAATAATGACCTTTGACCTTTGAGGTCATATGTGGCGGTCAATTTGTTATCCTACATGTATATCACACTTTACATTTTTCTACTTCCAGTGTAATTATGAGCATTTTGACACCAAGATCATACAATTACCATATGTTGTTGCCGAGATACAATTTATAGTGTTTTAGTCTAGGGTCAATGACCTTTGACCTCTGCTCTTAGAATAAATAATAACTCCAATACCCGTCACGTAAGTTAAAATTAGCCTCTTCGATTGGTTTGTGCTCATTTTTATTTAATGGTAATTTTCCTGTTATAAATATGACATTTTAGTAATAAAATTGTTTTGTGACCTTTGACCTCATTTTCGGAGGTCAGGATTTGGTCCCAAGGGTCAATAATTATTTGATGTCATCTTCTATTGTAATTCTGTGCATTTTGACACCAAGATCATCTATATACCATATTTTGTTGCTGAAATATAATTTTTAGAGATTTGGGCAGGGGTCAATGACCTTTGGCCTCTAATAAAAAAAGTTCCCCAACCCCCATCCCTCTTTCCTTTTTTTTGGTAGTTGTCCATACCCATACCCACCAAAATCAGTTGAAATTAGCTTCTTTTAAAAAATTTCACAGATTGGCTCAATATATGGCTAATTTAGGGTTACTAGATATGCTTAACAAGTTAATGTAAATTATGAATGCCTAAAGTTGTATGTAATTCCGTTACCATTACTTTTTTCTGGACAATTCTTCCAGAAAGTACGAATTATGTAAGAAGTGCAGTCTGAACCAATTATCTCATAGCTTAGTTGACACTATGGATAACAGTTCACCAAGAACCACATAAAGACATTGTGTTACAGACTTAATAACATTTCATCTCAAAATTACAAGAAAAACATTGATTTTCTAACGTAATTCCGTTACCGACACTTATTCAGTCCTGAATACTTCCAGATGGAGATATTTCGATGTTTTAAAATTTTATTATGATAAAAGGAGTATCACAAGACAATATGAAGCAATAAATAATCGTAGGTCGTAAAACTTGTCTACAGTACGTTAAATTAGAGTTAAATTGATGATGGAATTTGGAAGGTTAGGGATAAAGCAACTGTAAGAGAAGCCTATATCTTTGTTATGTTGTTAAGGGTTTGTATTTTTGTTTCATTGACACAATATATAGTGTCTATGCCAAACGACCTGTACATTTCCAAATTTGCCTCAAAACCGGTTGGCTCGAAGTGGTCGCTGCATATAGCGTGGAGCTCGGTGTCGGACCTATCCACTTCACTCTGGTCGTCCGGACCGCAGAAGTACAAATCTGCTGATGCATGTACCTCGGGTCAGTTGGGAATGTGTGCATGCTCACACCAGCTTTATTGTGTTGCCGCAACCTGCCGCCAGCCAATACATCTGGCTGGCATTGTTTATGATTAATGACGAAAATCCAGAACTAACCGATGATCAAACTGACTGCGGTGGAATGAATGGTTCTGCATTGACTGTGCACGTGCGTAGCAGCACTGCCGCTGTAGCTCAGCTACTGGCCGGCCAACGAGTTCCCAAACGTACGTCACGATTATGCAAATTGTCATTCTCTAATGAGGTACCATCCTAGGGGCGGGGCCATTTCCCCAAAACACTTAGATTTTGTTCTCATATTTATTAAATGGAAATCACTCATTTAAATATAATCTTTCATTTAAGCTAATAAAAAGCACATTACATAGACCCTTTAACAAAATAAAATGATATACACTTGTTTGTAAAGAGAATACTACTGAGATTGCTTACCTACTAATCTACTGTGAAAGCTATACCGAAATAAATGTTACATAGATTAGCACAAGCCATTAACCAAAAATTAACAGTTTGTCTTGTAATACATTCTATGAATCTTTTAAGTACTTGACTCATAGGATAGTAACAGGATAAACATAATTCACTTTCCTTATCATATTTTCATATATTATTGAACAAAATCCGTGATTTTCAAAGGGCTTTGCCTTTGCTAGAAATTGGCAATGCTGGTTCACCAAGTATAGGTTTTCCCGGACGATATCGGGGGAAAAAAGCTGATATTTCGAAAAAATAATTACTGCCGAATTTGTAGGAATTATCTTACTTTTTTGAAAGTAAATAATGATTCCAGGCATCCAGCAAAATGGTTGCGCTTGGTATCATGTCATTGTTCCGAAATTTTATAAAAAACAATTCACGATTTCCTAACAAAAACAAAACGAACAAAAAACACACCAAACCGACGCGTCGGTTAGGTGTTTTTTGTTCGTTTTGTTTTTGTCGCGACGGTTGAAAACAAACGCCGTTTTTCTTGCCTTTTCCCCCTTGGTCCTTGATCAAAACTTCGGACAGGTAAGTTAAACGATATTTTCTATGAGATATACCACCCAATCCACCTATTCCTGATAATTCAAGGGTGTTTCTCAAACACATGGTAACATTGTTGAACACATGGTAACATTGTAAATGTTTGACTTGTTTCGACTTTGACCGAAAGGTATTGATGAATGGGGGGAAAACTGTGGTTGGCCAGTATTAAACAAGTGCAGTATGTTTAAAACCATCTCATGGGCCTGAACATTGGTTTGAGAGATACCTGTTTAAAACCGGCCAATCAAGTTTGTTTTCCCTTACAGACACAACTATTTGACGTTTGCCATTGCAATAGGCTTCTGGCCGATACAAATATTTTCCTGCGTGGGTTCGAGCCCTGCTAGAAACATGGTGTCTGTGCCCTTGGGCAAGACACTTCACTACAATTGCCTCTCTCCACCCAGGAGTATAAATGGGTACCTGTGAGGGTCGAGGCCGATTAAGCGCCTATAAACGGATGCCGCGTGGACCAGGGCCTGATCAACGGGGTAGTAACTGTAAAGCACTTCGAGATCGTTGGTACGATGTAAAGCGCTATATAAGCACGATTATTGTTATTATTATTATTACCTCGCTCGCGTACAAGCATAACTAACAGAAAATATAATATGTACTGCGTACACATGTATTTTCTTCTCTACAAATCAGTAAAGTTACATAAACATGAAAATATCTAAAAATTTCTTTAAATGACCAAATACATCTTGTATACAATTCAAATAGTTTTACTCAATGGGTCGTATTATTATAAACTAGAAAATGCTAGGAAGTACAAGCAAAATTGAAAAGCATTTACCGGGGAGTAAAAGCATCAAGGAAAAGCAAACACTTGAATTCGTACAAATAAAAGTTAAGTTTTAGTGTTTAGCATTCGCTAACAGAAATGGTAGTAAATGCTTCATACTTGGGTTGATTGCACAGCAGAGTGGTTAATAACAATAGAGTATCCATTGTCTGTACGGACAGCCACACACACAGTCGTGAACCACATAACGACTGGGGATCCCTTATTGTGTTTTCCTTTATTCCTGTATTATAACCCCAACAACATTACCTAGCGCTTACCCAAACATCGAGGGTTTTTTCTTCGTGTTCTCTTTTGTGTTTTGATCCTCGGTCGTAATACGATACAAGAGCACACACATAATTATGCACACAGAGATTATCTTTATGGGGTACCGATTTTTTACCCCACAAAGGCATTGTACCATATATGGGTGTGATGGAGTTGACAAAGTACCCCATATCTGGATTTGGAATCGTGGACCTTCTGTCAATCGTGGACCCATTGTTTGCCCCCAAATTCTTTTGTCCGACGTCCAAGATGGAAGGTGTTTACACACGCACAAGAACCAGCCTGCTAACAAATATTCAGAATGTTCCTAGAAATGGTTGGCCATCTATAGCCGTGTTCGCACTGGATAAACATTTTGGGTGATTTGACCATGACGCCGGGTAACATTCCGATGGGTTGATCTTCCCACCGTCCGCACCTGGATTTAATTGACGCGGGTAGAATTGCCAAGACGATGGGTAAACTAACCGAGCTGGCTCCAAAACAATAAAGAGGGCGCCCTGCGTGACCTATGACCGCGACTTGACGACCGGATCGTCTGTTCCCGACGACGCTAGCTCTCAACATTATTTTCTTACATAATGGGTGATGGAAGATTTAACCGAGACGTCGCGTCCGCACTGGATTTTCTGGCTCGGTTAAATCTTCCTGGTCAATCTTCCTGGGCACCTTTGGCTCGGTTAAACTACCCACGCGGCGTGGGTAAGTTACCTGTGAGGAAAGTTACCCAGGCTGTCCGCACTGGACTTGAAATGGGCAAGTTACCCATTGGCTCGGTTAGTTTGCCCAAATTAGGTCCAGTGCGGACAGGGCTTATGTCTTATTTCTTTCCGCAAACCCGGTACACGTACCTGCTTGTATTTTGATGCTAGATCCTCCCCCTTCCATACAAATACCATTTCCTGCCTAACCACCTATATACAAGCTCGTTTTTGGCAAACTAGTTTTTCAAGATTGCCCCGAAACAACCTTACAAAATTACTAGTAAATACTCAAAATCTGAATAATTTACTCCTTTTTTATCAAACCAAATGAAGCAAATAATATTCTGGCAAATGCTAAAAAAAGTAAAAAGTATAAATGCTTTTGGTTTTTAGCAAATGCTTTACAGTAAAAGCATTTGCTTCATTGTTATTCATTCATACAATTCTTACAAAACTGGTAGTAAACGCACATCTTAATTGTTATTAATAGGACACAATGTAGTTATCTCTATTTAAAATTCCCATCAGAAACTCTTCTCGAACTTGTCGGCAGATCTTCTTTTGGTATGCATCTTGAACTAGTTTTCTTGCAGTGATGATAGAGAGTTTTTCAACAGCTGAACCTGAGCCTGGAAACAAAAGTTGGGAAATAATGTTTAAATAATGTTGGTAGAAGTGAGCCCTGGCACAGGAAAGACCACAAAGCGCAAGTGCAGAAGAAAAACAAAAATTTCTAAAGGTGGTAGCGATTTTGAGATATTGCCGAAGATCTGGAGAGGTTATGTCCACGCAGGAAGAATAATCTGCATTGGAATACACCATCTGAGAAACGTCAGTGCAACAACGCTTCTAATCAGATTCAAATTTGTGGGGATAAAAAGTGATATCTTTTTCCATAACCGCAGTACTTCGAAGTGAAATGTTTCTAAAAATGCATTATACTATCCAAAGCTGCTGTACTTCTTACCAAGTAAGTTTTTATTGCCATATGTTTTGAGTAATTACCAAACGTATAGGATCCCTTTAAAAGAATAGAGTTCAAACTTAAAAAGTGAATAGAAGGAACGCAGGGAGAATATCAACCGACATATAAAGCTGAAGTACATAGCTTCTGCAGCTATCCAAAAAGTAACAAATCAAACTACTGATTAGAAAGTATACTTCTAAAGATATTATCGACACTGAACTCTCTGCAAAATGTTACCTCCTGGCATGCTTCCACTTTGAAGAAAATATTCAAAGCTGGTCATTTCGAAATGTCAGAGATGCATTTGTTTACATTTTCATTTGTAGTTGGTATGTAAACCGCAAAAAGTGTGTGCATTAGGACACAAGAATGCGCATGGGCGCTACCGCGGTATTATTGGTCGGGAGTCAGTTAGGTATGTGATACATGCGTAGCCTCATCGAATCCGACAATACTGAGCAAGTTCGGGTGCGAACTACATGTATAATCAATCATTAGTCAGTCTCTGCTTTACCAATGGCATGCTCAAATAATAATAATAATAGCTTATTCTTATATAGCGCATTTCATAACTGTTAAGAAATACCAATGCACTTTACAGACAAAACAAAAAGACAATTACATTAACAATCAAATTCAAGGTAGGATACACCATTTGCAGATATCGAAAATATTTACTACCGAATTATTAAAAAATATCTTTACTCATCTAAAAGTAAATAATGATTCTAGGCATCCAGCAAAATGATTACGCTAATTATCCTGTAATTATTCTGAAAAATTGAATTTAATAAAATAAAATAAAAATGGGATCGCGAAAAAACAAAGATAACATAAGAATAACTGCTAGATGCCGGTTGAAAACAAACTATGTTTTTCGTGCTTTTCTCGGTATCCATGATTGTAAAACTTCAGGCAGGTCAGTTAAACGATTTACTATAACATACAACCCTCCATACCTACCCATTCATGATAATTCAAGCAATTATATTACCAATGATGTATTCTACCTTTAAATTCAATGATAGAGCATTATAATACACAATTTAACGCACACCCCATGTTATTCACTTACAGTCAAGTACAGTATTTCATAATATTTAAGTACTTAATTAGCCCTTCTTATAATTAGCCGTTCTCCTTATCTTAACAGTAAGGTAAATTATATGACAGCCCCTGTTTCATTTAAACATAGTTTTACCTTTGCATGCTTCAACTCAAGTTCAGCTAGCTCAACCAGATGCTTTCTGTATGCAGTCACTCGTCTTGTCTTAAAATCAGACAATTCAGCTTTCGCAACCTATACAAGTAACGAAGAAATTAACAATTGTGACCGGCTCTACAAAAAGGTGTATTATGTCGCAACAACAAAATTGAGTTATATACATGTACATGGTTGCAAAGCCCACAACGTAAGCTTTCATTTAGTATATAATATAGTTCCATAGCCCCTCTCATTTTCGAGATATGACGCGTTTACATGTTGATTACTTCCTTTGAGTTAAAATTACACAACTGAGAAAACAGACTTTGAAATAGCTGGCTCTGTTCAGAACGATGCACACAAAATGGTCGTTTTGTCCACTTCATTAATTCATCAAAATCAACATTTCTTTGAATGAAACCTGAAACTGTAGGTATTGAAGATGTCATTTATGGCAAAAAATACAAATCGCATGTTGATGAAATGTTCACCCTCTCAACGTTGAGCGGGCCATTACATGATAGTGCACAGCGTGACTTAATACACCTTTTTGTAGAGCCGGTCACAATTTAAGATTGTTGGGGGAACAGTGCATATCCCTGTTTTTCCCACAGTTTGACACATACATACGTAATGCATGTTATGACTGATTATTCTTGGTACTCCTAACGTTAGTTGTACTGTGGCAAGAACCCAACACACCGGTACCTTAATCTGTTTGTATATTTTGGCCCATAAACCTCTGCAAATACCGATTGATTTATTTCCTTTACTGCATGCAGCATAAGCCTATGACGATTTTCGAAACCTTTGCTTCGTCTTCGGCTTTGCCTCCGAATTGCAAATCACTGAGAAGTAAATAGAAATGGAAGGTAATATAAATATTCAAACTTTTGGGTTCATATCAACCAACTGAAAGTTTCTGAAACACAACAGAAACAACAAATGGCTGGAAATCCCACAGTTGGGATCCTAACATCGTCTTGAGCCGAAAACTATAAGCCAGTGGTTCGATAATGCCCTATGTTACCTAGGGACTTTATGAAAATGCATTGTGGTGAAACAAAATATTATGTTGAAATTTGTGTCAGGTCAAACCTTATTTCTCCTGTACTATGAACGGTATAAGGTACATGTACCGATAATTGCAACTACAGAGAAATTGTATTCTCCACAATGAGAAATGACCACGTGTAATGTGCACATGTATTCAGCCACTGAACATGTGTCGGTGCATACACAAAGAGTAGATACACCTACATGTACCATCCTGTGCAGAGAAGTGTACTGTAAATTTCAGACTATGAAGTACTGACTCATTGGTACGGTACCAACCTTGCAATATGCTGTGTGGACTTACAAACAAACAATGTCCACACAATACACAAACCAAAAACCTTGTGTGGATTATACTAATCCACGTCCACAAGTACACATGGTTTCTTCCTTTTTAAAAAAAAAAGTCTAGAGGTAAAATGGGTTTTAGGAAAAGTGAAGAGAAATTCTTTAGGGTATTACAGTCACAAATGTGGGTAGAAAGAATTCTCATGGTGTAAGGATAATTAGTATTTGGGTAAAAATAGGGGAGGGTGATAAAAGGCACTGCCAGCTTAAAGATTGGATACACCATTGCTAGATCAAAACAATTTAGTACCAAATTGTTAACCCTAACGGTCATCCTGAGCCACGCAGAGTTTAACAGGCTCTTGGATTGTCGCCCTCAAACCCTGCGGACATTTGCAGCAATCATTAAACAAGTTGGCCAATACATGATATGAACGTCCACCCCTGGTAAAATGACAATTTCTACCACTATACGTAATATTAGTCTTTGGCGTTTACGTAGCTTTTCAGTCTTTTATGTTTTTTTATTCTGCATAATATATAATAGCAAAGCTTTATTTCATGTTCTGTACGATTAATTTAAATTTTTACGTGGGAGGATCAATATTTGTGAGAACACCTCAGATGTTCAAGCGAATGGCCCAATAGAAATGCGCGTTGCGAAAGAACTTGGTTCACATGCCTTGGGCTGTTTTCCGAACACCAGCTTTGTCTTTGTCTCAGGCTTCATTCATACAGTTTAGCAATAGGCTGTAGCCGGAGACGGAGCCAAAGCCAGGGGTTTGGAAAACGGCCTTGGTATGTTTGTAACGGAGGCTCTGATTGGGCGCATGAATCTTTGTGCTAATAACCATGGATCTTGCCGAATGTCCGCAGACCGCAGGGGTTTGAGCGCTATTAGTACAAAGCTCGTAAAAGCGCTGCGTGGCTCAGGATGCTAACGGTCCTCAATCCTTCAAAATCATAATGATTTCGTACACACCCTAGGGAGTTAGGGTTAAGAAATATCTTAATAAAGTAAGTTAGGAAATTAGGCATCCAGCAAAATGATTGACTACAGAAATGTGACCTCGGATTATCATATGAAAAACTGAAATGAAAGCATTGTTTAATAAAACCTATTTTGAAAGTAAATGCATGCAGACGTGCACATTTCTTACCTCTGATAATTTCTCAAACTTGTCACACGACTCTTGTTGTTTCATTTCAGCTTGCTGCACATCCTTGTTCTTTGCTCGTGCTTTCTCTAGTGCTTTGTTTGCAGACTGATAGTCTACGAGTGCACGCATCCTACGGTACAACAGATCCTTCACACAAAGAAATAATAATACATTAGTATAGAAGTTGATTTATTTAACTTTTCTCAGACCTATTGAATGTCATATAAAAGTGTTTAGGGGAACAGTTTGCAGACTTACAAACTAAACTGAATGGTCTGTTATTTGTTTGTCTGTCGTTTTGTTTTGTTTGACAAATAATAATAATAAGATTTGTAATGCGCACATGTCCACCCTGCCGGATGTTCAAGGCGCAGTAAACCAAACCAAACAAAAAACAAAAAATGAAAGAAACAACAAAATTAGTCCTTGAAAACTTGAGACAAGGGATAAGTTTTGAGAAGTGAATTGAATTTTGTTGTACAGAGACAAGACCTAAAGATGAAGTGGTAGAGTTCCAGATGCGTGGTGCGGCTGCTGAAAAAGACCTGTCACCCCAGGAGTGTCGAGACTTGGGTTCCTGGAGGAGAAGCATGTTGCTGGATCGTAGGTTCCTTGTCAGAGTGTAAACTTGAAGTAGATTTATGTAGTGGGGAGCCTTGCCGTTGAGTGCTTTGTGGACAATTAGCATCAGCTTGAAAATAATTTGTTGAGAGATAGGGAGCCAGTGAAGTTGTTTCGGAATGGGGGTGATATGACAGGACTTTCCGGATAGTGTCACGATGCGGGCTGCGGTGTTTTGGATGTGTTAAAGACGGAAAATTTGGTTGTGTGGAAAACCGTAGAAAAAGGGCATTGCCGTTGTCGTTGTCAAAGCGAGAAGTGACAAATGCAGAAATTACTTTTTTCCGGAGCGCTCTTGTCCAAAGATTTGCGTATTTGATCATGTTCCTAATGTAAAATGCGACAGACGAATGAAGTTGTTGATGTGTGGTTAAAGTGCCATTGACTAATCGAAAATACATGTAACACCCAAGTTCCGAGCCTGCACAAGGAAGCTATTCGAGCATCTCCGATGGAAATGTATGGCAATGAAACCTTTGATAGTTGTTGACATGACCCGAATAGATGAAACTCTGTCTTTTCATCGTTTAACTTCAAGAAGTTATGTTGCATCCAGCGGCGAATCTATTGGATGCATTTCTCAAGTCTTTCAATGGAGGCATCGGCATGATCTTGAGAAGATTTAAACGTGATGTATAGCTGAGTGTCATCTGCGTACACATGATAATTCAGGTTCAATTTCAGAATGATGTCACGAATTGGCAAAGTGTACAGCGTAAACTACTGTGGGCCCAGTACCGACCCCTGTGGCACAGAGTAAGTAAGGACAACCGGGTCTGATATTGCAGTGCAAATACACATGTGTTTAGTTCTATTGGATATATAAGATCTGCATCATGCTGGGGCTGTTGGGAGAGGGGGAGGGGGAGGGGAGATGCACCAGCGTTCGATGCTAGTGATGAGTTCGGGCTAGTTCCAGTAGATCTGATGGTCTTCGATTGGGGCGTTTGACAATGGATAATTCTGTCTCCTGACGACGGGCAAAGCATACTGTCCGAAACATTGAGTTCCCTCCAGTTATTTATAAAACCACACAGCTGACTTATAAAGAGAATTACTGCAAACTATTCATCTTACTATCTAAGAATCTGAGAATGCGAGGATGGGAGGATGCTTGGATTTAAAGATTGAAGGAAGAGTTGAAGAGGTGTTTCAAGTTACTTGCCCATAAGAAATTCGGTCTGATATGACAATGATAAAGGAACGCCTTTAAAGGGTTCTGCCATAGGCTTCTCAAACTGACACCTCTGAATACTAAGACCAGCACCGGGAAGGATCCCGAGGCTGGATGAGATAGGGGAGGCAAGGAAAGGAGGGAATTGGATGAGGTGGGGTGAGGCTTTGGAAGGAGGGTGGGTGAGGCTTTGGCAGGAGGGTGGGGAAGGCTTTGGCAGGAGGTTTTGGCAAGAGGCTTTTACAGGAATTGTGTAGGCCATCCCGCCTCCCTTTGAGCCAAAGGGGTTCTTCGAAGACAAGCAATAACAAAAACATAATTGATATAAGACATATTCTATCTCTGAATGCTGCCTTTCACATTATAAGTTTTGTAACATTATTATGTATAAAGTAAATGAAAAGCAAATACCTTTGCTGCAGCAGAATCTCTCATATAGTAACGTAGCAGGTCAGAAAGTTTAAGGTCTTCATCTGATGCCACCCTCGTTTCGAGTTTCTAGTATAACAAATAGAAATCACATCCATACTTGTAGTTATGCATTTAGATACATTTAAAAAAACGGGGAAAAAAAGAAAGAAAACAAATCGACACAAAAACAATAGCTGTTTCAACAGTAAAAAAAAAGAGGGGGAAAGACGAGCAATTCTTAACCAGTTCGCACCGGGATTAGTTTAACATCACCGAGCCGACGCGTGGGATTATTTTTAATGAAACACGATCCGAGGCGGGTTCATGCCAATAGTACCGGGAGGCACACATAGGCATTTCCGACCTTGCATGAAAGCTGAAAGACATTTCCGGCCTTGCTCGTGGCATGTTTATGCGTAGTCTGTTTTGAGTCTGGGGAAAACTGTGGGTTTACAGTACGTCATCCGGCACGAACTGGTTAATGAAAACAAGAGCTGTTTTGGCAGATTTCTAAAAAGAAAGAAATCTTATCAAAAACAATAGCTGTTTCGGCTGAATTGCCGTAAGGAAAACAATTTAGCTGTTCCCGATTTCAATCGGGAACAGCTTTACATGTCTTGACTTTTTACTGCTGCGGCCAGAACAACAGAGGGCACTTTTTGACTACCGAGAGATCAACGCACTTTATACCGTTAGCTTATTGTTTCAGTGGTTACACCAAACGTTTTTTAATTAGGTTATAGATTAAACCTCCTACACGTACATGTACATGTATGGTTTGACAGCATAAATGTACTGTACACAGTTCAGTATTTTCTGCACACAGCTTCAGGGTACAAACACTATGCACAATTTACATATATCGGGCGAGCTCGATTTACATGTTGACCCCAAGTGGGCGTGATAAACCTTGGTGAAACAATGTTGTCACTTTTTCTACATGAACGTTATGTGTTGCGTAATAGGGAAAATGCCCAGTGGGAAATTCGATTCTCTTACCCTGATTTTTTCCAGAGATTCTGAAACCTTTATGAAGAATCTGAAATTAAATCAAAACAAATGTGTTAGGCAAGGTTGCAATAACAACTGTCTGTT
Source organism: Crossaster papposus (assembly GCA_037893245.1). Taxonomy (NCBI): domain Eukaryota; kingdom Metazoa; phylum Echinodermata; class Asteroidea; order Velatida; family Solasteridae; genus Crossaster; species Crossaster papposus. Next base: position 1,607,417 of record JBAIAA010000288.1, on the reverse strand, counting down.
GGTACAATAATATTGTAGTGAACTTTAGGTAGGATACACCATTGGTAAATGCTTGAATTATCATGAATGGGTGGATTTGGGGAGTTGTATTTTATAGTAAATATCGTTTAGCTGACCTGTTGGAAATTTTACAATCATGGGTGCCGTAGAAAGCAAGATGCATCTACTCATTCAGCCCAATCCCACAAATCACAACAGTTAGGCGAGTTTCCTCTTGCGTTCTACTTTAAGAAGGCAGGCCGATAGCCTACACATCCGGAGCCATGAAAACTACAGAAAAAAAGGAGATGCTCTCCCCACACACCTGGTCAATAAACAACCACACCAGCAGTCATCCAGGATCAAGAGCCAGATCCTCCTCGGATACCTCCAACAACACCTCAAACAACCATCCTGCGTCAAAACAAACCATCAACCAGCAAGGCAAGGCATCAACAAAGCCGCTAAATAAATAATCAGAAGTACGTAGTAGCAAACCACCTAATCGCATGGAGTTATAAACTTGACACAGAGACTCTAGCATAAACCTGTCCAATCAAACAAAACAACAGAGTTTATTATAAACACAACTCAATCACACAAAGACCATTCCTTCACAAGGTACAAGTAGTACAAGTGCCAGCACATACAGTACGGCATACATGTAGAAGGCAACACAGAGAAGTTCAAAGACATCACCATGAATAGGAAACCATGAGAAGAATTGTCAACCTTCAAGTCCTTGGAATCGACCGCGTTCAAGAATGACACCTGCATAGCTCAAATTCGCATCTGGATTGCCAGACTTAGCAGGGTGTGAAAGAGCAACATCAGCTTTTCCACCAAGTACAAGATCTTCAAATCCCTGGTCCTCTTTATCCTTCTCTAAGGCTGCGAGTCTTTTGCTGCGTTCCAATCGCGTCGTGTTTATCGTGTTCACGAGTTCACGAGTCGTATAATGGCGTTCTAATCGCCTGGTAACTCGTGTTCACCAGTGGTGAACTCAAGGTGGAATATTTTTCTCCATGTTCACGACTTCATAACGAATGAAATACTCATGCATGTGTTCACATACGAGTTCTTGCGCTATAAAGAATGTCCTTACCGCACGACTAACTCGACTGTGCGCGTGCGTCTTGGTGAGTAGCGTTTGGAATGCAACCTACTCGTGAACGTGTTTTAGCTGCTTCTGCCCTCAGGTCTCCCCAATGACTACATCAGTCAAGGGATTAAGTGAGTGAGTGATTGAGTAATTTGTATTAAAAGATAATCTACACAATTTTGTACCTGTATCACAAATTAGTCAAATTATGTGCTCTGGAAATAGGTTAAACTGTTTATTTGTATATATTGGGCAATCTTTGTTTTTGTGAAAACACTAATGTTACATTATCCACACATTTGTGTTTTCTTAAAATTCACCAATGGGCATTTACAAGTCCTTGAAAAACTTACTTATCCAAGTCTGTCTTTTCTGCAGTAGCAAGGCCAAGTAGTCCCCCAGAAATTTTAATATAGGTTGCTGCAACATCTACGAGGAAAAGAGAACATAAAATGCTAAACAATTAATGTTTATGTATATATAAATGTAAAATCGAGATGCTTGTTGTTCTTAAAATTGTCCAATTGTCCTCTGAGACAGCTGAAAAGGACATCGAGTGGCATAGGGGACAAAGATATCAGGCAAGATAAATGTCGTTGATTAGGTCTTTGTGAGGAAATGTTCAAACAGAGTAATCTTTTTCGACTGTTCGCTCTTCTATTAATTGTGGCATATAGTCAGGTTCGTACATATTGACAGTTTCGTTAACTTTTTGTGTAGATTTGCTAAACTATACATTTTTGGAAATGTTAGGATATACTCAACATGACAACCAATGTTTACATTTGTTTTCAGGTTCTTTAATGTGACGCGACACATGAAAAGTCATCGAGTGTCACATTAAAGGTCAATTTTTTTCAAATGCCCTATATCTCTGGAAGTATAAGTCCGATTGGGTTCAAACTTGGTATGCAGGTATGGCGGGATGTGTTATACCGGTATATATACATTGAAGTGACATCATGATGACGTCATCGTGTGATTGTTTTATGTTTTTGTTCATTTTTAACCTTTAAGCCATATCTCATCAACAGAACATAATAAATTTAAAATTCTGTTTGTAATATTTATTGGGTCATATACATGTACATATATGCACACAACACAATAGTAAAAAATGTGCGACGTCATCATGACCTCATAAAAATGCCATTAAAAAAAATCAAAGATGGCCGCCATAAAGAACCTGAAAGCAAATGTAAACATTGGTTTTCATGTTATGTATCCTAACGTTTCCAAAAATGTACAGTTTAGCAAATCTACACAAAAAGTGAACGAAAATACATAAGAAACCTGACTAATTTTTGATTAATCAAAAAACGTGTATGAAAATAGAAAAAAATCTTCTAAAACCACCCTAATTAAGCAGATTTGTTTTATAAAGTAGACTTGTAGTAGGACAATTCAGGGACTAACGCTTGGGGGCAAATGTATAAATATTGGAGACTTTTTAACTTTTGTAGGATTCAAAAGACTACTAAAAAGCTTATTCGAAATCACACGTTGTGAGTGACCTATTGTATCATTAAGAAAATTTATAATGGTTTTGCAGCTCTCGTGTGATTTTCTAAAAATTGTCAAGTGCGAGTCGATTCTAGCGAAAAAATTCCTTTTCTAGTTATTTTGTTTGTATCAAGAAGATGTTACTTGTCCAAACACTTCGAAAAATTCGAAAAAAACAATTGGAAACCAATGCAATCCACAAGAGGCTGTTTTGTTTTATTAAAGCGATCCAAACTAGAATATCCGGAATTGTTAGGGACAATCCGAAACTTGAAAACCGACAGCAACATTAACATTTATACAATGTACATGCAGTACATGTATGCGTTTGCCTTTCCAACAAGGTGTCACATACATGTACCGGTACGTACCGGTACGTACCGGTATGTACGGAAAATAGCTTTACATAACATGTACATCCACCTACAAGCCACACCTTCAGTGACAACAGTCAAGTACTGAATATGTATTTTAATTGGCGCGGTGGAGCGCGGAGTGTGGCCATTATTTCTTGAAAGAATTCTTGCACCCTGTGTGCGGCATGCGGCATTCTGGCACGTGATTACGTTCTATACACTTGCTACAAGGCAGGCCAACCAACATAGAACAGACATTTATTTACTGCAGTCTGCATTTACATACAATAGGCATGGTCATATCCCTTTGATGTTTATAAATGTACATTGTACAAAAACATGTACATGTACTTTCTATAACAGGACCCAACCAATGTTCTGGAAAGGAGGCTGAACCGGGCTGAACCGGATCAAACCAAACCAAACCTGGATTAGTTTCAGCACTACTTTCAACGATCCCCATCCATCCCAACTCCAACACCAGGTTAGTTGAGATTTGATGGGTTGGGTACGGTAAGGGTTCATGCTACGGTTGGTGTTGGAATTTGTTAGGATATGTGCCGGTATTGTAGGCCCAGGAAGATCGTGTTGGTTTAAGGGTGACGGTTGATCAGAGGGAACATTTATGTTGGATTAAGTGCAACGGGATTTCCTCGTGGGTGATTTCCCAGGTACAAGTACATGTAGTTGCTGGCAAGTTGCCAGTACATGTGTGTTGCATTTTAGGGAGTACGCAGCAATTTATTCATGGGCGAGTGCACGGGGACCCGGCCTGCGTTCCACTTACGCAAACAATGTGTTGCCAACGCTTGGCAACAACGCTAACAATGTTCTATTGGATGCGCACACAAATTAGCAAATGTGACCCGCTCCCAGAAAAGGTGACATAAGTCACGCTAATGCATTCATGAGTAATTGCCCGTTAAAGTTAATATGGAAAATGTTTTTGTCAAAATTAGATTTTCATTTTTTGTCTTAAATGACATCTTTAATATCCAAAGTTTCAAATTGAACAAAAAAAAAAGCTGAAATTCGATAAATAAAGTGAAACAAAACCTTTTAAGAGTGCATGGTTTCAATGTATTGTCTTAGTTTTATTGTGTTTCGAAGCCTGTTTTCTCAGTTGTTTATTTTGAATTCCATAGAACTATTAATATGCAAAAACGTCATATCACTGGAACGGGAGGGGCTATGGGGCTGTACTATGTACCAAATGAAAGCTGATATCCTGGACTTCTCAATCATGTACATAACTCTATTTTTAGCTTTTGCGACTTATGTCACCTTTTCCTGGAGCGGGTCACAAATGATCGCGACCTGCCAACATCAAGCCTGGACAAACACACAAACATCCAAAACAAACAAACAGAGACTTGAATAATATTGTTTAGCAACAATTTATTGATGGTCATTCAGGAATAAATTGTTTGTACAACCCACCTTTGTGGCATCTTGTCATTCTATCTGATTTAGTCGTAGCGTCTTTCACCTTTGTGTGGTACTCAACTAGGAAGTTCTTTTCATGTTCAAAGAAGGAATCCACATCCTAAAAAAAAAATATAAGGAATGTGAAATGATAAATGTTAAAAGTAACTTTTGATTTTAAAAAGGTTTTAAACGATAAAGAAAAAATGCATGCATACAAAATTAATAATTTTTTTTTAGACCAGACGCATGCACAAAAAGAATAAGTCATTCATAACACATAAATCATAACACATAAAGTTATTTTAAGTTAAACAGGCAAACATTGCTTGATCGATATTCATGTGATACTGGTATAAGTTCACATATTCAAATTGTTAAGTTTCCTCCGGTTCTTTTCAGAACCACATACACATCTCAATAAAAGAGAGTTACCGTGGTGTTACAAATGCCCTGCCAATTATATCAGTACCTTCATGTACAGGATGTATCCATGATATGGAACTGCCTTTTGAATATCAAATTTCCAGAGAACTATCAGGTAATTTCTGTTGTTTTATCCATAATGACCTTTGACCTACGAGGTCCGAAATCAAAAGGGTTATAGATGACCCCAAGACCAACCGACATAATATGAAGTTGATACCTCATCAAGTCCTTCTTAAGTTATTGTGCTGACAATATCTTTCCAGACACACATGTTGTCGGTCCGAACAATATCAAATTACACACATGTATGGTTTTACAACAAAGATAAGAAATGATTACGGTTGCCGCTTCCACTTGCTAGGCGAATAGCAGGGTGCAGAGAACGCTCCCCGCAATTCCCGACTCGTGATTGGCCACCCCAAAACAACCGATTGGCTGGGATGGCATGGCCAGTTTCTTTTGAGATTTTACTGCGCAAGCGGTCGTGAACTATAGCGGCGGGCCGCGGGTGAAACACAAAGAACGACTTCACAACCGCAGTTGGTCGTCGAACGTATTTTATTTAATAGGCCTACTCAAATGTTTAAAGCTACAAATAAAGACGGCAGCTTTTCTAATATACTAAAGCCCAGAGATTTTCTAGATAATCTGACACTCTTTCGGTGTTTTCGATATCATTTAGGAACATCGAAATTCAGATACATCAAATTTTTGATACATCGAAATGTAGATATTTTGATATGATTTTGAAAAAGTGACATCGACGATATCGATGGCAAAATAGTATCGAGTGTTTGAGTAATATCGATAGACGTAAGGTACATGTACGTTCCTTAGGTTACAAACTTTAACATTAACCTGTTTTCATAACAATGTCAACGCCTGGAACTGAAATAAATGAAAGTTATTGAGGGTCATTTTTCTTACTGAAATGTGTCATGTATCATATCCCTGCAAAGTATATGGCATCATACAAAAAGCACAATCTTGAATTCAATTCTGTCAGAGAAATTATTATTGTAAACTAACCTTTTGACCGGAAACAAGAACCTCATCAACAGACTTGGTCACAAACTTGACAAGACTTCCGAACTTCTCTTTTTTGTTTTTCCCACGAACATTCAACTGGAATTAAAAAGGGGAAGAAATAAACTGCACATTTAGAGGATGTACATACATTGTAAGATTTGTTTGTACATGAATTGCAACCTTTTGTATTGCAAACTTTCATTTTCAAATACTGTTTTAAGGATATTTTGGGGGGCTTTTTGTGCAATTTTAAGGAAGAGCTTACAACGTTTCATCTGCTCAGATGCCATAATTATGAAGTTCCCAGTCAAGTGGGTGCTATGGGCTTTATTCACGAGTCAGCCATATTAAACATGTTAAAATAAAAGTGAGGTGAAATCTTCATTTTTGCTAATAGAAATAGCCTAAAGTTCATTACAAATTAATACCAGTCTTCTCTTATGAATAATGTTTGGATTAAACGTATCTTAATGTTTTAAGCCACATTTTTATAAAATTTAAAATGAAAAAAAAAACTTAGTCTGGCACCATCTTATTTAACAGTTCACAATTTTAAAAATACATTCGGGGAACAAAACCAAAATGGCTTCCTTGTGAATTATGCTGCGTTCCAATCGCGTCGTGTTTATCATGTTATAATGGCGTTTTAATCGCCTGGTAACTCGTGTTCACCTGTGTTTTTTTTCTCCATGTTCTCGACTTCATAAAGGAATGAAATACTCGCGCATGCGTGTTGGTTCACGCACAAGTTCTTGCGCAATAAAGAATATCCCTACCGCACGACTAACTCGGCTGTGCGCGTGCGTATCGGCGAGTAGCGTTTGGAAGGCAACCTACTCGTGAACATGGAGAAATTCACGGTGAACACGATAAACACGACGCGATTGGAACGCAGCATAAGGCTCATGTCAGCTTCAACTCCATCTGGCGATCGTGAATGTTTTAAAATAAAATTCAATTTTTCGGAACAATTACCTACAATTATTATTGGATGTCTACATGTACAAACATTATTTATTTTCAAGTAAGATATTTCCTAATAATTTGGTAGTAATTTTTTTTCGACATCTTCAAATCCTGTATCGTACATGTACCTTTGAAACAAAGAAAAACTCTGTATGCTACTGCAAGCACTGAACGTGAGCACTAAAGACAAAGAGAACTGTTGAGGAGACCATTGTGGACACTAAAGCTGGAGGGTGCTGGGTCGTACTAAAGCTAATCTAGAGTGGTTCTTCACAGACATGTAAATTAGCAAGGAAAATATGTGATGTGATCAAGCAAAATCAGTCTGAAGTAGGCCTTGGTCATTTTTGGGATTTTTACATATTCTTTTGTAGCGTACTTTAAGCTCCATTTCAAACCCCATGTGAATACGACCTTTGGTTAAAAAATTACAACCATTTGAACACCAGCACGTTAACAAAAAAGAAACTGAGAAAATCATGTTTTTGTATCACTTCCCTTCTGAATTTGGTTAAAAGAGTTTTTTCATGTAAAAGAACAATATTTTCCCCTTCTGTTTTTGTAAAAAATTAAATTTTGATTTGTCCACCCCTACGAACATATTTTGGCCCGATCTCAAAACAAGAATTGCTGAGTTCCGACTGATTTTGCTTGATCGCATCACATGCAAACATGGGTCCCGTCCATAAGTAGGGAACAAGGTATAAACAAAATTATTTTGCAAAAATATGTATTACCTCTCCTTTATACTCCAGAAATACCTTGAAGTTATGATCATTTCGTAGAGTTGGGTGTGCAGCTAGCCGCTGCAAAAATACTTCATGCATGGCAACAGTCTTCTTAAATGTGGCCAAGTATTCTCTGTCAAATAAACATTTATTGGAATTAGTTTATTCATGCTACACAATTTGAATCACAGACACTTCAGTGCTTTTAATCAACAATAGGTTGAGCCAGTGAAATAAAATGGTACGACAGTTTTCCCACAGAAAATACATGACTGGGTATTGGTCCATGCGTGAATCTATGAAGGTACATTTTAAGGAGCTAAACCATTCATAAGACACACATAGCATTACAAAAACATACAGTCAAACACTGTTATTTTGAAGTACAGTGGACTATCTGAAAAATGTGTACTATCTAGTACATCGCTATAACATTCCCATTAATTCATTTTCCAGGGGGGGGGGGGGGAGAGGGGGGTTGCAATCCCTTGTCACCCTCCCCCTCTCCTCTATCTGTCACTGGGCATATCTTTGAAATATCTACTACACTTTGAGAATTCTACCAAGACCACCCCTCTATCAATGTTTAAAGTCCCTTGCGTCTTCGGACATGAACACAGCGAAGGGGGAATACTTAATTTGTGCACGCAAAGCCGTTGTTGTGCAAATTGATTTGAAGCTCTCAGGGGCCTTTGACATCTAATTAACTTATTTTGCAAGCTATTCAAATGGCAATTTTGAGGGTTTTTGCACATCCGTATTTGTAAACGCTTTAATATCACTCGAACGATATTAACTTGCCAAATGGCTCACTTTAACAAAAGTCCAACATACATGTACATGTAATACGTGCCCCACTTGGCCAATTGAATTGTATACCCAATTCACCTGAACTGCAATTTTCACCGTTTAACCAGTTCGCGCCGGGATTATTTTAACATCACTGAGCCGAAGGGCGGGATTATTTTTAACGAAAATCGATCCGAAGCGGGTTCAGGCCGAAAAGTTATATTCTCTCTCATGCAGAGGCCTGTCCTCTGATCTTAACCGTGTAATTAGATTCAAATTCAACACGCAGGGTCCGTTCACTGCAGAACTTTTTAGTTATATTCTCTCTCATGCAGAGGCCTGTCCTCTGATCTTAACCATGTAATTAGATTCAAATTCCACACGCAGGGTCCGTCCACTGCAGAACTTTTTAGTTATATTCTCTCTCATGCAGAGGCCTGTCCTATGATCTTAACCATGTAATTAGATTCAAATTCAACACACAGGGTTCGATCACTGCAGAACTTTTTAGTTCAGGCCTCGAATTACACGGCGGCCACGACGGCCAGTGCCGTCGATGCCCTTGCGACTGGCCGTGGTGCCCCTCGAAAAAATATCCTTTTCACGGCCATAATGTCGTGCCCTTTTCCCCTGTTGGCCGTCGTGCCCTTTTTATGAAAGTTAAATATTTACTTGTGTTAGTTTTCAGCCTACGATGCATCTTGTGCTTGTGACGTGTTTTAATGTATATCCAGCGCAATCCGCTCGAACGAGTCAACTCAAAGGAAGTTGCACTAGCGTAAATTGTTTACGTTCAACGCATTCGCGACTCTCTCGGCACCCGTTGTACACGAACACCCGACGTCTTTAAACAAGGGACCAGTCTAAAATAAAAAACATTGACCAACAGAGGGCGCTCTCTGTTGTTTGAACGCCCTCTTCTGGTGGAATTGTTGCACCGCATGACTAGAAAAACGTTTTTAGTGAATGAATCCCGTCACCGTCCAAAACTTTTCGGATTAAACTACAATAATTTAATAGAGTAACAATGCCGCGAAAAGAGCGTTTAAAGCGGACTGTTAAAGGTGAACTAGAACACTCTGCTGCCAAATGCAAGAAATTGGACTTCTTTTTTATTTTCAAATTTTGGCCTTGGTGCCCTCCCAATTTTTGAATACTCCAAGGCCAAAGTGGCCTTGCCCTAAAAAATTTGTAATTCCAGGCCTGTAGTTACATTCTCTCTCATGCAGAGGCCTGTCCTCTGATCTTAACCATGTAAATAGATTCAAATTCAACACGCAGGGTCCGTTCACTGCAGAACTTTTTAGTTATATTCTCTCTCATGCAGAGGCCTGTCCTCTGATCTTAACCATGTAATTAGATTCAAATTCCACACGCAGGGTCCGTTCACTGCAGAACTTTTTAGTTATATTCTCTCTCATGCAGAGGCCTGTCCTCTGATCTTAACCATGTAATTAGATTCAAATTCCACACGCAGGGTCCGTCCACTGCAGAACTTTTTAGTTACATTCTCTCTCATGCAGAGGCCTGTCCTCTGATCTTAACCATGTAATTAGATTCAAATTCAACACGCAGGGTCCGTTCACTGCAGAACTTTTTAGTTACATGTATATTCTCTCTCATGCAAAGGCCTGTCCTCTGATCTTAACCATGTTAGATGGAGGATGGTCGCTGTTATAATAGACCTCACCTGCATGGCAAAAAGTGAATCTGGAAAGAATCTAAAGTTCATGCATTCTTTTTCTTTTTTATTCTCTCTCATGCAGAGACCCGTCCTTCCGATCTTAACTACGTTAGATGGAGGATGGTCGCTGTTATAATGGACCTGATCACCTGAATGGCAAAAAGTGAATCTTGCAAGAATCTAAAGTTAATGCATTCTTACGCTTCAAGCTCCTGCTTCATCTTAGTAAACTCTTCCTTGGTCATTGTGCCTTCACCATCTCCAAGTCTCTGTAGTTTTTCCCTGGAAGCATCAAAGTCTGGTCTTGGAGGGGCAGGAGGAATCTTTCCAGAAAAAAAAAGAGCGAATGATTAATTATACCAAAAAAAATATATAAAACAATAATAATACATAGTGCCAACGCTTACGCATGCTTTACCAACGTTACCAATGGCTTACCAATGCTTACGAAAATCGACTGCGAATGACCATCTTCACAACATTCGCTGAAATTTAGGAAGCGCTTCTCAAATTGACCGATTTTCGTAATAAGGAGGTGAAGAATGACTTGTGAACGTTCCGAATTTGTTACCAACGCTTACGAAGACACGGCGAATGTTGCGAAGTTTGAGCGATTGTCAAATATTTTCATTCGTAAGCACATTCGCTAGCATATTCGCCACAGTGTGAGAGCAGCCTGCTGAAAAGATGGGAACAATGGACTAGATGTACTGTTACCATCAACAACAAATGTAGCATCTTATACGATAATAATGTACATAGTGTACAATGTACATGTACACTATGCAGCTTGGTTTTTGTTTTGGAATATTTAAATGGACAATAAAAGCTATTTGATCTTAAAGGGATCGTAGACATTTGGTAATTAGAACCCACTGTTTGTTTCAATCCTATTTAGTTATAGATATATATACCATAAAACTAACCTGTAAAAATTTCATTTCAAAAGGTGGTAGCTATTTTGAGATATTGCCGAAAATCTGGAGTGGTTATGTCCACGCAGGAAGAATAATTTGCATTGGAATACACAATCTGAGAAATGTCACTGCAGTAACGCTTCTCAGATTCAAATATTTGGGGATACAAATTAATATCTTTTTCCATAACCGCAGTACTTCGAAGTGAACAGTTTCTGAAAATGCATTATACTATCCAAGCTGCTTTACTTCTTACCAAGTTTTTATTGCCATTATTTTTTTGAGTAATTACCAAACGTATACGATCCCTTTAACACATTTGTATACTTACCACGATTCCACCATAATCCTCATTCTCTACGTACATTGTGTGAAGCCATACAAATTCCTCATGCTCACGCTGGACTGAAAACTCACTGTCACTGAATGATGGCAGAGTGGTCTACACATTGTAAAAATAAATATAGGGCACATTAAAAGGGAAAATACAACATTTGCAAACATCCAAAAACAAATTGACCAAATTATCAAATACTTTATTGGTCTGTTTAGGGAATGACAGTCTAAAGCATTTTGTAAAATAATGGCTCCTGGTGTGCTGACAATTTCAAGTAAAGTGGTATTTGTGTTCGAATAAAACTGCTTTTATTTTCTTCAAATACTGACTTTTCATAATATTTGTGACCGGCTCTACAAAAAGGTGTATTAAGTCGCGCTGTGCACTATCATGTAATGGCCCACTCAACGTTGAGAGGGTAAACATTTCATCAAAATGTGATTATTATTTTTTGTCATGAATGACATCTTTAATATCTACAGTTTCAGGTTTCATTCAAAGAAATGTTAATTTTGATGAATAAAGTGGAAAAAATACAATTTTGTGTGCATCGTTCTGTTGTACTACAACAGAGCCGGCTTTTTCAAAGCCTGTTTTCTCAGTTGTGTAATTTGAACTTGAAGGAAGTAATCAATATGTAAACACGACATATCTCCAGAATGAGAGGGGCTATGGAGCTCTATTATATACCAAATGAAAGCTTACGTTGTGGGATTTTCAACCATGTACATGTATATAACTCAATTTCTTCTATTTGCAACATAATACACCTTTTTGTAGAGCCGGTCATATTTAGTAATTTCGTATTTTGTTTGCTAGCTGTTGTAGACTGATTCTCTGATTCTCACAACACTTGTGTTCCATCTCAACTCCATGTAAAGCTCTTTGAATTTAGTTACCCATAGTATGTACGGTAGATCTCTGTTTCATCCCATGGTACATGTAAGTAGGGTCAAACTGAACCAAACTACAAAAACATTATTGGTTTTCTTGATTTTTCAATGAGCAGTTTAGCAATATTTGCTGTAGCAAATGTCCACTGTCTTTTGCTCCCAATCTGCGTGTCCAAATATACTAAACTTGGTTGTTGAAAATAATGTTAACAGATTTGTTTTAATGGTAGGACACACCATTGGTAATTGCTTGAATTATAAGGAATAGGTGAATTTTGGGGGTTATATTTTATAGTAAATATCGTTTGACTGACCTGTCCGAAGTTTTACAATCATGGTTGCCGAGAAAATCACGAAAAACAGAGTTTGTTTTCAACCGGCGTTGAGCAGTTATTGTTATTTGTGTTTTTTTCGCGATCGCCGGACGGCGATCGCGAATTTTTCTTTATAGAATTATATTTTTCAGAATAATTACAGGATATCTAGCGCAATCATTTGCTGGATGCCTAGAATCATTATTTACTTTCAGATGAGTAAGATATTTCTTAATAATTCGGTAGTAAATTTGTTCGACATCTGCAAATGGTGTATTATACCTTTAATACACTGGGTATATCGAACACTATTTAGGCCGTTTTTTGTTTTTTTTACTTCCGGTGCTTTATGTTAAAGATGGTACCATGATGAACCGGAAGCTAAAAATCGCTATACAGAACGATCGATATACCCAACAAATTCTGTTGATCCTGTGATGTTTGCTATAGCAGCGTTCCACTGTACTTAAAATTCTGCTATAACAGTACTAAATCATCAAATTTTAATATGATTTTGTACACACCCTACGGAGTTACTTGTTATAAACCACTTGGTGTGCAAATTTGTGGCCCGATCAAGAGAAATGAGTCGCATGTACAGGCGTACAGGCCAAAACAACGAACATGTAAAGGTTGATTTTTGGGGGAAATTGAGATTAATTTACCTGTAGTACGGTATTTACTCAAAAAACTCTTCAACTATATCAACCATAAGTACATGTATCTTAGAAGATTTTAGATGAGAAATATATATTTTTGAGTGATTTTCAGCACCACTGGAAAACGGCATGACCCATTTCCATTGATCAGGCCCCATTTTGTTTGCAATTACGTCTACCTTTGTATGAACTGTAAACTTCACTTTTTCCTTCTCACTTAAAGCATCTGAAATGTCCACGATCAAAGATGTATCCAGATTCAGATCAACAGTATCTGACCTACCCTGTAAAAACAAAATAAAATACAGTACAGGGAATTATCAGCTAGTACATGTACATTTTTACAATTGTCGTTAAGATTTGAAAAAGATGGGTGCACCCAATTATTGGAGTTGCCTTATAATGTGTGGAGCTAGAGTTTAGGTAGGGGAGATGGGAGTTGTAGTTGGAATGATTTTCACAAAAAAGTCTATATTTCACAAACAGGTTTTATTCAAGAAATGATAAATATACCAGTTTATGTACACGCCACAATGCCGTCACGGCCTCCTTCCGAGTTGTGTTTCAGTGGCAGCCACTGCAGCACCCAGGTATGCCGTGCCATCGTACCGGTACATCATACCGGTTCCCCACAGATTTTAGGACTTGTCTGCAATGCAACACACCATGGCCGTGCCCGCCTGTACTCTCACTACGGCTATAGTGAGTCACACGCACCGAGCGCGCTACTCATACTGAACACACTGTAGTACCGGTATGTCAAAGTCGAGTTGCCTTGGCAGTTGAGTTGTATCGACTTGGGTCTGAGTTGACTTGGGGCCGAGTTGACTTAAACCAAGTTGGTAAATGTACATGTACTGTCACATTGTCCACAAGACATACCGTTTTCCTTTTTTCCTCACCTTGCTTTGCTCATCTGAAAGGAGATCTGAGCTGTCTTCCATCCCATCCTGCAAATAAAGTGTAAAAACAGGTCAAGTTTCTGGAATAAAGTTTGGAACATTGTAGTACATGTACATACCGGTATGTACTGTACACACATTTCATCTTTGGAATGTTGATGTGCTTTTTATTGTGTAAATCAAGGAACACACCGGATAGGAACATTCTGTACTAGACTAATGTATTTTGAGATAAGATTAGACACATCTTCTATTATATAAAGTACCGGTATGTGATCTGATATACCGGTATAGAATCTGATATATCGTACCCTGTAGAGACATGAACACAATAGGGCCAATACTGTAGGACTCAATACGTATCCGCAGAGTAATTTTGTAAGGACTTCACAAAATAGATGTACCTGTATTATATCATCGATGCTGGCCTGGCCTGCTCCAGCACTGACAAACTGTAGCGTTCGGGTTAACCCTGCTGGTTAACCCTGCTGGTTAGCAAGGGAATTCCTAATTGTCACGCACGTTATCGTTTGTCACGCACATTATCGTTTGTCACGCACATTATCGTTGGTCACGCACGTTATCGTTGGTCACGCACGTTATCGTTGGTCACGCACGTTATCGTTGGTCACGCACGTTATCGTTGGTCACGCACGTTATCGTTGGTCACGCACGTTATCGTTGGTCACGCACGTTATCGTTGGTCACGCACGTTATCGTTGGTCACGCACGTTATCGTTGGTCACGCACGTTATCGTTGGTCACGCACGTTATCGTTGGTCACGCACGTTATCGTTGGTCACGCACGTTATCGTTGGTCACGCACGTTATCGTTGGTCACGCACGTTATCGTTGGTCACGCACGTTATCGTTGGTCACGCACGTTATCGTTGGTCACGCACGTTATCGTTGGTCACGCACGTTATCGTTGGTCACGCACGTTATCGTTGGTCACGCACGTTATCGTTGGTCACGCACGTTATCGTTGTCGCGTCGCAACTTGAGTAACGCGTCGCGAGATGTCGTACGATCCATTTCATGACATTTTTGATGCGTTGAACACAGGGGTGCGTTCCACTTACGCGAACTGTTTGCGCGAACGTTCGCCAACGTTTTGAGTTGGCGTTAGTTGAAGTGGAACGATATTTTAAAAACTACGTTTTCAAAATGGCGGCGCCCAGTGAAAGTGACATCGTTTGGTTCGCTGCTTTTTGTCCAACTCATTATTTGTCTTTAAAGATCCCTGTGATTGCTCAAAACAATCCACCGTTTATAACGAAAAGTATAAAACGTAAATAAAAACCGTGAAAAGAACCCTGCCGTCTGCTAACCGCTTCCTGGCCAACAGCGAACAGCTCGGAATGTCGTTCGCTGTTTTCGCTAACGTTGGCCAACATAGTTGGCGCACATTGCGTTCCACTCATGCGAACAACGCTAACGTTGGCCAACGTTTGCAACGTTCACTGGAGTGGAACGCACGGTACGCACCCCAGGCGTGCACAGCTGGTCGCACCGAACAACAGAGGGCGCCTCTGTTGTTCGCGCAGACTTGTTACGCCATATTGCTTTGTGTTTTATCTCAAATTCTTCTGAAACTTTATAACGCAGATTTAGAGACAAATTACACCAGACGGAACCACGTAAAAGTCCTAATTTTAGTGAAATATCGATGCGCTATAATAAATTAACCTGCATGCCGAGTTTGAGACCTGATATTTCCATGAAATAAGTGAGAACAAAATCTGGTTTTGTTTGCACTGATGGACTTAGTTATGGCCTATAGAGTGTACTCTAGTGCGGGGCCATAGACTAGGGCTCGGGTACGACTTGACTCGGGTACGACTTGACTCGGGTACGACTTGACTCGGGTACGACTTGACTCGGGTACGACTTGACTCGGGTACGACTTGACTCGGGTACGACTTGACTCGGGTACGACTTGACTCGGGTACGACTTGACTCGGGTACGACTTGACTCGGGTACGACTTGACTCGGGTACGACTTGACTCGGGTACGACTTGACTCGGGTACGACTTGACTCGGGTACGACTTGACTCGGGTACGACTTGACTCGGGTACGACTTGACTCGGGTACGACTTGACTCGGGTACGACGACTTGACTCGGGTACGACTTGACTCGGGTACGACTTGACTCGGGTACGACTTGACTCGGGTACGACTTGACTCGGGTACGACTTGACTGGGGTTTAAAATTTGGGGTACAAGACTCGGGTACGAGTTGACCCATTTGTAGTCTGTACCCATACTAGCTCCAGCATTACAAATTACAACTTCAACAAGTCAACATTCATGACATTACAAATCCCATTTGACCAAATAAATAATTATTACAGTTACACCTGCCCTGGACGTATAAATGTTTTTACACTTACCATCATGTCCTTTTGGCGATTATTTCGTGCCGAATGGTGATTCAGACGATTATCGCAAAGAGCCTCACCGGTTCCAGGTAAGTAATTAGTTACGTTAGCCGCACTATACAGAGCTGTCCCGAGGCCGAGGGGGTGGGTAGAGCCAACGTTCGACACTGGGTACGGTAAAATGTGTACCTACCGTGTTCGACTACCTTCCCTGCGCTTAGTCGGGAAAGCGCTGTGCCGTTCGATTTGACGCTCACGTGACTTCTCATGTTTTCTTGTTGTATGCCTGGCGCCCTCTACCGCGCGCCGACGTACAGTGTACATGTACGTAGATACATGTACATATACATGTACATGTATATTATTCCATGATTATATTATTATATTTATATATTTTGTCCATGGTTTTAACAATGGTACTATATTATTATTCCCCAGCAGTCAACTCATTATGTACATGTGGGTCCAGTAGTAAAAATAAGTATTTTAAAACACGGTTTCTATCGAACTCTCTGGCGCAGCAGCTTGGCTGGGGTTCGAATCCTGCCAATGCTATATAATGTTTAATTGACTATGTTTTGGTATCCAAGTTATTGTCGGGGTGAGTTTAATTTAAGGGAAAGCAAGGCTCCGAGAACCTGTCTTCTGGGTACACCCAGTGAGTGCAGTGATAATTACGTAATCTGTGGACTATCGGAAGAAGCCTTCCACTTGTCTTATTCCGCGATAGCTGAAGGGCATCGTTCATTTAGGCATGTTATAGCAGCTTAAACCCCTTGATAGCTTATATAGCCACCGCAGCACTGAAACAGAATACATAGGCCTAGTGTAAGACAGATGCCGGGAGGAATATTTTGGGATTTGTGCCTTTGATGATACAATAAGTATGACATTAGGCACACAGCCAGGGTATGTCATGAGAAAGATATCTAGATATAGGGCCATGCATCGCAGATTTGTCCTTCGAAAAAATATAGGTAGAATAACAAGCAATTTTCAAACTTTTAAAAAGTGGCTTGTTTTTCTACCTCATGAAATTATTTTCAAAGGACAAATCTGCGATGGCCACGTAGCCAAATATATTTTTCATGTTTTACACGATTGTATGAATGCGCATGCAAAGTGCGTTGTACGATAGGCGCGTAATTGTACGCGCTTGGCTTTGTATAGCTACACGCGCATGCCGTGCAGCCTATGCGTCGTTTTGCCCATACTTTGCAAATCACGGTTTTGTGCACACGACTGTCGGTCTATAGGTGTATTTATAACACCTCACTCACATATTCTGTGTCTTGATTGGCCGAGAGCGCGGCACGTGTCACTTGCTATTTTTACTCTTTTTTACTTGCGCTATCCAAAAAGACTATACCACGCAAAAAGGACTATGCGCATAGCAACACACGAACTATGCGCATAGCAACGAAAGCGTGACTGAAACCCAGACGTGTGTTTCGGTGCATTGCGTAAACATTGCTCTATCACTTTCGCACCCGTTCATCATCAAGGCAACAAAGTACACGTATGATCGAGAGACGTATAATTCGGAGATTTGTTGTCATTACTATACTTTCAGGAAGCTTAAATTGTGCAGAATATGTAAGTGAGGTGTTATAAAACAAATATTGACTG
This sequence comes from Crossaster papposus, assembly GCA_037893245.1. NCBI lineage: Eukaryota > Metazoa > Echinodermata > Asteroidea > Velatida > Solasteridae > Crossaster > Crossaster papposus. Next base: position 1,589,393 of record JBAIAA010000288.1, on the reverse strand, counting down.
CTTTATTTCGCGGTATAGTAAAACTAGCCTCCCTCGGTGATCCATGGAGCATTATATTTAAAATATAATGCTCCATGGATCATCGGTAGGCTAGTTTAACTATACCACTCAAAGCAGTCAATATGTATAATAGAGAGGTTTCGGTCGCGCACGGTTAGAGAAACGACTACGTTAAGTTCTCGTTACGTCATCAGTTTCTGCGCAGTATGAACACGAGGCGCAGTGCATGCGTTAGCCGTCTACAGATAGTTGTGCGTGGCGCGTCCAGTTTGGAACTAATCGTAGGCGTTGCACTAAACGTTGGCTAACGAAACCTGTCTAATGTCTGTGGATAGTGCGCATTGCTCATCACGGGCGTGGCGTTTGGCGTTCCATATGCGCGGAGAGGACGCACGTTCGCAATACGCGTGTGTTCTGTGACGCGGCCTATTTTTAGAGCAATGACTACAACGATAAAAGTATACATATGTCATGTCTAGCTAGTATTCGATGTCTATGGTCTAGGTGCCAGCAGCCGATTTCACGAAACCTTACGCAATTGCGTAAGCCCCCTTGCGCCACAATTTATTGCGTAAGCTGCGCTACTTTTGTTTGCTGCGCAACATTTCGCTTACGACAGTTTCACGAAAGTTTGACAGTGCGCAAGTCCGCGGCTTACGCAACAAATTGAAGCGTAGCTTGCGCAGTCAATTTAGGTGGCGTAAGATATGGCGTAGCGACTGAAAATGACATATTTTACCAGCAAATCGTAATTGACGTGGAGCCCGTTATTGCTCAACTTATTAAGCTTAATAAAAGACACTCACAGTTTCATGATTGAAGTAAAAGAATCACTATTTTACCCGTGACAGAATTGTTAATGTTGCTACACGATTTCGCGGAAAGTCGGACAAAACTATTTTCAAAATGGTGGGCGAAGGTGATACAACGACGATTTCGTGAAAGAACACAATAATACGCAAACAGTCGTCGTAAACGCTGTTTAAAACGTTGCGCAGCTACGCCAAGTTTCGTGAAATGCTCCGTAAAGAAATGGCGCAGCTACGCAACATTTTTGTTGCGTAAGCCTTGCGCCACTTTTGAAAATGGCGCAAGCTATTATTATTTACCTTTTATTTTGAAAAAGTATTTAAATACAATGACATAAACCTGTTGGGAAATGCATTACCTCTTGCAGCATGTATTATATATTTTTCGTCTTTTGGTGAACGCATGGCTGAATCCGCGGAGAGAAATCCGGCCGAATACGCGGCTACCTTGAGCCAGGTAAAAGCGCGCGAAAGTTGAACCACGACGTTAATTAATAGTTGAAGTACGACGTTTTGAAAGTTGAACCACGACATTTTGAAAGTTGAACCACGACGTTTTGAAAGTTGGACCACGACGTTTTGAAAGTTGGACCACGATGTTTGGAAAGTTGAACCACGACGTTTTTAAAGTTGAATCACGACGTTGCCTGTCCGTTTTAGAACATAACATTCAAAACTTTCAAAACGTCGTATGTGCTGACATCGCGGCAGAAATGTGCACATAAATCTGCATATAAATCTGCTGTACGTGAGTGCGACATAGCTGCGCAGAATTAAATGTGCAATGAAAATGTACATGTAGTGCCCATCCGTGCGACATCGCACAAATGTGCGTACTAAGAAATCTGCGCAGAACTTAAAATCTAAAATATAAATATGCGACTATTCAAAAATCGGCGCATAAAATTTTCGCCATCACATAAATCTGTGCAGAAATCTACAATAAAATCTTCCACATCTCAGATATATTCTTAGATATATGCAATAACATGTTTGTCATCGTTCAAATTTGCGCAGAATTCGCGACATCGCAGAATCAGCGATGTGTGATGTCCTTTCAGGGCCACCCTAGTGCCGGATTGAAAAAGCATCCGATTTGCGAATATGTTCGGTTTGCAAAAAGCATCCGAGTTTATAAAAAGCATTCAAACTAGAAAAGCATCCGAATTAATTAGTCACAAAGCAAAATTGGTATTAATAAAATTCGTGTTTAGTCTTTAAACATTTTAAATTAGTACTTCATTTTGTTTAATTAGTCAACAGTTTTTCCATTAGTATTTTAGATTGAACAATTAGTCAGACATTGAAAGACTAATTTGTATTACCTACTTGACTAATTTTTCACTCAAATTGACTAGATTTTGTTTTCAGTGTGTGCCTATAATTCTGACGACGATTGAACATTTAGTCGTGAACCACATAACGATCGGGGATCGATATTGTGTTTTCCTTTATTCCTATGTTATACCCAAACCCCATTGCTTAGCGCTTGCCCCGTCGATCGAGGACCGAATTTTGCCATTCATACCGCCGACCGAGGGGCTTTTGTTCCCTTTGTTCTCTTTTGTGTCTCGCCCCTCGGTCGTTATGTGGTACCAGAGCAACCTTTCGCGTGTGTGTGAGCTGTACGTTAATGTTGTTTTACAACACAAACATAAACCTTTGTATTTGACCATTGCATTCGACCTTCTACTTGGAATAAATTATTTTACTCTTTGCTAAAACTTTCCAGTATTTACTACTTTGTATTCATACGACCCAATTTGTATTATCTACTAAACTGCTGCAAGAGTTCGACAGGAATCGTTTGTTTTTTTAAATGTACTACTGGACCTACATGTAACGAGTTGATATTAGTGTCGTTGTTAAAATTACTGAATAATCATGACGCGAGGAGTCTAGAGACGCCCATTTATGATAATTATCCCCAACAATCCTAGAAAAACAATCTCCGCCGAATATTGTTTTCCTAGGATGATTAGGGTAATTATCATAAATGGGCGTCTCTAGACCCCTGCGTCACGATTATTCAGTAGTTTTAACAATGGCACTAATAATTGTTTTTGCCGTTAATGTCACGACGAACAGAGCGCGGTGTGTTTCGGAAAGGATGTTGCATAGACTATTGGAACAAGATCTAGTAAACGTAATTCAGTAAAACCGACAACAACAAGAAGATGCTATTTTTGCTCCTTCTCCTCCCAATAGCTGGCCTGGTGACCGAGGCTTTCGTCGGGAACTACTGCCAAAATGGTCAATCGAAACCGTGCACCAGGGGTTGCTCGTGGGGTGTGCAGCGTGATTTCAACGGCGTAGCGAACCGCGTCCTGCCCGGCCACGACTACCGCAACATGTCGGTTGCGTCGCGGGTCCTGTGCGTTAGGGAGTGTTTCATGGATGATCGCTGCTTATCATTGCACTACTCGGAAGGGGGGAGGCGGTGTGAGTTGAACGGGGCTACAGCCTCGCGATACCCGATGGCTCTGACTGGAAGAGCTGGTACCGACTACTACGGTCCGGAAGAGGTAGGATATTCTTCAATCTTTTTCTTGTGCTTCTTAATGGAGTTGAATCCAAGCTATGAGATAAAGTATGGTCCGATAATAAGATTGGAGATTCGGTTACGTTTAACAGAATTAGATGATTGACAGGTTAATATAAGAGTAGAGTCGGAAATGGGTTTACCGGTATATTGTGTTAACGGGTTATTTCGATACATCATAGGACGATCACAAAAAATGTTCCTACACTCCTTTAAAACACATTTTGTCCTTTTTATGACATAGATAAACAACAAAAATAAACATTTAGGATTCGTTTCGTCACGTCTCAGAGGGAACTTTTCTTAGCGACATCGGCATTACCTGAATTCCGTGACGGTGATATCCACCGCATGAATGTTGGCATATATGTCCTAAACAATCCAGGAAACCGAGATTTAAATGCTTATTACTCGCAAAGTATGAATATTAGTAACTACCACCAGTTAGGTTGTGAAAGGGGTAAGCTTACAACTGGGTCATCACTGAATAAGTGTAAGATTAGGTAAAAGGCGGAACGCTCTTAGTTTCAACATTTATATTTAATAAATTAATTAATTACTCAACAATTGGCCGATTTTTGTCTGTGGGGTGTCTCATTCGAAAGCTTATTACAAATGCAATGCTAAAACATTATCAAGTACATTTTAAAATTCATATTTCACGGTGCAACCCTCTAAAAACATGGACACACCAACTTTAATTAAAAGAGTACGGGATGACGCAAATGATAGTAGTAGTAGGTTAGGGGTATTACAGCCCTCGTTGTAGATCAAGTTGTGGGTCTGGGGCCGTATTCACCAAACGACTTAAGTCCAAAACAAATAAGCACCCCACTTAAATACCCGACTTAGACAAATCTGAATGACTTAGCGGTATTCACAAAACATTTTTGCTAAGTACCCCACTTATTTTCGAGTCTTAAATCTGTGGTCTTAAATAAAGTGTGGTCTGACTAGTCTTAATTCGTTTTAGCGGGGCGCTTAACACAATTGAGCGGGGCGCTTAGGTGTCATGGCGATTTTTTTTCTGTCCCTCGGTTTGTACATTTTGGGCACAAAATTTGAAATTCTAGGGGCTATGAAAAATATCGTCAGTATCGAATTATTGTAAAAGGAAGCCAAGTTGAAGTTAATGTGTGACAGCTCTAGAATTGTGGTAGTTCGTTGACATTCTAACGATTTTTTTTCGATCGATTTGTTAAATGTTAGGCGGGCGGAATGATTGCGATTGATGACATGTTACGTTAACGTTAACCAATGACATGCAGTACACGTGACTGCCGACTAACAATTGCAAAAGATCTATCTTACCTTCCAGCATGTTTAAAAGAATGCTGATAAATCACCATCACAATTTGTTTCACACTCGAGAGTAAATAAAATGAACATTTCACTATTTTTCTGTGTTAAAACATCTAAAACGTGCATGGCGAACTCGTTTGACGCGCGCGTGACGCAAACTATTTTGGTGCAGTAACTTGGGCTTGAAAACTGCATCGCTAGCAGATAGATTAAATTTGAGCAACAGTGACTGATTTAAACACTTAAGTTAAGTGGAGCACTAAGATAAGTGGGTTGCTAAGATTGTTTTTGAATACCAAATTAAGCGCGCCACTTAAGTTAGCAGGGTGCTTAGATTTAGGTCTGACTTAAGTATTCTTCTAAGTTTGAGTTTTGTGAATACGGCCCCAGGTTGTAATCCACAATTTGATCCTCAATCAAGTTGTGAATCTTGTGAGGAGGATCAGATGCGCGAGCACGCGCACGTGGTGATCCCCGAGCTCCCCAAGTTGCGCGTGCGTGCACGTACGCGCGCAGGGATAAACAAACTTACGCGCAACGTCTGCCTTATGTTTATTACCTACCCCTGATTTCACTAAACGTTGCGACGCGCCGCAACTCGAGTTACGAAAAGTAACGCGTTACATCTCGCGACGCGTCGTACGATCCATTTCACATCGCAACTACCTTGACAACGGTATAAAACACGTCGTAGGATACGACGTGTCTTTGGGTCGTCGAAAATAAGATGCGTCTTTTAATAGCAAGTTTGTCTCTATAAAAAATGAAATAAACGAAACTAGAATACTAGGACAATGTGTGAGAAGTCATCGTATAGTCATATGAATAAACCTTAATAGTGCACTTGGAATTTCAAATTAGCTAGAAATCCACAGCAATCTTTTTCTTTAAAACTGCTTCATACGTCAGCCATTTTGATTTACATTTTTGAAGCTTTCCGAGAAAAGATCTGACGACTCTTTGCTGAATACCAGACGGCTATTTACTGTGCGTTGAATAGGTACATACAACTGTTACTGTTTTGTGCTATACATACACCTGCGACGCGTCGCACGTACGACGTGTTTCGTGAAATGAATTTCACGACGCGTTGCAGCTGCGACGCGTCGTAGAGATACGACGCGTCGCAGGGCTGCGATGCAGTAAGTTACAAAGAATTTAGTGAAATCGAGTGCGGGTGTATATAATTGCACTGTTATTCATTTTCCGATACATTCTTTCTTATAACTCTGTATTTATTGTTAAACAACCTAAATGATCAAACGATTAAGACGCACACCACAACAAATGAGCACGATAAAGTTTATAAATAAAGTGGACACGTGACACAGATTTGTTTAATTTTTTTACCGAAACATCTTATCATCTTTTGTGCGTCTTATTTGTTTTATCAATCAGGTTTTAATGAACAATAAATACAGAGTTAGAAGATAGAATGTATCAGAAAACAAATGACAATACAAGTATACACACCTGGTTTAAAGGGATCGTATACGTTTGGTAATTGGAACCCACTGTTTGTTTCAATCCTATATAGTTATAGATTTATACCATAAAACTAACCTGTAACAATTTCATTTTAAAAGGTGGTAGCAATTTTGAGATATTGCCAAAAATTTGTAGCAGTTATGTCCACGCAGGAAGAATAATTTGCATTGGAATACACAATCTGAGAAACGTCACTGCAGTTACTCTTCTCAGATTCAATTTTGTTGTGATAAAAAGTGATATATTTTTCCATAACCGCATTACTTCGAAGTGAAATGTTTCTAAAAATGCATTATACTATCCAAAGCTGATGTACTTCTTACCAAGTAAGTTTTTATTGCCAAACATTTTTTGGAGTAATTACCAAACGTATACGATCCCTTAAAACAAACTTTAAAAAAAGTACAAAAATGGTACACAGCCTCTATCATCTGCCATTAGGGCTATACAACAAGAATAAACATGTATAGTTCATCGGGTGTGTATCGAACGGGAGGGTTCTGGTGTTGAACAGGCCATTACAATTTATTGTAACAGTTTCGTCACGGCTTTGTTTACTTCCACGCCTTTATTGACCTTTTCTTCGAAATCTTCCAAAATATTTCGATGGGTATTATTATCTCTTAGAACATGTATGTAACTTGACAATAATTTTTTGTAGCGGTTGAACAAGTTTCGCTTGACTGCCCAGAAGGTCTAGGCTTCCTGTGGGTTTTTTCCTTGGCTTGATTTTCCATATCCCGGTTGACATACTTTTTGTATTTTGTATTTCACATCTCTGTAGTAGCTTTCTTGGCTTCTCCCATCCAGTCTAGACAGGCGGCATTGTCTTCCATTTCAGAACTAGACTCATCTTCATCAGGTGATTCGTCATCATATTATACCTCATCTTCGACATCTCCGTCTTCGTCCTGCGAAGATTTAGTTTCACTGTTTTATCCAAAACTTCAAATTTGCGCATTAACAAATCGAGTTCGGGAATGTTCGTCATAATTTTACGCACGATAATCGTCAACTTCATTTATTTTAGATGTTTCTTCAGCATGTACATTGTCTACATGCCTCAGTAGGTAATATTCCCGTCTAAAGCTTTTATCATACTGGTGACAAGCATAGGGTTTAACTGCAGTAATTACTTTCATGTTGAGTCTTTGAAGGTTAATCTCGATTTGAATGGCAAGAAACGGAGACAATCGTTTAATATTATAACTACCCATGTTGCTTATTTGTTGCTGTTTGTGTTGCTATTTTTGTGCTGTTTATATTATATACTTTTTGTGCTCTTTATCCATTTGGTGTGCTCTTCTTACTTTTTGGTGCTCTTCTTACACTTTTTGTGCTCTTCTTACACTTTTGTGTTCTTTTTGTGTGTGATATTTTTACTCTTTTTGTGCAATTGTTACTCTTGTTGTGCCCTTTTTATTCTTTTTGTACAATTTCTTTCTTTTTTTGTGTGTGATACTTTTACTCTGTTTGTGTTCTTTTTGCTATTTTTGTGTTCTTTTTACTTTGTTTGTGGGATTTGTTTTACTCTTTTTGTGGTCTTTTTGCTTTTGTGTGCTCTTTTTACTCTTTTACTCTTTTACTCTTGTTCTTTTTACTGCTCCTTTACTTTTTTTTCACTGCTTCTTTGCTCTTGTTACTTCTCCTGTACTCTTTTAAATGTCTCTGAACCTTACGCGCGGGGCTCCCTATGATCCATAAGCTCCACAAGTTGACACTTCCCCCCCCCCCTCCCCCGAGGGGCTCCAAAAGCTCTGCGCAGGGGAAAAACAAAGTTACGCGCTTCGTCTGCCGACGACTCCACGGACAAAAACACAAAGGGTTGATTAATATCCATGATACATCTTCATTTAAACACACCATTCTGTTATCCACGAGAGGCTCCTTTATTCTTATCACTGCTCCTTTACTCTTTTGAACTAAGATAAGAATATCTCTGAACCTTACGCGTGGGGCTCCCCATGCTCTTCACGCAACTTCCGCTTTTAAAGGGATGGTATACCTTTTGCAACTATCCAAAAAGCAACCAACTAAATTATTGTACACAAGATTACACAAAATATATTAATGAATCGCTACATGTCTTTTTGAAAAAAATGATTAAAGAAGTCTCATTGAGTTTTGGAATTGTCCATTAGTAGTTGGTTCAAAATCGTAATCTTATAATACTATTTTGTTATGAATAGGTTTGTATACAGCATTTACACGAGCTAAGACTTTGTCAGGCTAGTTGTCAAGCACTATGCTGCTTCAATATAAAAAAGGAACAACTTACAAATGGTATACTATGTGTTAAATTATACCTTGAATTATATTAGATGTACAAAATACATCTGATTTATAAAAAAAACGTGTACGCTGTTAAAAATACTTACGTTAACAATAAATATAATTTAATGTGAACACAAGTAAAAATATGTTTGTTTAAAGCAAGGTTACATAAACGTGGGCTCTCGAAAACAAACAATTGTTTTTATACAAATGACAATAACTGATGCAAGCATGCTGAATTCTGATTTCCTCTATTTTTATATTAGGAACCGGCAGGGACTTCATAATATCGTTTCTGTCCTTTGCTCCTCACTCCCTGAGAAATTACCCCCACCCCCCTTTTCGTGTTTTTGTTAGTGGAGTCGTCGGCAGACGTAGTGCGTAACGTTGACCCCCCCCCCCCCGCGAAGCTTTGAAAGCCCCCCCCCCCCCCCCCCCCCCCCCCCCCACCCCCCTCAACCCCCCGGGCAACTTGGGAGCTTAGTGATCACAGGGAGCCCCGCTCGTAAGGTTCAGACACCTTCTTATTCTTAAAAAAGTAATGGAGCAGTTAAAAGAGTAAGGGAGCAGTGAAAAGAGTATTAGGAGCAGTGAATAGACCAAGTCTATAGAGCCTGAATGTACGCCATTTTGTCTTTGCTCTTCCTGTCTCATCCATGACCCTTCTATAGACAAATATAACGAAATGAGCGGAAAGTCGCACATGACCAAAACGAGTTATTGGCCGAAACGTCTATTTTTCAAGTGGGAGGTCGGTTTCGAGTTGTTAACGTTTTTACTTACAAACAAAACTGTTTTATCACATCCCAAAATTATATTTTTGTTGTTGAATTGCACTGAGTGATAGTATAGTTGGCACGGTTCACAGACTTTGAACTTTGTTTTCTCAAAACAAGGGAGCATGACTTTATATATTTTAAAAAGAGGAATAAGGAATAAGCTACAGCAACACATAATACATCATTTGAAAACGTAGGACTTTTTCTTCCTAGAAATGTAATAAAGTCAACTGTTTTAGTTTGCGACTTTCCACCCATTTGGTGGTGCCAGGTCACAACGGGGTTGCCCTTTCTCTTGCTATAATGTTTGACTATCTTATTTCTAACCGTACTCTCCCTCGAGAATCATTCATGTTTTAATTTTATCTTGGCATTAAGCCGATCCGACTATCCACCGTTGTTGATACCCCTGTCAGACCGGAGTGCGATCCCACGGCGACCTTACTGTGATGCAGTTTTCATCAAAAACGCAGTGGGGTCGCCGAAAACTGGCAAATAATCCTGAAATCTACGAGGTAGGTAGCGGCACAGTACGCTCTTGACTCGCTCACTACGCTCTCACTACACTCTCACTGCGACCTATGCGTTCCCAGTTTGATCATCGCCGCGCTCTCATTGCGCTCCCATTACGCTCTACGCGATCTCGCTGCGACCAAGGCGACCTCGCTACGACCTTACTACGCTCTCACTACGTCCCCACTACGTTCTGTGCGTTTGTACCGCGTTCGCACGGCGACTATAAATACAGCGAGCTCGATGTTGCTGGATGTTTGCTATCTGTTGTACAATGATTATGTTCTGCCTCTCTACAGCCATGATGAAGAGGAGATGCACATTTATGTTGTGTGGAGAATATAGGCTGTATTTATACCATTTGTGGCCATTACGCATGTCAAAGTCAGAATTCAACGTACTATACACGCAGAATAATCGCAGTATAATCACACTGTGAACGTACAGGAAGCTCCGTAACATCGCCATGGACACATTAGGGGCGCCATAGTCGTACTGGCAGCCCCGTGTGGACGCAGTATGAGCGTGAAGAAGCCCTATAAGACGTAGTAGAAGCACAGTAGGAGCGCGGTAAGAGCGTAGTGACAAGCGTACAGCGGTCGTACTTCAGACGTACTTCAGTCGCAGATTGGGCAGACGGCGATACCAACTCGCTCTTGCTACGATCATGACACGCTCAGGTAGACTTCACTACGTCCCAAGTACGTTCTTTGAGATCCCACTACGCTCTCACTGCGTTTTGGACCAGGTCGCCGAAACCTCCGCGATTGTTTTGAGCAGGCTCAAAACAATCGCCGAGGTTTGGCGACCATTGAGACCCTCCCATGACCTAGGTAGACTCCACTACGTTCTCACTACGCTCTTGGCGATCCTACTGCGCTTCTACTGTGTTTTGCAACTTTTTTAGTCGCCGTGGGGGCGCAACGGCAGCGTAGCTCCGGTGTGACAGGGGTATAATAAGCGAGGCTTTTAACGTCAAAATGCCACGTTACAAGCGTGCCTTTAGTATAATAAGGTAACATGTGTTATAATTCAACACCAGGCAAAATGTGATTCTATTTTTCCTTCTAATATAGTAATATACTGCCGTGCTTCGTGCGTATCATTCCGTGTTACCATTATTGCCACTACGCTTGTGCATTTTTAAGTAAAAGCCTCGCTTATTTACGACGATGGGAATAGTCGAATCGGCTGCGGTATTCAACAAGAGAACAAACGATGAACTGAAAATCCGTTAGAAATGAGTAAAAATGTATTTTACTTACGACCTATAATTTTACACATCAGGATTTGTGTTCCTTCGTCTCCTTGTTCGATCACGTTTGTTTTCACATCGATGGGAACGACGTAAAGGTTGTATACCTATCCGATAACCCGGACTATATGACAATTAATTCCGGGAGATACTGCCGCACACATACAGAACTGATTGTGCTATCAATCACTGAAATATAATTTGTACCACGTCTCTCATGTCTTTATTATTTAACAACAACGGGCCTATTTGGCGGCGGTCATTACTGACCGTTTGGCGGAATTGCATTCGGGACGCCGTCGTAGGCCCCATTAACTTAACTTAACTTTATACCAACATAAGCCATGTATAGCACAAAACAGTGATTATACAAATTTTAAGGCAAATGTAATGATAATATTTGCGGCTTCATGTTTAACCTTAATTGTATTTACAGCTGGGTTATAAGGCGGCTATGTTAACAGTACATTTTTAGTTTCCCGGATTGTCGGGTTTGGGGTTATTGTGGTAAATGGCTAAAACATGATGGCGATACCATTATTGGATTTTCGTAAAGTGCGAAGACATGATTAGTGCTGGCGCTTTCATTGGGTTTGATGTTATTTTGGTAAATAACTAAAACATAATGGTGATACCATTATTGGGTACGAAGACATGATGGTATGGGCGCCGTTATCGGGTTTTACGTTATTTTGGTAAATAACTCAAACATGATAGCCATACGTTTAATGTCGCGATCGGTACGGCGCTAATTATTGGGTTTTTGTAAAGTGCGAGGACAAGATTAGTGATGGTGCTATCATGGGGTTTTACGTTAATTTGGTAAATAACTAAAACATGATAGAATTACGTTGTAATTTCGTTATCGGAAGCAAACTGATTTCTATTGTAATGTACTATTGTAATATACTGTTGGTTTGAAATAATAATATGTTTTGAGATCAACCTCTGGCAATAAACTGCTCCGGCCTTTCGATACATAAAGAAAATAAACTCTTTGGGCCAATGCCTGAATATTTTGTCATGTGTCCTGTCGCATGGGGTGATAACACAACACTTTTGCAAAATAATGCTACAGTTGTATAACTACCAATTTTGCTCATTCCTTGCTGTTTGTTTTTTTTTATGCTTCTTTTATACTGTTTGTGCGCTCTGTTTACTCTTTTTATGCTCTAAATACTCTTGTTGTGCTCGTGTTACTCTTTTTGTGCTCTGTTTACTCTTTTTATACTCTTCTAACTCTTTATGTGCTCTTCCTACACTTGTTGTGTTCTTTTTTTCTTTTTGTGTGTAATATTTGTATTCTTGTTGTGCTTTAAAAAAAAATCTGTCTGCACCTTTTACACTTTGTGTACTCTTCCTAAACTCTTTGTGCTCTTTTTACTTTTTTGAGTGATATTTTTACTCCTGTGTACTATTTTGTCTTATTTTGTGTGATATTTGTACTCTTTTTGTGCTCTTTGTACTCCTGTTGTGCTCTTCTTACTTTGATCGAGTTGTGGATATTGTGAGTTGTGAATCTTGTGAGGAGGATTAGGTTGTGAAATTTGTTCTTGTCACTGCTCTTTTACTCTTTTCACCGCTCCCTTTTCTTTTCACTGCTTTACTCGTTTTACTGCTTCTTTACTCTTTTCACTGCTCCTTTACTCTCTTCACTGCTCCTTTAGTCTTGTCAATGCTCCGTTACTGAACCTTACGCTCGGGGCTCCCAAAGCTCCGTGCAGGGAAAAACAAAGTCACGCGCTACGTTTGCCGACGACTCCACAGACAAAAACACGAAGGGTTGAATAATATCCATGAGACATCTTCTTTTGAACAGACCATTTTATTATCCACGAGAGGCACCTTTATTCTTTTCACTGCTCCTTTACTCTTTTGAGGATAACAAAGTCTCTGGACCTTACGCGCGAGGCTCCCCATGCTCCTAAAGCTCCCCAAACAACTTCCGCTTTTAAAGGAATAGCATACCCTTTGCAACTATCCAAAAAGCAACCAACCAAATTATTTAACAAAAGCTTACTTGATGCAAAGATATTATTGTATACCTTCTGGCATTCTTCATGTCTCTTTAAAGAAAATGATAAAAGAAGTCTCACTGAGTTTTGGAATTTTCCATTAGTATTTGGTTCAAAATCGTAATCTTAGAATACTATGTTGTTATGAATAGGTCTTATACAACATTTACAGAGCTAAGATAGACTTCGTCAGACTAGTTGTCAGGCACAATTGTTTTTATTTAAAAAACTTATGTTGCTTCAAACGAAAAAAGGAACAACTTACAAATGGTATACTATATGGCCTATGTGGTATATTAAAGCTTTAATTATTTTAGATGTACCAAATACATCTGATTTATTTATTTTTAAAACGTGCACGCTGTTAAAAGGAGTTGCTTTAACAAAGAATGTCATTTTAATGTAAACACAAATTTTGAAAATGTATAGAAAAAGTATTTTTCCTTTGAAAAAACAACAACTTTGAGGGAACAAATTTGTGCAGGATATTAAAAGAATGTATTTGGACCAATTTAAACCACGCACCTTCCGAACACCAATACTTTTCTCTAACCACTATACCCCAATAATATGCATTTTTACGTAAAAGCCTCGCTTATCAACGACGATGGGAATATTCAAATCGGGTGCAGCATTCAACAAAAAAACAAACGATGAGAAATCAGTTGGAAATGATTAACAATTGATTTTACTTACCACCTATAATTATACACATCAGGATTTTTGTTCCTAGGTCTCCTTGTTCGATCACGTTTGTTTTCACGTCGCGTGAGAACGAAAATATGGGAACGACGTAGAGACTGTAGGCCTATACTTATCCGATAGAATCTAGAATTATTCTGGCTCGTTTCCAACAGGCTAAACCAGTCACTTTAGATTCGTTTGTAAATGAAAAATAAGTCCTTTAATTTGATTCAAAACAATTGTGTATTCCAAATAACATTATTACGGAAGCCCGATCGTGCCAGGTTTTAACAGTGTAAAAATACATTTTGTTTTGCGAAATAACGCAAAAAATGTATTGCGAAATAACGCAATATTTTTTTTTTTAAACCAATACTTTTGCGAAACAAGTATAACACAATACTTTTGCAAAATAATGCTATATTTTTGGGAAATAACGCAATAAATGTATTGCAAAATGACGCAATAGTTTTGCAAAAAAAAGCAATACTATAGGGTGTTATTTCGCATTACTATTTGCGTATTTTTGCAATAAAAATGTATAAGGGAATATACAATAGGGCCTATACAATAAGGGAAAATAAAGGAGTGAATAGAACATCAAAATACAACATATTTCAATACATTCTACACAAAATCATTGAATAACTCGTTCCTAAAAAGAATATACATAATTTGCAAACATCAAAACAATTTATGACCAAATTATCAAAAAACTATTTGATAATAGATAATAGACTGTTTGGGAATGATGTTATATAATAGCTCCTGGTGTGCTGACATTTTCAAGTAAAATTTTATTTTCGTATCAATTCTCGCCTGTTTTGTTTTCAGGCAAGGTTGGCTGAGATGCTAAAAAATGGAGATGAAGGTAAGATGTTTCCAGTTTGTACTAAAATAGAAAAAAATATATATATACATGCCAAAACAATATTGTGTCAAAGTATAATTGTGAAACACAAAAGAAGTGTTTATAGCTCCACATAATATTAATCTTCGTTTAGCCAGTTCGATCAAGAACCAATGGATACTGATGTATGACTTACCTAGCGCCTGTGTCATACTTCCAATATGTTCAAACCTTTGTTGCGCTACAATATCGTACTCACACCCACAACAAAATAATATTTCAACACAATAATACCGTACATTTGTAATCGTACAGTGGTGACAAAATCACAAACTAACGTGAAAAAAATATATGCCATTTGCATGGCAAAGTTTCGTTGTCTGTCATTTTATTTTTGATACATGTAGTTGGTCCCCGCTGCAATATGCCATGAACATTTCGCTATTGGGTAACCAGCGCGTCCAGTTGCAACCGCGGTGGATTTGTCACGAATGGGATAATAGGCTAGTCTAACTATATCGTCTAACTAGCGTGAGTTTGATCAGAGTTTGATCATTTAGTCAAACTATGGTAAACTATCCTTGATCGAATTGCGCATAGTCTATGAAATAATTATGGCTGCTTGCACACAAGCATCTGTGATTTGCGCAGACCTGGCAAGTAATTTCGCAAAACAACACATCGTTTTGATCTCCCGATTCTGGCCATTCAGTGGGTGCCTAATGTCGGGTCTTGGGTAACCTGTTGTTGCATAACAAAATTTAACTACAAGCAGCAAATTTCACAATTTAATACGAAGATATACACTGTACAAAATAAAGCCGTAATTTTACGGGAAAGTCCTGGCAGTCGGGACGCCAGGACCGTCCTGTAAAAAAACGGTGGCCATATTTTTACGGGACGGACTGTTTTTTAACGACTTTCAAATGCGGTCAGTTTACGTTGTTATTCCTGTAAAAAGACGGGGTATAAAAAATCAACCCAGTACGCTACTGAAATTAGGCTAGGTAGCCACAAAGTGACTTAAAATTAACTGTACAGATATGAATGGAGTGCATGGAACCAACTTATTACACATTATTACACATGAAGAGTATAGTAGTGTACAAATGCTACGATAACCTACTAACCACCAACATGTCGTAATTTGGTTTTATATTCATGCCATGGTGAAGTCACGCTTTCCCATGAATGATTTCAAATTTTGAATACAAAAGATCTAATACGGAGATCTAATACGATTATGAACCTATGTTTGCCAAAAATCTGAAAATGTTAATGAAATTGTTTGATTAATAACAAATTATGGTCAGGAAAGTGTATGTTTGGTCAAAAAAACAGTATTTTACATACTTTTATAAAATACCAATTTCTTCAGTTCTGATTGGTCAGTTGCAGCGTAGATTCTCTGTAAATAAACAACATGTTGTTGGTGTTGATGTAGATTTACACACAATTTAGTATTTTAAGAAAGTGATCTTGTAAAAATACATATCCTCTTTGTATAAATTAACGTTAAAACATGAAAACGGATGCGTGATATTTTCTAGGTCGCAGTATACCGTTATTTTACGTTCAAAATCCGTTAAACTAAAATACGGCGATGGTTTGGTTTTTTTACAGGTGAAAAACCCCGTTATTTTACGAATTCTTATTACAGTGTAGGGATTGTCGGATAATATTAATCGTTCTTGTTATCCTTTACAGCGGCAGGCAAAATGATGAAGCTATGTATAGACGAAGTGCCCTCTGTTTACATTTGTATTCAAATGTGCCCGGCGGTATGCGCACGCATATGTCACATATTTCAAAAGCGATCTGATTTGCGACGTCATTCCTTTATGGGCCAGTCACAAATCAGTTGCGATGCGTCGGCGATGGGTAAAACCGGGAAATTTGAACAAAATCTTGAGACAGATCTCACGATTTTGCACCCGTCGGAGGCGCTCTCCGGACGCCTGCGGCTTGTCGCAGATTTTTTTTGGCATCGCCACACCCGTCGCGGTCCCCAACTTTGAACTTAAAATTTTAAGATTGCTCGCAAGATTTTTCACCCATTTTGGGCAACCCAGACACAATCTCCGATGACCTACGATGCCCTCCGATTAATCGGAGGCGTCCTCCGAATAATCTGAGACTAGTCGCAAGATTCTGTGTGGGATTTGAAATTCAGGTTGAGATTCAATGTCTGCGAGTGGTCTCCGGCGCCCTCCGACTGAATCGGAGGCGCCCTGCGACGATTCGTACGATGACCGAGGTCAGAAAACCCTCCTTTTCCCCCACATATACCCAGGTGGGGGGGGAATTAAAAGAAAAGATGCTCGCAGATATCGTCTCCGATGCAATCGGAGGCGATCGGAGGCTAATCCCACGATTTTTCGACAAAACCGGGTCAAAATCCTTGAAAAAATCTCAGACAATGTGACTGCTCCACTTTTATTAGGATTATTGCTAGGATTGTTCAAGGATTCTTTATTTTCTACGACGACCCCCGGCCAAAACTAATCCCCGACAGATCGCCGACATTGTGACTGGGCCATAACCAAATTGTTTGCAAAGCATGATGCGTGCGCATACCGCCGGGGACATTTGAATACAGATGTAAACAGAAGCCACATCGTCTAGTCTATCGCATGTAGGCCAACGTTTTGCTTCTTACTATTATCTTTTCAGTTCCACTTAGCCTGACTGACTGTTGGTATCACACGTACGCATCAGCCGCCTCCGACTGTCGTAGGACCGACCAACACCTCTGCTTTAAATGGGAGCTTAACCACGCCTACAAGGAGGGCTATAAGGCCATACCTGGCGACGGCTCATGGTACGCCGATCCTGACAGCCTGGCCGTGCTGACTGAGACCGGATTGACCTACCGCGACCTGCCGCTGACCGCCCCGTCTCCCGGCCTGTGCTGCTCCAACCAGGTGAGCTACCGAGAACCATTCATCACCCCGATGAGCTACCTACTGGCAGATCGTACCGGGCAGATCAGCGGCTGCTCCGCGTTAGCAGCTCATCTCTGTACCCTGGCCGAACTAAAGGAGGCTTATGATCACGGCTACCGAAGTTCGGATTGGTGCTACCTAGCTACACCAAATCGCGATGCAACAGTTGCTGTATGCACGGTTTATTCTGGCAGCGAGTGTTACCAAGGTACCATAACAAACACACCTCGACCATACGGACGAGCACGTGCCTACTGCTGCCTAAATCGAGACTGATAACAAACCAGTCGATGACCAGGTCAACTCATACACCTACTATCGCGTCTTGTACGCGAACCAACTCGTATGTGCATTACTATGGGTTTTTCCAGCAATTTCTTATTCAAACTCACAAACTCTCACATTCATTTTCGTCCAAATTTCACACGCTTTTTCCTATAAACCAATTTAGTAATTTACTATTCAATTTCAAATTTTGGTCACTTTATTAAAACATTTCTGGGTAAATATTCGTCATTACAGAATAAATTCGTTTAAGTTGTTCAGCATTCAGATATAAAATTTGTCTTACATTAATTAATTTTAAACTTATGCTAAGCAACTGTGTGGTGATTGAGTCAAGCACACGTCAGACTTTATTTAACATAAGTTTGAATATCTGCCTTCGATATCTGCCTTCGGCAACAGCTTAGACGAACTTGATCTGTAATGACGAATATTCCTGAGACAATGTTTAGATAGAGTGACTAAAATGACTATATTGGTGTGGTAAAAGCGTTATATTTTTTCCTCAGACGAAATTGAATGTCAGAGATAATGAATTGAAATGAAAAGTGTTAACAAAATAGCCGGGAAAACCTATATTTATTTTATTTTAGTGAATATGGTGCAGTTGTATTTTTGATTCCCATGAGACAAAAAGTCAAGCACTGACCGACTGACTCGTAAAGCATGTTTTAATATATGATATCTTAACGACGACGGAAGCAAAACTCTGTCCATGATACACAAGATACCTACAAACGAATAGCCTTAAGCAGTACAGGGTTCGCCTGCGTTAGTAAAACAATATTGTTCTGCAGGCTTCAGAAGTTACATACGAATACGATCATACGATCGGAGACCTCCAGCGCGCGAGTTGTCTCGGGTGCTAGTTGGCCAGTATGCGAATTAATACGGATATTTGTGAGTTTGTATCCGCATAGAACATTTCGGTCCACGATTGACAGAAAGTCCACATTATAAAATCGTGTACAAAAACTATGGGAGGCCTTTCAAAAACGTTAAAGTACAAACAAAATAGGAACAATAAGTGGTATACGATGGAAGATGTTACACATAATTGTGTTGGCTGGTGTACAAGTTGCGTGCGGGCGGTTTGCCGCTCTGCAAAGTTTGGTTGGAATAAGATTATTGTGATGGACCTGGAGGAACATCGCAAATCGTGAATATTGGCGTCAATATTCACGACAAATTTCACGACTTGCCCCAAAGTCGTGACTATATTGTCGTCAAAATTCAATCTGTGTGTAAAACGTCACGACTTCCTCTCAAAGTCGTAAATCTTGACGACTTTGCATGGGGGCAAATCGCGAATTGTAATGAGAATATTGACGTCAAAGTTCGCGACTTTTGGGGAAAGTCATACAATTTGACGCAAATATTGACGTCAATGTTCACGACTTTGTGATACCCCTCCAGGTCCACCATATCGTCACCGACACCACGAACTGGCACCCTCTGCATCACATGTGTACAACAAATTTAAAAAAAATTATTGCTGAATATATCATTTTGTGCCATGAAGTATAACATGGCGAAGTTGTTTTTTCTTAAATCATGTTAATTTGCAAATTTTTATTGGGGAGTTTTGCAGAAATTAGTCTATTCTGTCGTTTTTTGGTTCCACTACGTGACACTGCACTCAGTGTCAGTTCGTGAAAACGAAATTGGGCGGGGGGGGGGGGGCGCGCTGTGAAAAAAAGATTTCACGAACTGGCACTGTCTATACAACGTACCCAGGGCAATGTTGTATTACGCCGTGTATACGTATCACGTTTGTCTACGAAATAAATAGAACTCGATGTTGTCAACACCGCGGCACCCAAGCACTGTGTGCGCGCACTCCCCGAAAACACGACAGTTTTCGTTTTCACGAACTGACACCCAGCACAGTGTGCGCGCACTCTCCGAAAACGCGTCAATTTTCGTGTTCACGAACTGGCACTCTCTAACTGCAATGTATGCGCGCACTCTCCGAAAACGCGACAGTTTTCGTTTTCACGAACTGGCACCCGTCTTAATCATTTAATTATTAATTAACTAACCATATTTTCACAATATAAAAATTGTGTTTTAGCAGTTAACGAATTGTTACGTTTAATGATACCAAAACCCCTCAAGTAGACGGATTTGTTGACTGAGAAAACTCGTGTCAAACCTTTAAAAGCGTTTTTCTCCGAATTGTATTTCCGTAAC
Source organism: Crossaster papposus (assembly GCA_037893245.1). Classification (NCBI taxonomy): domain Eukaryota; kingdom Metazoa; phylum Echinodermata; class Asteroidea; order Velatida; family Solasteridae; genus Crossaster; species Crossaster papposus. The sequence continues at coordinate 1,569,459 of JBAIAA010000288.1, read as the reverse complement.
GGCGACCACTGGGCAGGGTTGTAGTCGAGTCCCTGCAAGTCCGTTCACAGGTCCTTTCGTGAAGCCAGTCACAAGTCCTTTCATAAGGGCAGTCACAAGTAACTGGATGAACAATGACAAAGGAATGCTTTTGTCAAAGCTGATTTAAATAGTTGGTGATTTAAATTATAACTGGAGGACTTGTGATGGACTTGCAGGGACTTACATGGACTTGCAGGGACTTGTGATGGACTCGACTACATCCCTGCCACTGGGTGTCAGTTCGTGGTGTCGGTGACGATATATTGTAGGCCTTAAGCCCGGAAAATAACCTCACCCAAAAGCCAAAAGACACGTCACGATCAGATTTTAGCAACAACACAAACATTGCACCGATATTGAACAATCATAATGGTATTAGTGTAGGATGTTATGTATATTTGCATTTTGTTGTTGCTAAGGATGCTTTTTTTGGTTTCATTGGCTAGAGTAGACTCTCAGCTCTCAGAAAAGTATTGGTAACATTTTTTTCCGTTAAAAATATGGCCGCCATCTTGGATTTCAAAATGTCCGCCGTTTTCAAAAGAATTTGCCCTACAACTTTGGTTCTGAGCAACATATGGAGTCAAACTTGGTGGCAAAGCCTATGTTTTCAATATCAGGGAGTTCAAAAATATCATAATTAGGTTTATAGCTATATACGTATGACCGCCATCTTGGATTTCAAAATGGCCGCCATTTCTAGAGGATTTTGCCCTATAACTTTAGTTCTGAGCAACATATGAAGTCAAACTTGGTGGCAATAAAATGTATAGCTATAGCTGTTGTCAGCAATGTTAGGCTGGCAGGTGTAATTATGCAGCTATAATGTAAATTATAAACTTGACAATAATAATTTGCTTTTGATGCTGTTTTTACTTAACCCTGTATGTACCAATGCCAGCCACAGGCTATCAACCCCCCCCCCCCCCCCCCCAGCAACATTCTGGATCTAACCCTGTAATCGCATCAAAACTCCACCAAGAACACTCGGATAGTGGAAGGTATTATTAGTGATCATGAGGCGGTATTGAGTGACATTGACTTTCAGCCTGCAGTAAACAAGAAGGCACCTACAAGAATCTGCTTCTACAGCAAATGTGACATGGAAGGTGTGAGATCGGATTTTGTAACCTTTCAAAAAGAATTTTTCAGCGAGGCACCTCGGCGATCAACCAATGAGAACTGGGTCCTGTTGAAGACTTTTATTCTGAAAAACACCCCTAGTAAGATTGTAGGATCTCGTGCCAACCGGCCATGGATTACACCTTCCCTCGAACGTATGATCAGAAAGAAGGCCAGAATGTAAAAGAAGGCAAAAGCTTCCAACTCCAAGGATGACTGGGATCATTTTAAGTCATTCCGCAATGAAGAAAGATCCTAGCCTCCTACTGGTCATACACTAACCGCATCCTAATGACAAACATACAAATAATTTCTGGCGCTAGATACTACTGGTATTTCACCCCTTACACACAATAACAAGATCATCTCAGACAACAAAGGTAAAGCTAGAATTTTGAACATGAAATTTATGTCTGTTTTCAACTCAGAGAGTCTGTCTGATCTGCCATCAATGGGCAAGTCTTCGTTTCCTGATGCCGAGCACATTGAGATCTCAGTGAGTGGCGTGCGTAAACTCCTTGAGAAGAATAGCATTACCAAGGCAACAGGTCCGGATTCCATTTTAGCTCGATTTTTAAAAGACATGGCGGAAGAAATATCTCCTATCTTGTCATCCATCATTCAACAGTCGTTGAAGTCTGGTAAAATCCCTCATGACTGGAGGATTGCAAACATGGTTTCCATAAAAAAGATAGGTGATCGCAGTGAAGCCGCCAACTACCGACCCGTATCACTCGCATCAATATCATGTAAAATACTTGAGCATATTATTTGTAGCCGTGTGATGGATCATTATGAAACTCACAACATTTTATTTTGAAAGTCAACATGGCATTTGCCCTGGGCGCTCCTTTGAATAATCACAGTTTAACATTACAACTCATGAACTTGCTGAGGCCTTGGATGACAGAAAGCAAACAGATTTCATCATTCTTGACTTCTCTAAGGCTTTTGTTGAGTACCCTACTAAAGGCTCTTCCTTATTATAACTATATCATTACGGAGTTTGTGGCTCTCCTGAAGTGGTTCAACAATTTCCTCACCCAAAGAAGCCTGCGAGTTGTGGTGGATGGCGAAGCTTCGGAGTGGTCAGATGTTCTTTCTGGAGTTCCCCAAGGCACGGTGTTAGGGCCATTGTTATTTCTCACATTCACCAATGGTATATCAATCTTCATCACATCGATTGTTTTATTCACCGTTCTATTAACAAGGTGTATGAATGCGGAGCTCTTCAAAAAGATCTTGATTCAGCTGCATTCTTGCTCAGCCAAATGACAGATGAAGTTTAACATCGACAAATGCCATGCGATGCAAGTTTCCCACCTGGAAAACAACATCGGCTTTGACTTCCACTTGGGTTATGATGTACGGACATCAGTTGATGAACATCCATATCTGGGACTATCTTTCAACTCCAAACTTTCCTGGAATACACACATATCATCACTTTGAAAGCCAACCGGATGCTAGGGCTAATTAAGAGGAATCTAAGGCACTGTAACCCACGGCTGCAGAAAAAAGCCAAGCTTACATCTATCTGGTCAGGCCACATTTGGAATATTGCTCAACAGTTTGGAATCCCCATCATCAAACCCCCATCAATCAAGTATAAGCCATCCAGAGGAGAGCAGCTAGATTTGTGCAGAACATCTATCAGCGCAATGAAAGTTTTACTGCAATGCTGCAGAATCTGCAGGGGCCTTCACTTCAAGCTAGAAAGGAAGCAGCCACCAACATTATGATGTACACAATTCCCCACGAGTTCATTGCCATCAACAGGGATCCTGTACCTGACCCCAATGACAGATACAAGGACATCCATGCCTACAGCTGTCCGGCAATTAATATTGCATCTTCTTGGCAAACTCAATGTTGATTATGGCATTCACATCCTAAGTTTTTAAGCAAACTGATTCTAAAATGGAGGCCATTTTGGAATTTAAGACTTTTCATCCTAATACCCCTGTCAGACCGGTGTGCGATCCCACGGCGACCTTACTGCGATGCAGTTTTCATCAAAAACGCAGTGGGGTCGCCGAAAACTGGCAAAAAAATCCTGAAATCTATGAGGTAGGTAGCTCACAGTACGCTCTTGACTCGCTCACTGCGCTCTCACTACGCTCACACTGCGACCTATGCGTTCCCAGTTTGATCATCGCCACGCTCTCACTGCGATCCTACTACGCTCTACGCGATTTTGCTGCGACCAAGGGACCTCGCTACGACCTCGCTACGACCTTACGACGCTCTCAATACGTCCCCACTACGTTCTGTGCGTTTGTACCGCGTTCGTGCGGCGACTATAAATACAGCGAGCTCGATGTTGCTGGATATTTGCTATCTGTTGTACAATGTTTATGTTCTGACTCTCTACAGCCATGGTGAAGAGGAGATGCACATTAGTATGTTGTGTGGAGGATATAGGCTGTATACCATTTGTGGCCTTTACGCATGTCAAAGTCAGAACGTACTATACATGCAGTATAATCGCAGTATAATCACACTGTGATCGTACAGGAAGCTGCATAACATCGCCATGGACGCATTGGGGGCGCCATAGTCGTACTGGCAGCCCTGTGTGGACGCAGTATGAGCGTGAAAAAGCCCTCTAAGACGTAGAAGTGCAGTATGAGCGCGGTAAGAGCGTAGTGAGAGCGTGATAAGCGTACAGCGGTCGTACTTCAGACGTACTTCAGTCGCAGATTAGGCAGACGGCGATACCAACTCGCTCTTGTTACGATCATGCCACGCCCAGGTAGACTTCACTACGTCCCAAGTACGTTATTTGATATCCCACTACGCTCTCACTGCGCCCCCGTTGCGTTTTGGACCAGATCGCTGAGGTTTGGCGACCATGGAGACCCTCCCACGACCTAGGTAGACTCTACTACGTTCCCATTACGCTCTTGGCAATCCTACTGCGCTTCTACTGCGTGTTTAAACTCCTTAGCATAATACATGTGGGTATTGACACCAAAATGGAGATCATACGAAATTCCAATCCTGGGTTAAAAAACATTGTCCTAAAGTGGCGGCCATTTTGAAATTCAAGATGGCTATCAACCAGTGAGATGGTATCAATCAATACTATTTGTATCTGTAACTCCTTGGCTTAATAAATTGAAGTAATTGTCAGTAAAATGAACTTCGCATAGCATTAATACTTTGATTTGTTAAACATTTGGTTAACAAATGGCGGCCATTTTGAAATCCAAGAGCGTCCATCAAGTGCGTGTTTACAATTTGCCATATAATCATTTATAATATATACCATTGAGACCTACGTCACAACGTCATGCTTTGAAAATATCCAATTGTCCATAGATATAAGACAAATTATATCTCTGAATGCTGCTTTTCCGGAACAGCTTAGACGAATTTGACCTATATAATGACTAATATTCCCGACTGAAACAAACAATTTAAATTTAATGGTAAATTGGTTTGGTATAAAAAGCGTGTGATTTTTTTCTCGGGCTAAATTTCATGTAATGTGAGAGTTGGTAAATTGGAATGGGAAATGTTTAAAAATAGCCAAAAAAACTATAAATAATACCCCCAAAAATAATGCTCAGATTAAATCATCGATTTTACTCCGTATACAATTATACCCTCGTCTCTTATCGTACGGAGCCCCTAAAAGGGACAGGATGTTAAACAAAATGGAGGCAGTTTTTTGTTCTCTCAAAATCATGAATTCTTTTAAAATCATTTCGTTTCCTGGCAATAATTTTTGACATCTCGAAATTACTTCGTTCCTCTGATTATATTATTTCGTTCAGTATAATTAAACTACTCTTGTGACGTCACTCTATTCAGAAAAGTGTCGATTATTTTAAAGAATGTACAGTTAACTGTACATTCTTTTGAGAATTAATAGAAAAAGAACGACTCAATGGACACAGAAATTGCTATTGTTATATTTATTACAACTTATTAAGAGCTATGTTGACAGTTTCTCTAGAGCTCTCAACAGTTGTCTTGGAGGTCTCTTTGCTGTGTCGACGCGCTTTTGCGGTTTCAGCCCAGCTGACTACTCTCCTATATGGTTCTCACTGGTTCTGGCCACCGAAGCCCTTGTAGAGGCGAGATGCTGCCATGCTCGATCGTATGGAGTGGTTCGTCCAAAAGCCTTGTTGCACAGATTTGCCACAATCTGGGATATTAACAATAACAGAAATTAAATAAAATGGATGCGCCAACCCGCATGTAACAAATTGCATCAAGGTTTGTCTAAAACATTCGAAAATGAAAATGGCCCAGGAACTTATTACGACTAAAAAAAAAAATGGGGAGGATAAACATTTTTATTAGCAAGGTCGAAGTTCGTGTATGCAATTTAAAATATGTACATGTAATAGGAATTGATTTCTTGTAAATGGGAATAATTTTCGACGGAGATAGGCCATAGTTATGTCATACGTTCGAAGGTCCTAAAAAGTACTACTAATGCACAACTTTAAAAGGGCTGGTATACGTACAACACGTACATGTACTTTACATTCGCTAACTCGACCATAACATGCTGTCCTGTCGTATACCCGTGTAGCAAAAACGGCAGAAAAACCAACAGAAATTTGTTTCGTTCCGAGCCTGGTTTGACATGGGATGGTATACTAAAGGCTGGTATACTTTCGACACGGAATAATGACTACTGACGCTAAGTTACACCATAAAAAGGGCTAAAAATAATAAGCCAAAATGAGCTGCTGAGAGCTAAGCCAAATGTTGGGAATAACAAGTTCTTGTTACCTTTTCTTGCTTATTTTCCATCATTACCTGATCTGTTACAAGGGGTCCAAATCAGCCACGAGTGTAGGAAGTTTTTCACCTCTGAATCTGCCGCTTTAGTATAAATCCTCATTGGAGTATAAATCCTCATTGAATATGTCCCAAAATACTGGTTTGAATCATCATCAAGTACATTGGCGAGTCAGTTCTTGAGGTGACACAACATATCTCCCAACGTATTCCTACTCAAAAATAAGTACGGATCATCACTGGAAGACATTTTAGCGGAGTTAGCAGAGACACACCCGACGCACAAGAATGTATGGCATCAAATGACTTCGATGTCGAATGTACTGGGCATTTTAAACGCCCTTATTTAACCCAACCTTTATTCAATTGTTTGGTTACGCAACACGGAGACCAGACAGGACAAGTACCACTGAACAATGGACTTAAATCATCTTATACTTTAAAGCATTAGTAAGAATTGACACTTTTGTTCCTTTTAAATATTGACAATGGGTGTAAAAGGGACGTAGTTTAAGTCGGAGAAACGACTCAAAAGGTGGACATTCTTTGATTCAAATTGGGCTCGGACGCTGCGCGTCCTCGCCAATTCGAATCAAAGAATGTACACTTTTTCGTCATTTCTCCTTAACATAATTTATTCAATTTCCTTAAAATGATTTCATCATACATGTACTTGTATACACCATTAGTAAATAGAGACAAACTATGTGTGATGTAGTGATTAGCAGTTTATTTTTAAACAGGGTCACTATAATGCTCTCTGTATATATTGCCTTGCATGTATACAGTCTTATTTTGTGTATAATGGGAGTAATGTTTATACTTAATTATGAGTACCGCGTTCGAGCACTTCCCAGCGTGCAAGTTTAACACTTGACTTATCGCGCTTACTGGAGCCTGGCCTTACGAAGACTGATCCGCCGAACTATTTAATTATAAGTATCCCATAAGTGCATTATAAAACATATGACTGCCACGTCCGGCGATGCCCCAGCTTAGGAAATTTAAAAAGGGATTTTGTTATCAAGATTAACCTGAACTACATGTATATGCGGCTACATGTATTCGTTTTGAACTGTTTTCAACTGAGGAAGGAAAACAGATGTTATCAATATTGCATGAGGCTGCGTATTTATATTTATATTTACGTAGGCATGAAACAAAATGGTCAAATGTACAGCTAACAATTTATCAGAAATATGGTCAGAATAATTTGTCTGGGAACAATACTAGTACTAATGTACAGCTAGCCAGGTGACATTTGACCTTCATTTTATTGTACTACGGTGCCTTTAGTGTAATAAGTGTTGTATTGTAATAAGTGTTGTATTGTACAATTAAATTCAGGAGATAGTCATCATTATACATAGCCAATAGTCTCTGTTTTATTGCATATTATTCTGTGTGGTAAGCTACAAAATGGCATCGTAGACAGGGTAGAGCGTTTAACGTAATGTTGACGACGTACTTTTATCCGGATATGTTTTTGTGCCGAACTTTAGATTCTCTTCTGCAAGAGAACTTATTTACGCGTTTGCTAATCTGCACATAATGTCGCAAAATATTGATGTGATGGTCACCATAATGATTTGTGCCTCACCCTGCATTGAGAACTTCATCAACAAGGTTATTGTTTATTACATTGTGTGCTGTGTATGTTTTGTTGTATAATGTATTTAATATTTGAACATTTTATTCAAGCTTGTAGACCTGTTCAGTTTTTAGGCAGTTGTGCCTCGTATGAATCTGTTGAAGATTATATTTGTGTATAGGCTAGGAACAGAGAGCCAGTTGTAGGTAGGCCTGTACTTTGGATGGAGTGTTTTTGGGTCAAATAATTATTGTTGCACACAAGTTATGTAACTCAAGGTTTTGTGCCCATCAGTTCGCACTATATTTTACACCAGTGTGAAGGGTGTTTTATCAATGACTTCTTTGTCTTGGCAAGTGTAATCATGTAAATGTGTAACATTTAAGTCTTTATAAGACTGTGTCAAATGGATATGTTTTTATTGCAATTGTACTTTTGTCTACAGTGTGGTTATACATATTTTCGACTTGTATTTTATAGTCTGTCTGTGTGCAGACTGGATATATTGTTGGTCAATAATTCAGGCCTGATACTGCAGCAAGTCATTTGTTGGGGTGTACATTGCCAAATATTAATCTCAACCAAGTCTGTGCCAGACAATATTTTGAAGTCACATAGTGCTTTTTAGCTGAGACCATAGTTTGTGCCTTCACATATATATTATTTATGTGAAGATGATACAATGCACTGTTGATAGAAGTGAGGTAAATAGCATTGAAGCTGCATTGAATAATAGATTTAGTGCATTTTAGAAATTCTTTGAAGAGCCTGGTGAAGACATAGTTACTGAATCACAGTCATCTGACCTTATTACATGTTCTCATACAGTTGAGATGGTAGATACAATTTTGGAAGACGCTGAGCCACTTGTTATTGTGCCAGTTTTTATTGAAGCTGTTAATTTTGGTAATGTCCAGGTGGCAGGAGGAGTTATTGTTTCTCCTACTGTGATTGTTTTTAATGACAGCCTCCATGTAGTTAACATGAGTACTTTAAAGTGTGACTAACTTGATTTGCCAGATGGCAAAACTCAGGAAAAAGTAGGGAAGTGTTCCCTGTATAAAGGAATTGTAATTGACTACATGTTATCAATAGTGGTGACTGTTAACAGAATCAAAGTACCTCATATTCGGGGTCTGTAGCCTAGTGCCATCACCTAATGTACTTGTATTTGGCTATGTACTGCTTTTGTCAGATACAGTTGTCTCTGCATGATAATTATATTGGTGTTTGCTCTTAATGGAAGAGATTTATCCGCACCATATTGACTCGTTTCATTGGATGAGAATTGTTTGTTGTGCGAATTGTACAACTATTAGTTACATGTACAGCATGTTTACTGTGCATTCATAATTATAATGACGTTTGGATCATTATAATTTCATGATTGGCAGATGCATTTATTTTTCAAGGTTGGTTCAGGAAGACAGTTGGTGGCATTTTCATATTTTTATCTGTCATTGATTTATTCAAGAAAAGGAAATGTGTGTGTCTTTGTTTGCATTTCCAAATATTTTTCACAAGAACGTGTAGTGACGGGATGTTTGATTCCTAACTTTAGTGTAGTTGCTAAGTGGAATATTATGTGTCAGCAACTTTTGTAGAGTGGAGTGTATTCCAACTGTTGTACTCGCCGATTTATGGGATATTTGTATGTAACTTTTGGAGTGAGATTAGTTTGCCTGACACTTTCACAACGCAGTCTACCATTTATAGGACCATTTTCACGAAATGTGTGTACAACATGTTTGTATATTCCCTAATCCTCTTGTTGCCCTCATAGTGACGGGTGTTGCTCCTTGAAGTTTAGCTGTTAATTTTTGGTAGAATTTTGTTTTCCCTAGCCTGATATGGGTTAAGGAAGAGATTTCGTAGTTGGTTGATTTTTTTCAACTGTTTGCCCCCACAGCGGGTTGAGACTGTATTATTCTGTCATGCACTCTTTCTTGGGATGCACTAAATTGTTTAGTGATTTAGAAAATATTTTGCCAGCCACTTGTATTGTATTCTCCCTATAGATCACCTTGAGTATGAAATTTTGTTTTGCCTGCCAATTTATATAAAATTGTTCAAATCCATGTACAATGTATAGCACAAAATATCTGTAATAAGATCCACGACAGTGTGATTTTAATTTCACCATTTGCTGTACGATGGGTTCACACTAAGTGTTGTGTGTATATTTAACCATGTTCAGAGTTGTTGACATGATAAGGATTAACATGTTTGTTGTACATGTATACACGCAGTGTCAATGCTCTGTATAACTACAGATGTGTGATTTCCAGCATGTATCACTGTGTTGAGCCCGGGTTGTGACCCCATCGTATTACAATGTACATGTACTATCATTTTTTGTAAAAGATTTGTCAGAAGAAATTGTGCTTGTTAGTGATTGTGTGGAGATCTTTACATGTGCATATTTCCCAGACTGGTTTTGTAAGAGAATGTGATTCTTTACATGATTTTCAGCCGACTTGGGAAAGGTTGTATGTAACATTGTATCTGTACTGCTCGTATGACAGTGTCTATTTATAAACCCTTCTGGTAGTTTATTGCCTTGTCAGTGTGTACATTGTATTTTCTTATCTTTCAAGGATGTTTATTAACGCTATGTAGAAACTAGTATTAAATTAAACCTGTTTTGCATTAAAAAGCATAAGTAAAATGTGTTAGTTTTGCAAATCACCTAACTATTGGTACTCAACTAATTTTACAGGTCGCCCTTGTAAAGGTATTATTCCGGACCACGCCCTGGTCCGAAAGCATACGTGGGAGGTTAAACTTCGTAGAAACTTTGTGAATAACGTTGTAATTTGTTTGTGATATTTTTGTGAGATTATTAATTGTGTCCTTTTCGCGACCGTGTAGTTGCCTAATTGTAGCGTGCGCATATGTCATGTAATGTGCAGCTAGGCAGGTGACATTTGACCTTAATGTTGTATTGCTGTGCCATTTTTGGTAATATTGAGCATTTAATGTAATAAGTGTTGTCTTGTACAATTATATTCAGGAGATAGTCATAATTAGACCTGTTGAAATTGTGCGTACTTTTTTCCTTTTCGAGCGGCCTTTATTGCACTCCGTAAATCTCCGTTTTGCTTACGTATTTTTTTTGCATACTGCACTTAGGGAATAAAAGTGCAAGGACCCGGTCATTAGGCCAAATAAATAAAAAAAACATGTTTAGCGTCACCGCCCGCTTCCTTTTGGGGGGCCGCTTCCTTTTTTTTTTTTTTTTTCTTTTTGAAAAAAATGATAAATTTGTACATTAAAGTAAAAAAAAAAAAAAAAAAAAAAAAATTGAAGATCGTATTTTAGACTTTAGATTCATGTGTGTACATGCTCTGGAAATATTTTGTTTCTAATAGGAATGCTAGGGTGTGACGTGTAGTCGTGTACGGTACATACATGATCAACCCACATGAATTTTGATTTTTAATCGTGGGTGAACCATGTTTTAATTTTAAATTGCAAAATAGGGTGTGACATGTTCACTACATGACTCAAATTAAAATGTGTCAGGCAGCCATTTAAAAAAAAAAAAAAAAAAAAAAAAAGGGCCTCCTCCTTCCTTTAAAAAAAAAGGCATGACGCTAAACATGTTTTTTTTTTTTATTTGGCCTTACTGCGTAAATGACCGGGTTGGGGAATTACCAGCGGTCATCCCCCGACTCGGTCATTATAACGCAGTAATTACCGGGTCCTCGCACTGTTATTCCCTTTAATAAATACCTTTTTAACGAGAACAATTGTAAAAATGCTCCAAATTTCGTGACCTTTTTTTTCGGCGATATTGTTAAAGATTCCCAGAATTTGGGACCAGACTAGTCGACTACTGATGCCCATCGTGTATAGCCAGCACGATATGTGGCAGAGGGGTACCCCTCTTATCCCTAATACCTTATACACACTCAACACTATTGTTACCTAACACTATCGCTGGTATTGGCGCGTTCCGAAGCTATTAGCCTATGTAAAATCCAGACTCCCATTGTTAATGGGAATGTGAACAACAAAGACCGAGTACAATGAGGCTACAATGTAAGTGCGCTGCCGATCACACAGGCCCGTACGCAGGATTTGTTATGGGGGGCGCGTTTTTTGTTGTTAACATTATCGCCTAAGCCAAGTCCATTTTTGTGTGCCAATACCGTTATTTCTGCATCAAAATACCATTATTTCCCCCGGAAATTGTAGACCTTTTGGTAATTTTTGGGGGTGCGTACGTGACCGTCGCACCCCCCCCCCCCCCCCCCCCCCCTGCGTACGGGCCTGCGGTGTGGCTTATTGACGGTACCGCACAATGCCGCAGTGTGAACTATAGAGTATCCATTCTATGACAAACATTTGTTCATTTGGTTGGCACAGTGATACAGTACTGTTTGTTTACTTGATAATGGACAGCAATTGTGTTTGATATCATTGTATTGGTAATGATGAGTTATTGTGTTCTTAACGATGAGTTATTGTGTTCGTAACGATGAGTTATTGTGCTGGTTAATGATGAGTTTGTGTCCAACAAGCCATCACCGGCTAGTATTGTCGTGCAGGAACAATAGGAATACGACTGGAATACGCCACGTGCTCAAATCTCGACCAATCAGACGTCATCAACTCTCCTAGGTATTTATGAATATATGATAAACTGTCCCGGCCGTATGCAGAGATGATACTTTTTTTGTATTGCTAATGACACACAGGGCGCTATGACCGTTATACGTGCCAAAAAAACCTTAAACAAATAAACTAAAGTCGTCATTATACGTAGTCAATAGTCTCTGTTTTATTGCATATGTTGTTGAATGCTCATCTGCTTTACCTAGAGGACCGTTCTTTCTTCCTTCCCCTGAATTGACGTGGGTGTGGTTCACTACAGTAACATATTGTCCTGCAGGCTTCAGTCAAAAGCTACATACGATCTATACGATCATACAATCTGACCTCCAGCGTGCGAGTTGGTTTGCCGTGCTAGTAGAGTTCGTGCGTTTTAGAACGTAAAATATTGTGTACGCAAGACTAGCCAATCAGCACATGCGAGTGTTCGTGAGGTCAGCGGTGCTTGCGTTCCATCCAATGAACTATTGGAACTGTACCGTAGCTTATTGTTATTCATAATAAGGTCTGGCACACGATCTACATGATTATTATAATCATTAGTAGACACACCCTCCCCCCGCTGGTCGCGTGACCGACAAGCCAGATATGTACATGGACAATGGCGTTTGCAAGGACTGATCCCTGCTTCTATTGTTACAAGGCTAGGTACAATGGGATACGTACGTGGCTGGAATTTCAATGGTATTTTCAACATGCAGGTTGTCAGGATCAAACCATTTCAATTGCAGGGAACACGAACGACTGCTCGTTGCTCACGCAGTGTCAGTGTGGTGGACATTGTACCATAAAATGGGGAAACCTTGGTCAATATTTTCAGACAATTTACAATATATTTTTGCATATTAAACAATAATGTTATATTTTCCGTGTTATGTTTTACAATAGAGTTGGGTTTGAGCCAACAAACATTTTTTGACCGTAAATAAAATCCGTTTGCACAAAAAAAATTAAAAAATAAAAATCGATTTGATTCCTCAAACACCCCAGAATTTTCTGAAAAGCTAAAATTGACGATCGTTACACACAATGAGTTAAATAAGTTTCCGGAAGCGTATTGTACGTTTTATACTCATTAAAGAAAATTCAGGGTTAGGGTAACTTTGGTAAGATCGTTTGGGGAAAAACAATTCTAAAATATCACATAAAATACAGTTTGATGTTATTTTTCAACTCTTTTTTTTATCATCTACATAAATAATAAAAACCATGTCCAAAAATACAAGTAAAATCATCAACAAAAGGTCGTTTTTTGCATGTAGTGGCCAAAGTTACCCAGCATGACAAAGTTGCCCCATTTTACGTTATGTTTGGGGGTGGGTCACGGTGCACGTTTATGGGTTCTGGTGTGAGAGTTAATATACCCCTTTTCTAACTCTAGGGTGGAAATGGAATACACCAGTTTAAGGCATCCGCGTTTTGGTACGTCTGACAGTGGACGGCACTAATATTCATTAGGGACAAACACCCCCTCTGGAAGCTGGTTTATGTACCCTATACTTTGTGTAAGTGATTACCAGGCCTGTGTGTTTCCTGCATTTAAAGTGGTTTGATCCTCTCAATTACAACCCGCATGTTGAAAATACCCCATTGAAATTCCCGCCATGTATGTTACATGTACGTATCCCATTGAACCTTTTAACAATAGAAGCGGGCCGGGCGACATTGTAAGCGCCATTGTACACAAGTCAGTCGCCAGCGAGAGGAGGGCGTGTATATTAATAATTAGAATAATAATGTATATCGTATGCCAGGCCTTATTACGAATAACAACAAGCTAATGTACAGTGCCGACAGTTCATTGGATGGAACGCAAGCACCGCTGACCTCATGAACACTCGCAAGTGCTGATTGGCTAGGCTTGCGTACGACGGTTATTGACGGTCTAAAACGCAAGAACCCTAGTTGGCCAGAATGTGAATTAATACGGATATTTGTGAGTTTGTATCCGCATAGTGAACATATAGAACAATAGAGGATTATGGTCCACGATTGACAGAAAGTCCACGATTGATAATTATGTACAGAACCAATAGGAAGCATTTCAGGAAATGCCAACCGGTTCATCTGCATCAGTCTCTGAGTGACAAGTTTGTTGAAGCAACGGCCCGATTCGTAAGTCAAATTTGCGCCGCGGTTAACTTTCCCATTTGCGATTCTTCAACAATCGTGAGTATTGCTCGTACTCCTATTTCCACTCAATCCAATCTGAAAATCTATTTTCAGGTGCCATGCACCACCTAAAAGCACGGACACACCAACTTTAATTCATAAAACCTGACCAACTTCCTCTTTATTTATTTTTGTAATGTTTATTTTTTACTTTAATAATCTGGCCCTTATGTGAGCTGTATAGGCCTACGTCCCGAAATTCTGTAATACTCTGGCAAACAGTAGATACCGACTTACATTTTACAGTGATCACGTTTACATGAATTATACGCAGACATTGCAACTGTCTTGCTAATGGCTAAGGAAAATAGAAACATAACCCTTACTTTGAATTATTTCTTTAACAAGTTATTACTTCATTCAAACCGAAGTCATTTATGGGTTCCGGGCTGGAATTGACCATTGCCTTGTCAATCTAAATCCGCATTGACCGCTACCAAACCCTAGAGAATGTATCTAGAGTATCGTGCGAAATCTCCCTATTTGCGGCAGCGAAAGCATGTGAAATTCGTACCAACCCTGGCGCCGAGGCGCACCCCAAATGTGGGTCGTCACTGTCGGAAACTACGCCCTATACCCTATCGGGGCGCTGGCTGGACCCTGCTCCCCAGGCTCCAAATTAGATGTTTTCTTGCGAATTGAAGGCGCTTGTCTAAATGTTGATGGTGCCTAAGTTAGAATATTCACATTTAATTCACTTTTCAGTGATTCAAAGCTGAAGCCGAGGTCCCCCTCCCCTCCCCCTTACACAAAAGTGTTTCCATCGCGGTCTCATCACATGGGGGCGCTATTTAACTTTTGGGGGCTAAACGCTAAACATGTTGTGCGTCCGGAACAAAATAATTGAAAAATAGGCCTAATTGCAAAGTCCTAGATTTGAGCGAATGGTAATAGTTAGGCCTAGTTGCGCTGAATGTTACGAAAATTACCCGTGTAGGGCGCTCCAAAACCTGTCGCAGATCTTCAACAATTCTAAAAATCCCCTCCCTATAGAATATATAGCGCCCTCTTACTTCTTCATCTACGACATAGTCTAAAGGGTTTGTCCTGTCGCAAATACAAATTATTTTGATGAGAAGTGAAAACAATTTGTTGCCATAGTCTCAGAACTCCTGATATAAAATCACACAGTTTGACCACTCTTTACTCTTTCCATTTGAGATTTTGAACCCGCGGTTGAAACCGTGACTGGGTAATAGGCCCAATACGCGGCCCACCCACTAGCAGTAGCTCTGTTTCCTGCAGCCGATTTCACGAAACTTTACTTTATGGCGTAAATGGACTTACGCCATAAAGTAAAGTTTCGTGAAAACTTATTGCCTAAGTTGCGCAATAACTTTAGAACGGATTTCACGAAAGTTACGCGTTATTGGGATGTGGCGTATATAATGATGTGACGTAACTTACGCCATGACTTTAGGTTGCGTAAGTCGCTGCTATGTGTCGTAAAAATAGCGTTGATGCCGTAGCTCAACGTGAAGACCGAGGAGCACTTCGTCAAGAAAGACTATTTTTACGGTGTAATCTAACTGATTTGTCTATATGGCAGATTAATCTTTGGAGGTGACCAATTCGGTCCACTAATTATTGGTGTTATAATTGTTTTACCAAGGTTTACCACGCCCGCTTGGGGTCAACATGTAAATGTGGGTCAAAGTAACAGTATAACGTTGTCACAACATCATCACAACGTTATACATGTACAGTACATGTATTTAGCACCATACAAATGTTGCAATGCAAAAAACATACAACATTGTCACAACGTTTACAACAATACCAAGGAGTGAATAATATCAAAATACAACATGATCACAATGTAGGCCTAATGATTATTATATCAACATATTGACGTTATTAAAGAGAATAATACAACATTTGCAAACATCAAAACAAAAAACATGACCAAATTATCACAAAATTCCTTACTGGACTATTAGATCATGGTAGTCTGCAATTTATTATGAAGCATCGTGTACAATAATTGCTTCTGGTGTGCTGACATTTTCAAGTATTAAAGTGTTATTTTTGAATCAATCTCCAACACTAGTCGGCCGGCCAGCGTTGGAAAAACCTGACTTTTAAAAACAACTACTTCAATCTTTTCATATTCTTTGCAATTGATTAAAGTTGGAAATTTGTCAGTTTCCCAGGTTATGCAATGGTCAAGAAGTGATGCTGTTCTAGCAGATGAAGAACACAGCATTGCCCCATGGCTGATGACCCCATGGCTGAACACCCCTGACAGGGCGCGATTTTTATTTCCTGAACCTTTCGGGCAGATTCATGGATTATTCAGTAGTTGCATTGATCACTGTACAACACTTAGGTTCTAGGTCTTTTTTTTCCCTTAAATTGAAAATACTCCAAAGATATCAATGTGACTAGGAAAAACGAGGTGACCTACAGCAGGATTCTAACCAGGAATCTTTGATCCATAAACCTTCCCATTATCCACTACACTACGTATAGCAGCTCGACAACAGCTGTTCTTTAAAGTGATTTAATGTAACTAGTTAACTAAATAACAACAATGCTGTTACGTCATGTTTTATTCCGATGAATAAACATAACTTCTCATCCAAACTACTGAATAATTAATATGAATAATTCAGGAATCTGCCTAAAAGGTTCAGGAAAAGAAATCGCTGCCAGGACCCCTTATCAAGAAACAACATATAACCAGATTCATACACAGGAACGTGTTATTATCGAACGATGATTTTCAATCCTGCAGTATAAAGTTCGTCTTTTCTTGGAGAAAGTTCCCGCCATAATAATCTCATTTTTCATGCTCCACAATGTTGCAAAGTTTCTCAAAGATGATGATCGTGACTTCCCTGATCTCGAGTACAACGAAGATGCCACTGGATGAAGATGGTCAAGAAGACGCTAACGACAATCTAATCCGGAGAAGGGGTCAGCAAAGGAGGATATGTTTTTTATCTTTTCGTTATCGCACAACATGTGTGCTGCGCTCATTAGAGCGCATTCTTACGTATTACGTTATACATTCCAACATGGCCGTATATAATAACGGGGAGTCGACTATTCCAGTCACTCTCAAGTGAGCAGCTAATGACCTCGCTTTCTCATAGCCCGCCCATTCCCACAAAGCAACAGTACATACCAGTACTCTAATTCATAGACTTGATCGGAAAAGGGGGGCGCGACCCTCATCCAACGTCCAGGTCGCGTTCACGGTTCCTCCCACGTAGAGCTGATCCCTACGGTTCAGACTGATGTTGGGCGCTGAGAAAGTCTAACCGTCCTCCCTTTCATTGTCGTTTCCTTCACGGGTAACGAAAGCCTATTTTGTTGGTTCGATTAATGTTTACATTGAATTAATGTCCACCTCTTTATGATACTGAAATCTAATTTTGCTGCCTTGATTATTCGTTTTGCAAACTGCAGTTTTGATACTGCATTAATGTCAATGCTGAAAGCGAATTTTGCTGTTTGTTTGTTTTGTTTTCTAAATGGCAGATACATGGATAGAACTGTCCTAAGGCCTTGATGCTGCAACCTGCGACATATAGCCCTTAACCTCTTCCCGACACTATCATGTCGGCAAAGGCATCATCTACTGAACAAAACTTAGCGCATCCTGGAGAAAGTGGGAGTCATGGGCATCAACCAAGACCGAAGTGACAGTTATAAGACAGTGTTTTTTTCAGTACAACCGCTCGATGTTACCCTTTACATATTGTCTATCCTCCCAGGCATGCAGAAATCTGTAGCAGACTCCGCCTCAGCCGCATTCAACTGGGTACATAGTTTAGCCGGATTACCATCAGCCACAGGCAATCCATTGGTCAAGATGGCATTACAAGGCTACATAAGGTTAACGGCATCAACTCCAAAGAGAAAAGAACCCGTGACACCCGAGATGATGGCAAACCCGTACAAAGCGCACGGGCACTCCGACGCGGGACTGGACGACCTGCGCATACGGTTCATGTGGTTCGTTTGCTATGCTTGTTTTCTTCGTTACAATGACATTAGCAACGTAAGAAGAATGGATTGTACCATTTTGGAAGACAGGCTCGTCATTCACCTAACCAATTCCAAAAACGGACCAGTTCCGTCAAGGTTCTGATATCACTATCGGCAGAACATTTAAACCAACCTGCCCGGTCGTAATTACTGAGCGATACTTCCAAGCCCTGGGTGACCCAGTCAATTCATCTTTACTAGTTGTCCGTATAATAGTTCGTTCTAAAAGCGGACTTATTCTAACTTCTCATGGGCTGGGTTACACTAGAACTCTAGAAATTGTACTTGATGCTCTGAAACTGTTCCCGACATCCATAGTTTTGGCCTCCATAGCCTTAGATTAGGAGGCGCATCTGCTGCCTCCAACAAAAACAAATGGCAAGGCGGGACCTGAACCCGCTGCGACGCCCAGTTGTTAAAGCGCTGGTCCGGTATTCCGAAGTTCACAAGTTTGTGTCCCGCTTTGGCAATTTTTTTTGTTCACTTTGATAATTATGCAAATTTACCTGATCAGTTTTTCCTGTGGTTTATTTGTGTCTTGTATAATCAAAAAAATCACAAAATAATCTGTCACTTGTACATGAACATGTCTGCCAATCTTTCTGGTTATTACTAAAAAGACTTATTTCAATTTACAAGGTAATTGTACTTTTACGTTAACCTATGTTTACGTTAAAACAATGATATACCAAATATAAGTCTGTGGTTTCCTTTGCGTAAATCTGTTTCAAAGAAGCAATTTTGTGATTATTGTGTTTTAGCTTCTTGAATAAAAATAGCTTGTTCATAAAATTGAAGGAAGGTTTGAATAACAAATAATCGCACTGAAAATTAGTTCATTGTATACATTGTTCCTTTTTTTTTCAAAGTTACTCAAGTAATAAATAAGGTGAATAAACAGACATTTATATACAATAAAGTTTGTTTATAAAATAAAAGGGAGGTGTTTCAATAAATAGTAATTAAAAATTGTATACATTATTTAATTGTGTTCTTTAAAAGTTACAAGGAATATAGGCCTAAGGTGAGAGAACAGACATTACACTTCCGTGAATGGAAAACAATTGTATTTGTTCTTGTTCCATACGTATGAGTTGCAGCTGCTCTAGCAACACCATTCGCTAAAGGTCGGCTGTACACAGACCTTTTGTTTCATCGGTTTTGGCAGTGTTGACATCAATGTATTCTTGTCCGGTCTTGGTGGGATGTCGGTAGCTTCTGTCACTTTGGTCTGCCTCTGGCGACACTGTGTGGATGTGCAGGATGTCGATGCAGGTTATTGTTCACCATCTTAACGCTGACAGTCAAGCCGCCTGTATTCGAAAGACAATTTTAAAACATCAACAATAACATGCATTGAAATGCATGTACAGTGTACATTGGCAAAAGGTCAGAGATTTCAAGTTTGATTTGTGTTTAATGAGGCTATACGTGTAACTTGCCTATTTGTCACACTGGAACATTGTGTGTTTGCAGCAGATCCAGAAACTTCTCGAATTTTTTTCTTCAGTTTAATCGGTTTGTTGCCTGTCTTGGTCAAAGCAGACTTCATTTTGACATCATTTTTCATCATGTTGTTAATCTACTCCATCCGTTGTTTCTCCGTGATTACTATGCCAGTTGTGCGCTCATATTCAGCCCTCGTCTTCTAGCACTTACCTTTTTTTGTGAATGTTTGTCAAAGACCACCAATTCAACAGTGCACCAGCTAACGACCCCGAGCTAACGACACGATTTTTAGTCCCAAGGGCCATATTTACAACAACAACAAAGGCACCCCACTTAAATATCCGACCTAGACGACTTGAAGCAGTATTCACAAAACATTTTCACTAAGCGCCCCTCTTAATTTCGCTACTTAAATCTTAGCGTGGTTGGACCTGTCTTAGGTTAAGTTGAGTGGGGCGCACTTGGGTGTCATGCCGGTTTTGTTTCTGTCGCTTGGTTTGTAAGTTTTTGACACAACATTAGATTTGTTAGGGGCTAATACCCCAGTCACAATTAAAGCGGAGCCCGGGCGGCGTGTGCGATTTCTAGGCATCGGCCGGCGTGTAGAGGTCGGCGAAAGATCGTGCAATATGGCGGTCACAGTCACAATTAAAAGTGCCCCGTACGCTGCCATGACGGGGCCCGGGGAGTCGCCGACCGGCGATCGGCTGACTTTCTTGGAAATGGGGTCGAATTCTTGGCCCGTTTATCGGCCGGTGACCGGCAGGCACTCGTCCGGTGCTCTGCTTATGTCCTTGCGATACCCCTGCGGTATCCGGCAGGGTGCCAACCAATTCGTACAGGTCGTACGGCGGCCGGACGGGCATCTGTAGTGTGCCTGTCGAGTGGCCAGCGATCAACGGCCGAGGTTGGCGTTTGCACGCTATACCGCTACAACCTAGTTCTTGTTGCCTTGGTGGCTGAAGAAGAGATGTAGTACTTGCACTATGAAACTTGTGTGATAAACTGTGTGTAGATGTAGATGAGCCGCTTTTTTTCCCCTGCGAGCCCCGGCCGATGCATGACCGATTCCAGACTGGGCGACGGCAGGGCGCCGTCCGGCCCCCGGCTGATTTCTGGCCAGGCACCGCCAAGTCGGCCGGACGCCTGGCGGGACCCGGCCGGCGTGTGGGCGGCGCCTGGCCGATATATTGATTGTCTGGGTTGTCCAAAATATTGCTCGGCGCCCGCCCGCCCTGCCGGACATCGGCTAGGCATCGACCGATTTATTGGCGATCAGTTTGCGATGCGAAACGCCGCACCAGGTTTTAAGTCCGAGTTAAAAGTAACTCGATACCCGCCCGATGCCAAAAAATGACCCGGCAGCCGCAAGGAGTCCCGTGGGGCCCCGGCCGAAAATACCTAGAAATCCGCCGCAAACTAATCGCAAACCCACCGCAAGCCAATTGTGACTGGGGTATAAGGTAAATTTCGTCAATATCGAATTATTGTAAAAGGAAGCCAAGTTGGAGTTAATGTGCAAAAGCTCTAAAACTGTAGTATAGCGGGCGGCATGGTTGCGATTAGTTTTTGTTAGATACTCGATGAGCCGCCGCCTCGATAACCCACCGCCGCGAGAGGGCCATATCGATAATGACTGCAGCGCGCATTATGCACTTTGCATAACATGCATATTCATAGGTCTAACACCCTTTCTACTTCGCGTTGCACCTGGTTTCGATGTACAGTGCATGTACAAGTACATAAACAAATGTACGTTTTAAGCCGTATCGTCAAACAAGTTCAACGTTTTTCAAAATACTCAATACTACTGGACCTACATAACGAGTTGACTGAGCAATAACACTAAACTTAGTGTCGTTGTTAAAATACTGAATAATCATGACGCGAGGAGTCTAAAGACGCCCATTTATGATAATTTAACTACCCTAGGAAATAATATTATATACATTGTATCTTATATATTATACAATATTATATTATTTTGTTTCCTAGGATATAGTTAGAGGTAATTAACATAAATGGGCGTCTATAGACCCCTTGCGTCACAATTATTCAGTAGATTTAACAATTGCACAAATTTTTGTTGTTGTCGTTAATGTCACGTCGAAAAGAGCGCGGTGTGTTTCGGAAAGGAAGTTGCACAGACTATCGGAACAAGATCTAGTAAACGTAATTCAGTAAAACCGACAACAACAAGAAGATGCTATTTTTGCTCCTTCTCCTCCCAATAGCTGGCCTGTTGACCGAGGCTTTCGTTGGGAACCACTGCCAAGATGGTCAATCGAAACCGTGCACCAGGGGTTGCTCGTTGGGCCTGCAGCGTGATTTCAACGGCGTAGCGAACCACGTCCTTCCCGGCCACAGCTACCGCAACCTGACGATAGCGTCGCGGGTCCTGTGCGTCAGGGAGTGTTTCATCGATGATCGCTGCTTCTCGTTGCACTACTCGGAAGGGGGAAGGCGGTGTGAGTTGAACGGGGCTACAGCCTCGCGATACCCGATGGCTCTGACTGAAAGAGCTGGTACCGATTACTACGGTCCGGAAGAGGTAGGATATTCATCAATCTGTTTTTGTGTGCTTTTTAATGAAGTTGAATCCAAGCTATGAGATAAAGTATGGTCAGGTTAGATGACAGGTTAATAAGAGTAGAGTCGCAAATGGGTTGATATTGTGTTAACGGGTTATTTTGATACATCATAGAATGATCACTAAAAATGTTCCTATACTCCTTTCAAACACATTTTGTCCTCTTTATAACATAGATAAACAAAAATAATATACATTTAGAATTCGTTTGTCACGTCTCAGGGGGATCTCTTCTTAGCGACATCGGCATTACCTGAATTCCGTGACGGTGATGGCCACTGATGCACCGCGTGAATGTTGGCATATACAGGTGTCTTAAAAAAAAAGGAAACCGAGATTTAAATGCTTATTACTCGGAAAGTATGAATATTAGTAACTACCACCAGTTAGGTTGAGACAGGGGTAAGCTTACAACTGGGTCATCAATGATGTAAAAGGCTGTACGCTCCTAATTCAACATTGACATTTAATAAATTAAATAATTACTCGTCATTGGCCGATTTTTGTGTGAGATGTCTTATTCGAAAGCTTATAACAAATGCGATGCTAGAACATTATCAATTGAATTTTAAAAAACTATTTGTTCAGGGTGCAACCCCCTAAAACTAAAAGCACGGACACCCCAAATTTTAATAAAATAGTACGGGATGACGCAACTGATTCTTTTAGTGGTTACTGCTTATAAACTAGCTAATGCTATAAAGTACAAACAAAAAGTAATAGCATTTACATGCAAACAACGTTTGGGTTGTCCATCGGCATGACGTCACATGACACGTGGTCTGTAGAGCCTGAATATACGCCACTTTGTCTTTACGCTTCCTGACCCATCCATTACCCTTTTAAGAACATTTTACATGGGGTTGCCCTTTCTCTTGCTATAATGTTTGACTGAATTATTTCTAACCGTACATCCACCCCGCAAAAAAAAAAAAAAAAAAAAAAAAATCATATTTTTATTTGATCTTGGCATTCAGCCGATCCGACTACCCGCCGTCGTTAATAAACGAAGCTTTTAACGTCAAAATGCCACGTTACAAGAGTGCCGTTAGTATATTATTGTAATACGTATTATAATTGCAAC
The DNA here is from genome assembly GCA_037893245.1 of Crossaster papposus. Classification (NCBI taxonomy): domain Eukaryota; kingdom Metazoa; phylum Echinodermata; class Asteroidea; order Velatida; family Solasteridae; genus Crossaster; species Crossaster papposus. The sequence continues at coordinate 1,546,056 of JBAIAA010000288.1, read as the reverse complement.
GCTAAAAAACGAGGCCGGTGGACTTCAACACCACGTATGATTCTATTTTCCCTTGGAAATAATACAACTTTGACGGTACACATTTTTGCAGGATATTAAAAGGATGTATTTGGACCGATTTAAACCGCGCACCTTCGGAACACCAATACTTCTCTCCAACCACTATACTATACGCCAATATTTTGTTATTTTGTATATACCCACCAAGTAATATACTGCCGTGTTTCGTGCGTATCATTCCGTGTTACCATAATATTATTAACACCACGCTTGTGCATTCATTACGTAAAAGCCTCGCTTAATAACGACGATTGGGATTGTCGATTCGGGTGCGGCATTCAACAGGAAATAAAAAAATGAGAAATAAGTTGGAAATAGGTAAACATAGATGTAACTTTATACGACCTATATTTATACACGTCCGGATTTTCGTTCCTAGGGTCCTTGTTCGATCACGTTTATTTTCATGTTTATTGGGAATGAGTGTAATCAAACATGCCAAGATGTATGCCAGGATGGGTTGGGTATCAAATAGCCTATTTATGTATTCGTTTTCACTAATCAAGTGCCAGCGTTAAGGAGTGCCCGTTTGAAGGGCTGGGTGCGCGACTTGTGGGGAGTATGGTTAGACGAACACCAGTGGAATATATATTTTTTTTCACGCTTAGAGTTCGCGGGAGTCTCGCCCCTTTGAGCATCGTGTTTATTGGGAAGCAGCGTAATCATACATGTTACTTACGTTTTTAAAATATTTTTAGAACGATTCTCGGTCACCTTGGAAGAACATTAACGTGAAGGACGTGTAATACTGGGTTTTGTGGAACTTTCTTCCTTTTTCTGTGAGACTATTAGGTTTTTTAAAATTATAATTGAGTGCTTTTGCAAGAAGGTATAGCACAGAGAAACCGGTTTATGCAGGCATACTTCAAGGAATGATCAGTTTATTTTGTTGTGTTTTTTTTAATCAATTCTAGAGTTAGCTGCAGTGAATCAGAACTCACTCTATGTGGGAAGGGGAGGGTGTTTATGGGAGTTGTCACAAGTCAGAACTTTTTCTCATCGTTTTCGTAATTTTTTTTGGAGATGCTGAAGCAGTTCTGCTGCGTGAAGTATCATTGGATTGTAGGTGTGTGGCTGGTCTGCAGAGATAAATCTTTATAATTTATGATGTGCTGGTATGCCAGCAGTGTGGTTGCGTAACTATTCCCCAGTGATATACGCTTCATGGGAGGTCATTTCAGGCCACATTTGTTTTCTGCGAGATTGCAGTCTGTAGGAATGGGGGGGGGGGGGGGGGGGGGGTGATTCATGTACAAGTTTCAAAAGAACCCCTCCCTGCTTTTCGTTATTTTTTTGAGACGCGGAAAAGGTATCATATGGATTGTATTTGTGACTGGTCTGCAGAGATAAATCTGTAAATGTACGTTAACTAGTGGGTATGCTAGAAAGTGGTTGTTTGACTGGTCTCTCCAGAGCGTAATTCTTAACTCTTTTCCCCCCTTTTTTGTGTGTAAGACACGCATCTGGGGGTCTGTTCTAGCCACATTATCTCTGCTAGATGACAGTCCGTGGTTGGAGTTCGTGGACGGGCAAATACATCAAACGTCTGCAGGCCAATTGGGTTACACATTCCCTAAAAGCGGGAGTTTCAAACCCTGTCTGGTTTGTGTATTGCAACAGTGGTTCCTTTGTTTTTAGTTCACACAGTGATTGGTTATTACCGGTGATAATATGCCGTCCTCTTATTTTTTCCCTTTTTTGGAAGAGGAGCAGGGCATATTTTCTGTGCTATATCATGCACGTCATCAGTCAATTTCCTTTCCTTGTTTTTATTTGTGTGTCGGTTTATATGACACGTGGCAAGGACAAGGGGGTGGGGGTGGTGGGGGGGGGGTGTCTTGACTTATTTATTTTGTTTGTTTTAGTCTTGAAATCCATTTCTTTGATCATTGTTTTGTTCTTCCAATAGTTCCAATAGAATTTGCAGATTCTCCTCATCAAGATTCTGTTCCTCTTGGTTGGATTGTGGAGATGCTTTAGTCCTAGATCGAACAAGTTCATCTTTTATGTTTTTGTGCCGTTTGTACGCCAGGATGGGTTAGGTATCAAATATTCTATTTAGATATTCGTTTTCGCTAATCAAGGGTCAGTGTTTGAGGATAGCCCGTTTGAGGGCTGGGTGGGCGACATGTGGGTAGTATGGTAGGACGAACACCAGTGGGATATTGTTTTTGTTTTTTTCACGCTTAGGGTCCGCGGGAGTCTTGCCCCTTTGAGAAAGGAGGGCTAGGTCTTCGTTTGTGTATCCGCGCTTTTGAAGTTTGTCTTTGAAGAATTCAACCCTCTCCTCAAAGTCTTTTAAATGGGTACATATACGTTTGTATCTGATCACTTCGCCCTTGATTAATTCGCCAAATACCGACTTAGGGTGTGCTGAATCTCGAGCTAGGTACTGAAATGTATCAGTTTTTTTGATAGCGACTCGAGTATCCAATATCCCTTCATGTATGAATCGTTCGCCTTTGTAGATAATAAGGTCGAGGAAAGTGACTTGGCGGTGCGAGATCTTAGACGTGAACTTCAGCGTAGGATGAATTTTATTAAGTGATTGCACTAGGTCAGCAGCCTGCTTTTCATTTCCGTTAAAGATTATAAGAACATCGTCTCTATATCTCATGTAGCTCACAATTAAGGGATTGTGAGGGAGGATTTTGTCTTGTTCGTATTTGAATAGGGTTATGTCACAAATCTCCAGACTGCATTCGCTGCCCATGCATGGCCACCACAATTTTCTGTCTGAAAAACTTGCCATTGAATTCAAACGTGTTTCGATGCATGGTGAGTTCAAGGAGACAACGCGCGTGGTCTGTCGTGGGCTTGGGTATTGCGTATAGTCTGTCGGTATTGCGTTTTGCGTATAGTCTGTCGTCGGCCATTGCAAGTGCGTCACAAACTGATTCAATTGCCTCATCTTGTGGGCAGTTAGTGAACATGGATACTATATCCAGTGTTATCAATAGGTTATCTTGCTCCAATGTCAGGTTATTTAGTTTGTCAAGCACATGCCCGGAATCGCGTGTGTATGGGCTTTGTTGTTTGACAATAATTTTGGGAGCAAGAAATAGTCTATGTATTTGGATTGAGTTGGTCCTCTGCAACCACTAATGATTGACCTCCCCACGAACCGTGTTCCTTCTGCCTGTGCTTCTTTGTGAACTCTCGGTAGAAGGTAAAGGCAAGGTGTTTTAATGTCATGGTTGCGGGGGTTGACAAACTCAGATATGTCTTTCGATATGAGTCCGTCCACGTATAGTTGGCGTATGGCTTGAGAGACTTAGGCTGTGTCCGAAACGAGTGTCTAGAGCTACGGTCTACGTCTACAGCTACAGCTACGTCTACGTAGGCGCTAAGGCAAATGGAATTTGGACGTGGCTACGGTAGAGCCTACGGGCTAGTTATTGCACCTCGAAGCGATGCTTAAAATAGTGTTTGCAAAATTACGATGTAGAAATTTACAACAATTATCGTCTGCTAGATGTTACGCAATGATGATGATATTGACGTATTTGTCGATCTGTTAGTTTCAATTCCATGCACTATCATTGAAAAATAAACGAAAATGTGCTCCAAAATTAACGTTAGTGCTGCCGCCATTTTGTTTGGCCTGAGCTAGACAACTGTTTTTACGGCTAGATTTTTGTGACGTTGTAGCCGTATAGCTGTAGCTCTAGACGGCATTTCAAAAGCGCAACAAAATGGCTGCCGTAGACAATAGACTTAGCCGTAGCTCTAGACACCCGTTTCGGACACGGCCTAATTCCGCGGTTTCTTCAGTCACGTTCATTTCACATCGCGTGAGAACGAAAATATGGGAACGACGCGAAGATTTTATACCTATCCGATGGAATTTATATGTTTTCTGGCTCGTTTCGAATAGGCTTTAAAACAGGCCATTTTAGATTCGTTTGTAAATGAAAATAAGTCCTTTAAGTTGATTCAAAAGCATTGTGTATTCCAAAATACATTATTACGAAAGCACGATCGTGCCAGGATTTAAAAGTGTGAACATATTTCTATTGCGAAATAACGCATTAGTTTTGCGAAATAACTCAACAGATTTGCGAACTAACGCAATATATTTGCGAAATAAGGCAATACTTATTACGAAATAACGCAATACTACTGCGTTATTTTGCAATACTTTCGCGTTATTTTCGCATTAAAAAATATACATTAAGGGGATATACAATTCACAATAATGATTATACTACATTTGTAAACATAAAAAATTACCAAATTGTCACAAAATGCTTTACATGACTGTTAGGGAACTATGGCAGTCTGAAGCACTTGTACTGACATTTTCAAGTAAAATTGTATTAGTCCATGGGCTACCGACCGAAACCCTCCCCCCCCCCCCCCGGGGGATTTTCGGAGACCACTTTTTTTGGGTAGCCGATAGTGTACCATTGCAATATCTGCTTGTTTGCCAAATGAATACTGGTGAAATAAGGACTTTAGGGGGGGGGGGGGGGGGGCGGAGGGGGGGGGGGGGGGGGGGGGGGGTGGGGGGTCAAATTTTCCCCCTTAAAATCACTAAAAACCTATTTGTGCTGTTATGCAAGCACAGTCTTACATCACATGTATGTATTTTGGTTCTAAGTGTCACCCCATTGTTGTTTTTAGTACCTGGCAAATGGTCTGGGGATAAAATATTGGTATTGAAGGTCTTTCTTAAACCCCCCCCCCCCCCCCCCCCCCACACACACCCCACCAAAAAACAAATTATAATAATAATAAATAAATAATTAAATAAATAAATACACAATTAAAACATTATAAAATAAAAATATTAAAAAAAATACCCAACAGAAAAGGGCTTCTTTAAAATAACTGTAAACCGTTACATAAAAGTTTCAATTAACAATCAGTGTGAACGGGCGCCGGGGTCCCGGTATCGGTGAAATCGCGACGCCGTCCCCACGAGCTCCCTCAGCTCTGATTTGGTCGGCCCTAATTCAGCTGTTTTTTTTTACACAACCCTATGAGACGAGCCTGAATGGGGCAATCGCGTTGGTGTGGCTATATATAAGGGGGCAGGTGGTCAGGCCAAGGTTGTACACGACCTATGGAGCAGACCACCACTCGAACTGTCCCCCGTCGCCCGCCTATCGGGATCGGTGTGGAGTGCATCCGGAGTCGTTCTCGATACTCTGGCCTACCAACCCGTCCAAACAGTTGGTCAGAGCGGACCTGGCCCGTGGCTGCGGTGCTCGGGCCCTGGAGAGTGAGGCGGAGTGGGGGATGATTCCCCTACTCGACTCCGCATCCCCGCCGACCTGTCGTGCCCTCTGAGGCACTCGGACAGGCCCGGCACAGTGCGATGGAAGCCGCCGGGGCCGGCCCCTTCCGCACCGCCTTATGGTGCGGCACGGGGCGAGTCCGCCCCGACATCCCGCCGGGCTCGCGGAAACAAACGGCAATCAGAGCGGCTGAGCGGCACCTGTTCCACATGCCCACCGCAGTTTTGCGGCGAGCGGCAGAAAGTTTCCCAGGCGGTGCGCCGAGCCACCGCGGAACGGGCGGCGGGCAGCAGCCCGCCCCGGAGCGGACCGAGGCGGCCCATCCTCTCTAGAGGGTCGGCCCTCTCTCTCGGACCGCCGGATTGAGATGAGAGGAGGCGGCGGAGGAGGTCCCCGGGTCCCTTAGCCCGGTCACGATGCCTCCGAGAGAGAGAGAGAGAGAGAGAGAGAGAGGGAGAGGGGGAGGGAGAGAGTTTTGAGGAAGGACACCGGCGCCGCGGCGCGTCCAGCCGGAGAACGGCGCGTCTAGCCGGAGAGCGGCGGGCCCCCGCCCCAGCGCGCGGGGCCTGCCCACCCAGGCCCCAAGGGGCTACCTGGTTGATCCTGCCAGTAGTCATATGCTTGTCTTAAAGATTAAGCCATGCATGTCTAAGTAAAAGGTTTCACAAGCGAAACTGCGGATGGCTCATTAAATCGGTTATGTTTCCTGGGAGCGCATCCCCCATCATGGCTAACTGTGGTAATTCTAGAGCTAATACATGCCAGCAAGCGCCGACCTTGCGGGAGGCGTGCTTTTATTAGGAACAAGACCAACCCGGGCTCGTCCCGGCTCCGTTGGTGAACTCTTGATAACCTGGCTTGATAACCATAACTCTTGATCGCACGGTCCTCGCACTGGCGACGGATCCTTCGAATGTCTGCCCTATCAACTTTCGATGGTACAAGTACGTTATGAGCCTACCATGGTCGTAACGGGTAACGGAGAATACAGGACGTACTCTTTCGAGGCCCTGTAATTGGAATGAGTACACTTTAAATCCTGTAACGAGGATCTATTGGAGGGCAAGTCTGGTGCCAGCAGCCGCGGTAATTCCAGCTCAAATAGCGTATATTAAAATTGCTGCAGTTAAAAAGCTCGTAGTTGGATCTTGGGCGCAGGCTGGCGGTCCGCCGCAAGGCGCGCCACTGCGCGCCTGGCCTTCCTCTCGGTCTCTCCGCCCGGTTCTCTTGACTGAGCTGAGCGTGGCCCAAACGTTTACTTTGACAGAATTGGAGTGTTCAAAGCAGGCCGACCGCCTGGACAGCAGAGCATGGAATAATGGAATAGGACCTCGGTTCTATTGCGTTGGTTTTCGGAACTCGAAGTACTGATTAAGAGGGACTGACGGGGGCATTATTCGTACTGCGATGTGGGAGGTGAAATTCTTGGGTCGCCACAAGACGACCGACTGCGAAAGCATTTGCCAAGAATGTTTTCATTATAAATCAAGAACGAAAGTTAGAGGTGCGAAGGCGATCAGATACCGCCCTAGTTATAACCATAAACGAAGCTGACTGGCGATCCGCCGGCGTTTCTCCAATGACGCGGCGGGCAGTCTGCGGGAAACCAAAGTCTTTAGGTTCCGGGGGAAGTATGGTTGCAAAGCTGAAACTTAAAGGAATGGACGGAAGGGCACCACCAGGAGTGGAGCCTGCGGCTTAATTTGACTCAACACGGGGAAACTCACCCGGCCCTGCCACAGTGAGGATTCGACAGATTGAGAGCTCTTTCTTGATTCTGTGGGTGGTGGTGCATGGCCGTTCTTAGTTGGTGGAGCGATTTGTCTGGTTAATTCTGATAACGAATGAGACTCTGGCTTGCTAAATAGTCACGCCGGCCGCCGCGCAGGGCGCTGACTGCTTAGAGGGACAAGTGGTGTTCAGCCACGCGAGATTGAGCAATAACAGGTCTGTGATGCCATTGGATGTCCGGGACCGCACGCGCGCTACACCGAAGGGGCCAGCAGGTCCCGTCCCTTGGCCGGAAGGTCTGGGCAATCCGTTGAACACCCTTTGTGCTTGGGAGAGGGAGTTGCAATTGACCATTTGCGTGTGGAATTTGAATAATATCTGGTACACTGACTTGTTCACACAGCTTGGCACAGTTTGACTTTAAATTATCCAGACCAAATACACTGTTGCTATATCACGTGATTCGGGGCAAGCTCTTGCATAGTTACGTTAGAGACGCTCAGCACCAATACATTGTTCACAATGGTTGAGAATGGTACAAAGACACCAGACCATTCCAGAGCCGGGGGTTGCTAGCGTAAGGCTTGCCCCGAATCACGTGATATAGCAACAGTGTCTTTGGTCTGGAAAATTTAAATGTAAACTGTGCCAAGCTGTGTGAACAAGTCAGTGTACCAGATATTATTCAAATTCCACACACAATGGTCAGTTGTCTCTCCAATTTTAGCTTTGGGAGGCACCGATTATTTATTTTTATACGGACGCACCAAGGGGCTCCATCGGGAGGCGTTTTATGTTGGGGGTAATGAACTGTGTTTGGGGGCACAAATCTTTTTCTTACGGTCTGAACAGATGGATAGAAGGTCCCTGGACACTTATACCAAAGATTTAAACGTTCTGGCTATTTAATGTTCCATTGCAAGCATGTAAACATTGAAATCAGTATTGCCCTGCAATTCAAGCACTATCTTGAAAGGATGGTCTACCCTCTGAATGACCTCTTGGGTTAGAAATGTTTTTCCAGTCTATTGAGCATGGTCTCGGGTTAGGAGGGGGGACACCTATTTTACATGTACAATGCATTTTTAGCGGTGGTACCAAAAGTGTAACCCGTTCTCCCACGTGGCATGGTCAATAACAGGGATTTTGGCGGCCATTTTGAAAATACGCCCTCACGGCCACACCCACCAGTAGGGAATTTGCAAACAACCTGATTTGAATAGCTCTATGGTCAAGGTTTCCGAAAAAAAGTTGTCTGGAAAAATCCCCTGGGGGGGGGGGGGGGGGGGGGGGTTCTGGTAGCCCATGGACTATATGTTTGTATCAATCTTCAACGCTTGTCGGCCGATCAGCTTTGGAAAAAAAAGATTTTGTTTGTTTTCCAAATACCGCTTCTAATTTTTCATATTTAGTTTTAAGGTCGGGTACAATTACTGATTCACTGACTTTACAATTCCCCAACGTCTACAAATTGCTTCGTTTTATGGTACCCGACTACAAGAACACGATGGGTTATCTTGGTTTTTCCAGCATCTACGAATCAAAAACGTCAAATAAGTCAGTGTAACAATATTTTGCTATAACATACTAACCCCCGAATTCATTCATTTCTGGACAAATTACTGTAAAAGCAAATGATGTACATTGACTTTAAAGGTAAATATTGTTTTTGCGCAATTTCTTCAAATTCTGTTCTAAAGCTGTTGCTGCGTTTTCAAAATTCTCGCCTGTTTTGTTTTTAGGCAATGTTGGCTGAGATGCTAAGAAATGGAGATGAAGGTAAGATGTTTCCAGTTGGTACTACATGTAAATAGAAAGAGAACAATTGTGATACCAAAACATTGTTGTGTCAAAGTAATTGTGAAATACAAAAAAAAGTGTTTATATCTCCACATAAAATTAAGCTTCGTTGAGCAAGTTCAATCAAGAGATACTGGTTTGTGACTCACCTAGCGCATGTGCCATACTGCCATTGGGTTAAATGGAGGATACACCATTTGAAAATATCAAAAATATTTACTACCGAATTATTAATAAATAGCTTACTCATTTGAAAGTTAATAATGATTCTAGGCATCCAGCAAATTATTTGCGCCGGACGGCGATCGCGAAAACCCCCAAAGATAACATAATAATAACGGCTCAACGCCGGTTGAAAACAAATGCTGTTTTTCGTGCTTCCATGATTCCAAAATCTACCCATTCATGATAATTCCAGCAATTGCCAATGGTGTATCCTGCCTTTAAAACGTATGTGACGCTAAAACATCGTACTCACACCGACAACAATATTTTAACACGATAATACCGTTATTGTTATCGTACAGTGGTCGACAAAAGTGACAAAATCACAAACTAAAGTAAAAAATATATGCTATGTTAAACTATCCTTCATCGAATTGCTCATAGTCTATGGAATATAGCCGCTTGTACACAAGCATCTGTGATTTGCGCAGATTCGGCAATTAATTTTGCAAAACAACACATCGTCTTGATCTCCCGATTCTGGCCATTTAGAGGGTGCCTACTGTCGGGTCTTGGGTAACCTGTTATTGTATAACAAAAGCTTGGCAGCCAAATTAACCACTCGACACTGAGCTTAGTCCACAATAATACCCGAAATGCACCACGTTAAAGTCGGTTGGCTAGTGCACCTCCCCGCGTAAAATTGCATGCTCACATTCTATCAGACGTTAAATACGAAGTGGGCTCTGTTGAATTGTGATACTCAAACGATTTAAGCCCAGAGGATTCGCTATGATTCGCTTTTTTAATTTAAGGGTTATTCAACCAAATTTAACCAAAAGCAGTAAATGTTACAATTTAATAGGAAGTTGTAGGGATTGTCGGATAATATTGATCGTCCTTGTTATCCTCCACAGCGACAGGCAAACATTATGCAGCTATGTATAGACGAGGTGCCATCTGTTTACATTTGTACTTAAATGTGCCAGGCGGTATGCGCACGCATCATGTTTTGCATAGGTCACATAATTTCAAGGCAATTTGATCTGTGACGTCATACCGCCGGGGACATTTGAATACAGATGTAAATAGAGGGCACATCGTCTATAACGTAGGCCACAGTTTCGCTTCTTACTATTTATTATCTTTTCAGTTCCACTTAGCCTGACTGACTGTTGGTATCACACGTACGCATCAGCCGCCTCCGACTGCCGTAGGACCGACCAACACCTCTGCTCTAAATGTGAGCTTTACCTCGTCTACAAGAATGGCTATCCGGCCACACCTGGCCACGGCCCATGGTACGCCGATCGTGACAGCCTGGCCGTGCTGACTGAGCCTGGATTTACCTACCGCGACCTGCCGCTGACTGCCCTGTCTCCCGGCATGTGCTGCTCCAACAGCCATTCCTCACCTCGATGAGTTACAATCTCACCGACCGTACCAGGCAGATCAGCGGCTGCTCCGCGTTAGCAGCTCATCTATGTACCCTGGCCGAGCTAAAGGAGGCTTATGATCACTGCTACCGAAGTGGGGGCTGGTACTACTTAGCTACACCAAATCGCGATGCATCAGTTGTTGGATGCACACATCATCATACTGGCAACGAGTGTTACCAAGGTATCATAGCAAACACGCCTCGACCATTCGAACGAGAACACGCCTACTGCTGCCCAAATCGAGACTGATTACAAACCAGTCGACGACCAGGTCAACTCATCGTGTGTTGTACGCGAGCCAACTCGTATTTGCATTACTATGGGTTTTTCCAAGGGGCATAAGTAAAAAAAAATTTCGATATCAGGTGTGGGGTGGGGTGGTCTAACAGGCCTCGCGGCAGACTTTTCTGGCGCCAGAAAATTTTGCAAAAAGGGGTGGGTCTAACTGGATTTTGGAATGAAAAAAACCAAAATTCAACAAAAAAGGTGGGTCAAAACACCTGACTTGAACTACAAAAAAATATTTCACTCCATTTTTCGCCATTTTCAAGCATTTTGTTAAAATTTTCGTGATCAGTGACAGCGTCAGTGATCGAATTTTCAATCGAGAAAAAATAAAAAACTTACGGGCATTCTCAATTTCAAGTCCGTTTTGACTGCTCTCACGGTGTCAGTGTCGGGCGACGATCCTATTCTTAATATGCGGCCGCCGCATTCTGAATGAAGAGCGACAACCGGCGTAATTTACGGGTAATTGTCGAATTTTCCAACTCGGAAACATTGAATCTTTGAAAACGAAAGTGAAGATAATAGTACGCTGGACTCCGAGGAACTGAGGACCGGATGCGGACTGAGACTGGCGCCGGGCGCCGGGGATGATTATCAGTGAATAACTGCTGCAGCAGTTCGCGAAAGTGAACGGACACAGATTCGTCTATATCTGTCTGAACGAGCAGATTTCCATGGTCAAATTCAGAATGATCTCGAAAGTCGTTCCGAACATTTCGATCTCGTCACGAATTATCTCCTGTCGAATTCCGAAAAATATATCCCGTTAAAGGGGTGGGTCCGAACTTGAGTTGGTGAAATGAAAAAAATATTTCCCGTTAAAGGGGTGGGTCCGAACTCCAGTTAATGAAATGAAAAAAAAATATTCCGTAAAAGGGGTGGGTATGGCATCCGGATATCATTTTCAAAAAAAAATATCCGTAAGGGTGGGTGGGTCAACGCCGAAAATTTCGTTGGAATTTTCTGACCCGATATCGAGAAATTTTCTTCCTGATGCCCCCTGGTTTTTCCATAAATTATTCATTCGAACTCACCAACTCTCACATTCAATTTCGTCGAATTTCACACGCTATAAACCAATTTAGTAATTTACTATTCAATTTCAAGTTTTGGTCACTATATTTAAACATTTCCGGGTGAATATTTGTCATTATACATATCAAATTCGTTTAAGTTGTTCAGCATTCAGAGACAAAATTCGTCTTACATCAATCAATTTTAAACTTATGCTAAGCAACTGTGTAATGGTTGAATCAAGCACACGTCAGATTTTATTTAACATAAGTTTGAATATCTGCCTTCAATATCTGCCTTCGGCAAGAGCTCAGACAAACTTGATCTGTAATGTAGAATATTCCCGAGACAGTGTTTAGATACCAAAATGGTAAAAGCGTTATATTATTTCCTCCGACGAAATTAAATGTGAGAGATGGTGAATTTGAATGAAAAGTGTTTTAAAATAGCCGGGAAAACCTATATTTATTTTCCTTTAGTGAATATTGTGCAGTTGTATTTTTGATTCCCAGACAAAAAGTACAGCATATATAAATATCTGATATATTAACGAAGACGGAAGAAGCACTCTGTCCATGATACTGAAGATACCTGAACATGAATAGCCTTAAGCAGTACAGGGTTCGCCTGCGTTGGTAAACTATATTGTCCTGCAGGCTTCAAAACCTACATACGAATAAGATCGTACGATCTGAGACCTCCAGCGGGCGAGTTGTCTCGGATGCTAGTTGGCCAGTATGCGAATTAATACGGGTATCTGTGAGTTTGTATCCGTATATAACATTTCGGTCCACGATTGACAGACAGACCACGATTTTAAATCGTGTACAAAACCTATGGGAGGCCTTTCAAAAACGTTAAAATACAAACAAAAGAAGAACAATAAGTGGTATACGATGGAAGATGTTACACATAATTGTGTTGGCTGGTGTACGAGTTGCGTGTGGGCAGGTTGTCGCTTTGCAAAGTGTGGTTGGAAAAAGATTATTGTGGTGGCCCTGGAGGAACATCGCACATCGTGAATATTGACGTCAATATTCAATCTGTGTGTAAAACGTCACGACTTCCTCTCAAAGTCGTGAATATTGACGTTAATATACTTGCCCCCCAAAGTAGTAAATCTTGACGACTTTGCATGGGGGAAAATCACGAATTGTAATGAGAATATTGACGTCAAAGTTCGCGACTTTTGGGGAAAGTCTTCCAATTGGACGCAAATATTGACGTCAATATTCACGACTTTGTGATACCCCTCCAGGTCCACCATATATTGTAGGCCTTAAGCCCCAAAACTCGTCACGATCAGATATTTAGCAACAACACAAACATTGCACCGATATATTGAACAATCATAATGGTATGTTTTCCATACAAACACACACCAGGCCCGTACGTCTGTGGCTCCTGAAGAAAAATCCCCTGGACGTGCATAGCATTAAACCATTGTTTTTATTCGTCTGATGTGTTTTCCCACCACCGATATGAGGAGAAAACCTTTTGTCGAAAATCAACCGTACGTCGTCAATCTGCACGTAAACGTATAGCGACAATCAAGCGGTGACCTCGGATCAAGCGTGCGGAAACACGGTGACGTCATTAATGCATACATGTATATCTATTATACGTCGATTATGTCGCCTGATTTGAGATGGTTAATATTAACTTGTGCAATACAATCTAGATATATATAGCAAGGGGAATCCCCCTCATGTGCAATACAATCTAGATATATATAGCAAGATAAATCCCCCGGGTGCGCAATACAATATGATTTTCCCCAAAATTGTATGCTTCGCAGTGGTTAGTGGAATACAATCATTATAGTCGTCTGATCGTTTGTTTGCGGTCACCATTGCAGTCTTACATGTAGAGGTAAGTGTTGAAGTTAGGCAGACCAAGTCGTATGCCCAGTGGGTAGCGACTTTGTTAAACGTCTCACTAACGAGAAAATATAATTGTGCTGGAGGACATAATTATACGCAATGGTAAATTATTTAAATAATTCGACTAGTCCCTTTTGTCGATTTCCGATTCAACTTTACGCGCGCGTGGTCTGTTTCTCACTCGGACGCGTATAGTCGATTGATGACGTCAAATCTAGTTTGTTAGCTGGGCCCAATTTCTTGGCCCTGCTAACAACATAATTCCCAGCTTACAATAACTAGTTTGTGCTAACCGCGGGAGCAGGGCCCAATTTATTGGCTCCGCTTACCTTTAGCGACAATTCCATGCTTACTGTAGCAGAAAATTCCGTGCTTATAGTTAGCATATTTCACACGTTAGCGAAGAATTTTGGCTTCTGCGCATGCGTACATCCTGTAACTAAACTTTTTCTGCTTGCGCGGTTAGCACAAAATAGTGATTGTAAGCGCGGGAAAATGTTTTTAGCAGAACCAAGAAATTTGGCCCAGATGGCAGGTTTCACGTTGTTAACACTGCAAAATGTTGTCACGTAATTTGTATTTACGTAAGATTTATTTATATTACATTCTTCACTTAATTTAGTGCACAAAATAATCATCTTTTTGCAAAGAGTTATCACCTTTATAGAAATGTATCGTAAACTTTTGCAAAGCTTGCCCTAGTTTAGTTTTCTTCCATCTTGAAACCGCGACGTAACTTGCGAGTGACAATAGAAACCAGGGTCCGGAGATAGGTCAACCTCGTTACCATGGCTACGATCTTGCTGCGTCATGTTTTCCCATCATGCCTTGTGTAATTTAAATGTGCCATAAATTGGCACGTTTAAATTATATTAGTGATATTTTGACGTCACGTTATTTAGCAAGGATTTATATTAAATGTCCGTACCTCTGTCGTCAATCAATAACGTTAGAAACAGGTTTTGGGCAAAACAAACGAGGCTTCCAAAATCCATATTGTACAAGTAAGGTGCAGACTTGAAAACATGTTCATACGTGACGTGCGTTCAGTAACACGCGTGCGCATTACATTACGCGCAGTACGCACTATACTAAATAGCCAGTCAGCGTCGTTTACGCATTCCCCACGGCCAGGGGTTAGTGAAGGAACCCGCACGCGCCCATGGAATCGAGGCAGGGGCTAGGTTGCTCCAGTTGGACTAGCAAGTCAAACCACACAGCGTTCGAGTGACAACGAGATTGACTAATGGTTAAGTCTAATCGATCTAGTTGCCCAGCCGAATTATAGCTCATTACTGTACTTTGGTGGATAATGCACAGGATTATTGATCCGGAGGTTTGTTAGGCCTAGTCATTTGCAACTTTTTCTTTTACTAATTTATGAGGGGTTCTGACAAAATGAGACCGAACGGGCACAGGTTGAAAAGAGGATGTATGTATTAGAAAAGAGAATATCATTCTCCTTACAATGCTGTTTCTTGAACTGCAATCGGACATTCCATTAACAAGTTATGGCTGTTTAAAGTTTGCATTATCAACATGTCCCAAAAGTAAAATATTGAGAAAAAGGCCTTTAATTTAAAGGAAAAAGTGTACATGTGATATGAAAAAATGTAAATTATTTTTTCTTAAAAAAACTTGTATTCCACTACTTTCTTACTATTTCTTTAGAAATATTATGGTTTAGTCGACATAATAAAAATTACAAATAGCAATAAATCAGAAATTTGGAAGAACAAATACTACCATTCACTATTTTGCACTTTTCTCTTCTATAGCGGCATTAGCCTGTGGCCGGTTCCGTTTCATTTTGCCAAAACCCCTCACATTTTTTCCCCCAAGGGAAATAAAGTCCGAAAACCTGACTTGAAACTCGCATGTGCATTAAGTATCCGACCCCAGTTCGTTAGTGGTACGGACAAAAATATCGCGCCCGGAAAAAAGGTCGTTCAGGCGAAAAATTAGTCAAAAGTCAAATTCGTATTTTCGGGTAAATGATAGAGCATCAACAAATCTTGTATTTGGTATATATTACGTCTCAAGAGATTACGTCATTATGACGTAATTAATTACACAACAAGAACGGAAGGTGTTTTGCAATTGTTTGTACCCGGCATAAGGATGTTAGCGTGATTTACCAATGGAACAAAACTTGCTACCTGTTCGTTCACATGTGATCTCCTTATAATTCGTATAGACGCAGGTGCAACAAAATATAACCGGTACATTGGACAGTGACCAGTTGGCTTGGTAAAACACTTTAAAATATGGTTACCCAAGCCCATCTAGATACAACAGGGTCATAGTCGGTTTCGCGCATGCGCAAATTGATTTATTTTGTTCGGCTTTGTCTCCCGTCCAAAGTCCAAAATCCACATCTACTGTATGCGAGTTTGCATTTTAACGGCCTTATCCATGGTGTAAATATTGACTGAGAATGTAAATTTGGAGCATTTGTGATGTGATTTTGAAAATGCAAAATCTCCCTTTCCTTCATATTTGTTGTCGTGGCCACGACTGCAGATACAACTTCAGCTAAGGTGCATTTTGCTTGTCGGGTGTTATCGGAGCGAGATGAGCAGTGAGCAAAGACATTCCTCCTCGTCATCGGAGGAGGACGGCGCCGTCGGATTCCTGACTTCCAGATTCTCCAAACTAAACAAGTGAGTTTCATGAGAGGTTTGAGATTTTTTATTTTTTATAAAGACAAAAGGAAGAAATTACAACATTTGATACTGTAAAATGCAGCCTTTTGTGCATCTGAGTTGAAACGCGGATCTTAAAAAAGGGCATGGCGTGATTTGGCATTCAAAGTGGACACGGGGTCCTTAGCAGGATGAGATTTCAACAAAAGGCTTCTAAAATCACATCTAAATGCTCCAAATTTACATCCTCATTCCAAATTCACATCATGAATTAAGTCAAATTAAGATTCAAATTCACATCCACTGGATTCACATCCACTCAACCCAGGATGTGAATTTGGAGCATTCGGATCTTTTGTTGAAATCACATCCAGCTAATGACCGCGTCCGCTTTAAATGCAAAATCACATGATGGCCATTCCTCGTAGACAAGTGAAGGGGTTGCCAGGTGTATAGCGATCCCAACTCCCCTCTATTATTATAAACAGTTCTGGTTTCTAAGTGCTCTTATAAAATTACTTCATTACAACACTTTTAAAAACGGGGTTTTTCTCCGTTAGATTTTCTGCAAACATAAGTGAAAAATCGCATGAGATCTCTTTTCGTATTTAAATATTTAAAATGGTGAAACCGTGTCTTTTTCATGTGTGGTAAAACCGTGAAATCATGGCATAAAAAGCTGAATATTAAAACCAAACTACGACAGTATCTAGTGTGTAGAGTTAATGTTGGTTATTGTAGCATTGGTACTTTCTGAGGTAATGTGCAATAAGTTATTTCCAAGTTTGGTTCTCACTTAATTCACTATTATAAATTGTAAATTTACAGTTACTATGGCAACCTAGCTAATTTCTAGCAACGTATTGAGGTTTTTTTATATTCCGTATTTGTACGGGAATAGCAAGTTATATTAAAGGGGACAGTAACGTAAACCTACGGCATTCAAAAGCCTTAACAAAAGTCCGTCCCGTTATTTTTTTCTGCCCCTTTTTAACAGGATTGTCCTTGTGTCCAAACTGCCAAGAATATCCCTAAAAATTATGATTGCACATGTACATTCGTTTATAGTGCACTCGCAATTCAGATGTCATCTTCAAACCCCTAACTACGTACCCTCACACACACGAAGGTCGTGAACCACATAACGACCGAGGATTCCCGATTGTGTTTTCCTTTGTTACTGTACTATAACTTAACCCCGTTACCTAGCGCTTAACCAAACGATCGAGGACCGAATTCGGACAAGCAAACCGTCCTTCGAGGATTCCTTGTTTCCTTTGTTCACTTTTGTGTTTCGATCCTCGATCATAATACGATACAAGAGCACTTTGCAATAGACGACATTGTCGTGCACGAATTGGTCCGATGTCTAAGTATATCGCACCTCCCCACTTGAAATCTGTAATTGGCGCTATATCGCTGTTGGATGTTGAATGAAATAAATCAAATAAAAATAAAGACACTAATTTCAAAAATTTCAAATAGGGGAAAATCCGGAGATTTCAAAACCAAATTATACATAAAGAAACGACAGGCGGCTTTTGACTGTTTAAAGCCTCTCCACGACTTCTTCCAAAAACGATGCCGCTCGACAGATTTATTTATTTATTTATTTATTGAAATATATTTAAACAGGATAAACATATCAGCACAAGCTGTTTTTCATCAATATCCTTTAAACAATAATTTAAAAAGGGACAATTAGCACAACAATACAAACGTTTTCAATCTTTATAATAAAGTTTCTTATAAATCGTCACCGACGTGACACCACGAACTGACACCCTCTGCATCACAATAAACACACAAATTAAGAAATTCGAAAACTATTGCTTATTTTAACATTTTGTGTCATGAAGGTTCCACGAAGTGACTCTGCACTCAGTGTCAGTCTGAAATTGCGAGGGCGCCCTGTAAAAAATATGTCATGAACTACAGCACTGTCATCGTACCCAGGGCAATGATGTATTACGGCTCTGTATACGTATGCCACGTTTGTCTACAAAATAAATAAAACTCGATGTTGTCAACATGGCGGCACCCAGCACTGTGTGCGCGCACTCCCAGAAACGCTTAAATGTTGTTTTTTACAAACTGACACGTTTACAAATTATAAATTCGGTGGCGGTTACGAATTATTAATATTTAAAATTATAAAAGGATGAAAATATTTGAATTGATGAAGACATGTTATTTCAGGCTGTTGCACCGGCATACTTACACAACTTCTTAAAGCATTCAATATTGGGTCTTGGGAAAACGACATTTAAGGATTCATCATTTAGGGTATTAAAGTCAGGTCTATCGAAATACATTTTAATGTCATTACATATGAAAAACGATAGCGCCCTCAGTGGTCACTCAGAGGTGCTGTCGTTGCACACCGCTGCATGCGATCGATTATGAGCCAATGACAAAATAATGTTGCCCTTTGTTGTCCTAGACCGACTTCGCACAGCGCTTGTGGTGGGGCTAACCTAGACCCAAGAGAGCAGCGTGACCACAAGCTCTCAGACCGCCTGCGCGAGGACGCCTGGAGGGCCAGCGAGGAAGACGGGCTGCTCTTCGATCCTCGAGAATATCCCGAAGAGGAACACTCCAAACTTCTGAAAGCGTTTTTCGAGACCAGCGCTCCATCGAAGGTGAAACGGTAAGATAATATACAATTTTCCATCGCTGGTGTTCGCTCGTGTACACCCCGTATACTGACTGGGCACTGGGAAACGTTGTATGAAACGCACGGCATTCTGGGTAGCGTACTGTGACTGTTCAACATGAATTGGTGACGGCCAGTTCACAGTTTTTATTTTAACGGATTTAAGACGTAAACTTACGGTACTGTGCCTTGGAAATATCACCTGTCTGTATAGTGTTCGTGTTTTAACGTTAATTTGTACAAAGAGGTAAACATTTATAACATACATGTATATAACATTTTTTTGGTAAATATACAGCAACACCAACTGTTTGTTTACAGCAATTCTACTGTTATCTAAGATGAATCTCATTACGCAGCAACTGACCAATCAAAACTCACGAAATTTGTGTTCATTTTGCATTGTGGAGTTTTGTCAAAAAACGCACTTTCTTGAACGAAATGTGTTTTAGTTCTAACGAATCTATAATAAAAGTTAGATTTGTTGCAAACATAAGTGAACAACCGCATGAGATCTCCTTTCGTATTTAAATATGTATGGTGAAACACATGGTGACTTTGTTAAAGACATCCTGCAGTTAAAGATCACGGTAAACTCTGCCTTTATGGCTGTATTTCCGTAGTTTTTATTCACAACTTTGCCATAAACCGACACAGCAACAAAACCCTTTTTAACTGGAAGGCACTGTTCGAGAGCAACCAAAATGACATCGTCTTTGATTAGTGATTGTAGGGTTGGGTTAGGAATCGAGTTAGGGTTAGAGTTAATGTTGGTAGCCCCAATATAATTGTCGCACGGGTGGGGATGTGGTTAGGGTTGTCATTTTTGTTGCTCTCAATAAGTGCTTACCTCTTTACCTTATACCTCTTAAACCAACAACCAGTGTTAAATGTACAGCAAATAAGTGATGGGATTGTGCCTTTGATGCTAAGTAAAGCATATCATTTGGCACACAGGTCATGGGACAGAAATTTTGATATAGGGCCATTGTAGATTTGTCTTTTGAGCCAAACAAAATAGGTAGAATAACAAGCAATTTCCAAAATCTTCAATATGGCTGTCATTGCAGGGGCGGATGCAGGAATTTATGAATGTGGGGGTCATAGCCATTGGCGGGGGGGAGGGGGGGGGGGGGTGGTCTTAGGGATCTCCCCCCGAAATTGTTTACAGTAGAAGCTCTGAGGTGCATTATGAGCATATTTTTCTTATACATTTTGTTCCTGTTGTTGGTTGTTATTGTTTACACTTTAGGCTACCTTTAGACTTTAGGCTGCTGATTATACGCAATACTGGTGGTCAAATGATTCAGCCACTAGTGTCCAACATACTAAATAAAACTTTTACAAAAAAATAATAATAATAACGAAAACAATGTAAAATTAAATTAAAAATCCAGTCAAAAAATGTGGGGGTCCGGACCCCAGGACTCCCCCCTGGATCCGCGCCTACATTGCTTGCTATATTTGTTTTCCAAGGTAAAATGTGTGTTGGTCCCATATCCAAATATTGTTCTCATGGCATACTCGGACTGGGTATCACCATATGCACAATTCCCCTAAATATGTCCCTTGTCTGCCCCACTAACCAGGCTTAGTTTCAAAACAACGTTACTTCTTCCAGGTCTGATGGAATTGGCTGGATCAGGGTCTTCTCCCCAAGTTATGAAAACAAAACCTGGGATTTCGAGGGGTTGCAAGCTGACTGGGAACACCTCCAGAAATCTGGCGAAACTATCGACTTCGATGCAGTGACAAAACTTGCTAAGTCATACGGGTTAGTGACAGAAATTGTTGAGAAGTTGGTTTAGAGAAATTTAAACAACAACAATTGTCTTTTTTTAATTTCCATCAGAAATACACAGAGCTTTGAATCAAGAATAGTTATTTATGGGATTTCGAATTTCATGACGAATTTATGTGATAAATGCTAGCTAAACTTTATTTTGGTTAAAATGCCATTTAGTTTTCAACAAAGTTAACATCTTGTCGTGGACCTTCTAACCAAGAAATTGAAAGGTAACGCTCATATCAAGCACGATTTATGGTGGGCAAACGATGCTGAGACAAGTGCTTAAAACGGCGTGTTAAGTGTCCAACAAAACTTATTGTTTTTATTTTAGATGTAAAATATTTATTTAGGTTTTCCCGGCCATTTTAAAACATTTTGCTTTTGAATTCAAAAATTCTCACATTCAATATCATCTGAGAAACAATTTCGCACGCTTTTACCAAACCAGTTATCATTCAATGGACCCTTTTTAAACACCGAGTCGACTGAATATTCGTCTAAGCTGTTGCCAAAAGGCAGCATTCAGAGATCGCATTCGTCTTATATCAATGTATTTATGTCAAATAAATTAGTATAATCTGTGCTTGAGTCAAGGTAAAAACTAAATTACCAATCACCTTTCAAAAGCTTCTTGGGTGGAACCTGGCTTATCTTTTTCTCCAACGGAGACCTGATCGACACCGAGTGGGAGAAAATTGCCACAGCCACGGCGAAGGGTGAGCTAGGCACGCACGCTAAGGTGACGCCGTGCGCGGACGTTGGCGAACTAGGAAGTACCCTGGAAGAAGCAAAAGCAACGCACATCATTGGCGTTCACATGGCGGACTTCACCGACAAGGTTTGGTGTTGATATAAAGGTGGCACTGCACTAATTCAAGCCCCATTGAAAACAATGCAAAATCAACAAAGTTCACAATCAAATAACTTGCAAGCCGACATCACTGGTTTCACCCCCGTAAAAATAGATATATATATATATAATATATATATAATATATATTATATATATAATATAAAAAGGATATTATGGACTATGCGCGCTTAGAGCGACCGTTTGCAGTAAGTATACCGTATTACGACGACCACCGTCGTTAGGACGACCGTTTGGTGGTCGTCCGAGCGCCCTTCTACTGGAAATATTTTATTTGTTTTACTTTTTACTGAATATGTCGTTAGAGTCTAAATAGCTTAAATATGAAATTTCGTGGAAAAAGCTCCAGGTAAAAACGGGTTAGGTTACAAATAAAAAAGTAACAT
The DNA here is from genome assembly GCA_037893245.1 of Crossaster papposus. NCBI lineage: Eukaryota > Metazoa > Echinodermata > Asteroidea > Velatida > Solasteridae > Crossaster > Crossaster papposus. The sequence continues at coordinate 1,524,087 of JBAIAA010000288.1, read as the reverse complement.
TTAGCGTACGTTTCTATGGAGCGGTCGTCGTATATATATATATATATATTTTCACATTTTATATTTATATATATATATATTGGAGTGAGCCAAATAATGTATTGGTTTTTTTTCTTTTGACTCGTCTAGTGTGTGTTCCGTGTCGATTAAAACAATTCCGAGTTGTAGATAGAACAATTTCACTTTGTTCGACCCTACTTTCGACCCTGCTATAATTGTTGTTTTTGTTTGTAGAAACAATTGTAGCATTTGAACAAAATCTAAATTGTTGATCCCACGTGCAGTCTCCAAACGTATTTTTTTATAATCGCTGTCTGGTTGTACTTTTACCTCGGCTACTGATTTTCGAAAATATTTGTTGATAACTTATTGCCTAATTGTTTTTAACACGATTTTCGTGTTTTAGAAATTCAATTTCCTTTTTCATTTTTTTTTTTACAAAAATTATAATTGACACTGTACTTCAACCCAAACCTATTGCCGTGAATGGCTACCATTTAAGTCACCTCCCCACTAGACGTAATTTCATGTCGTAAATCCATGTCCTACTAATGCGTAAGTTGTGATGGTGCAACAGTTGTGTCGAAAGTTGTCTTACACCACACGTAAGTCATAATGCGTACGGCAAGGAAGTTAGTACATGTCGTAAGACATCGATGGTGCAACTCATTTTCGTTCGTAACTTTAGTACAGCACTTAAGACCGTTAGTGCAACTGGGCCCTGATCAGGGCAATTAAGGAGAACTTAGGGTTAGGGATCGGGAACGTTGGAAGGGTGTGATTTTGGACTTACTGCTTAACCCAGGATATGAATTTGAAAGAGGATTTGAATTTGAAGCATTTAAATGTGATTATGGAAATCTTTTGTTAAAATCACATCCTGCTCTATAGGACCGTGTCCGCTTTGAATGCAAAATCACATCACGCCATTCATATAAAACTATTAATGTTGTTCTTATCACCAGGAAGACGTGATTAAAATGGAGGGTATTCTGAGAGCGATGGGGATAAGAGGCCGTATGAACTTCAAGCCCAATGTATACGGCCGGCTGGGCGTGTACAGGCAAAACAAGTGGGGTCTAAGGCCCAGCATCTACTCGTCTCATTGGAATGCAGACAAGGGTTTTGGAAGCATCAAAGACTACACCAAAGCCATTGAAACCATTGTCATAAACTATCAGTAGAGTGGATTTAGGTTGCAATTATAGTAGCACAAGAAGTTGCTTAGCATGAACATTCTTACTTTGGGAACACAGGGTTACAAACCAAATTTGCAGGTGATGTTTATCGCTTGCAACTGATCTTGCTGGATTTTGCTTAGCATGAAAAGCACATGGAGTGTTGGCTGGTAACCTGGGGCCGATTTTATAAAACATGTAAGCACAACATTTGCACAACAAAGTCTTGCTCAGTAAAAACAGGTTATCGGCCAAATCCCCACGTGCTTTTCATTCAAATAAAAAAACAGCTGAATACCCGTCACAAACCTTTCGAAAAAAGAATTGTCATGCTAAGCAAACGTTGGTGCTTACATGTTTTATGAAATTGGCCCCTGGCCATTTCGCTTGTATAACAAAGCGAACATTCATTTCAATGCACTGGAAGAATGTCGGATTTTGTAACGAAAGTACCTTAAAGGGAAAGTATACATTTTGCAGCTATCCAAAAAGTAACTTACTATACAGTATACTAATTAATCTAAACTCTCTGTGAAATTGTTGCTTCTGGCATTCTGTAATTTTGAAGAAAATAATGAAAGAAGTTCCAAAATTGCGTCTCAGATACGATTGTTTGGAAGTGTCTATTAGTAGTGGTTCAAAATCGCAAATAATATTTTCTCAGAATATTCTGTCCGCAGTCGCGCATCTAAAACTTCATCAGGTTAGTTGCCATTGAGTTAGTCTTGCATACGCACTGTGGACCTCCGAACAATATAGGTCCACACGATGCGGGAAGAGGTTACGGTTTGTGGACTTGCACACGTCCACAATCCGTTTTTCAATTTCCGAAAAAGAGCGCTAGAGGAAAAACGGGTTAGGGATATATATGGAAAAGATAGAAGGGACAGCTGAGAGGCCCATAATCCAAATTTGAGGGTAAATTTGTTTTGGGGAAGCGAGAAAAATGAGTATTTAGTCAAAGTTTGTTAACTACACGAAGACAAAGGAATGTCCACAGTACGTATGTAAAGTAAAGCGACGGGTGCGACGGGTGCGTACGCACCCCCCCCCCCCAAATTACCAAAAGGTCCACATTTTCCGGGGTAAATAATGGTATTTTGATGTAGAAATAACGGTACTGGCACACGGAAAATGTTGGTCCTATTGTTGGTCCCATCAAGTACAAATTCGCACCCACCCATACAAAAATCCTGCTTACGGGCCTGCACACACACACAACTATTTAATACAAAAGTCCCTAGATCTTAATGAATACAACCTCAACAGCTCAACGACTTTCAACAGATTGGTTGAAATATTCAGCTGATTGATATGTTTCCAACCAATGATATTGGTCAATATTAAAAATATTGGTCAAAATAACCAATATTTTGGTAAATATTTTACAATATATTGGTTGGGCACATAGGTATCTACCAATCAAATGATTATTTAAAGTGAATATACACTTGCAACCAATAAAGCTGTGTTTTTAGGGGATGACATGCTTAAATGAGCTGTTGGGTTCTGTAGAAATAATCCCTTGATTGGGTTCTGAATAAATAGTGTTTTAATTCACAACAAGTATTGTTTCCTCTGTTTATATGCCACTAATAAAATGTTATCGGAAAATGGTATGTAAGAAATGCTGTGGAGGGGGTTAGTCTAGATTGTCGCCGTCAAAAATGCTGCTTATTCAGTAGGAGTAATTTACAGGCCTACAACTCACTCTTATAATTTGAAAAAGGAGCCAGATTCATACAAGTACAATAATGTTTGTGTGTGTATTATTACTTAAAACTTAAGGAAAACCTCAAATTTCCTTTTACAATATTTGATGCAGTACTGCCTAAAGAGGATGCAATCCCCCAAACGTTTTCCATTAGATATGAACAGACCAATGTTGGTTCTAATTAAATCCCAAAAGAAAATATTCTGAGACCCCTGGCAAGTTGTTTGTTTGAGTGACAAATAACATGAGTAAACAATTACATGTTTACAAGTTCTAAAAACATGCTTTAACGCATGTTCTAAAAATAGCATAAGAGTGACATTTAAAACATTTAATGTTTGTCTCGCGTAATGGCAATGATGATTCTTTGTTATGATATAGTTGATTTGGTGATATATTTTGGTGAAAGAAACCCTAACAAACTGTTACTAATTATAAAAAAATCAGAGTATCAGTTTATTAACATTTGCAATGGAGATTAATGGTGCAAGGTAACAGAGGCAGTTAAACAGAGTTTGTTCTCTCAAAATCATGAATTCCGTTATAATTATTGGTGTTTAATGACTTATGATAAGGTTTGACCCTTTCTTAATTAGGGATGGCACCACTTGAAACTTTCTTAATTGGCGGATTTTGCTCCAGCAAGGTGTCAGCTACACATTGACACTTGTTTTATTCTTGCACTCAAAATTATGATTAAACGTGTAATTAGCACTAATTAAAGACCTTCTTAAATGTACTTAGCACCAATTATATTTGTCTTAAGTATACAAATTTTATTTAGTACACGATAAACTTTCGACCCATAAAGAAATTATGTTTGCACTCAAGATTATGATTAAATCGAATTTTGGGGATCTGTCAGGGGCTCCACCCTCCCAACGCACCACTCGCCAAACTTAAGAAAACCCATTTTGCAGTTGCCCCAGTCACCCCTACATATCCCACGCTTCAAAACTTTTGCACTCAAAATTATGATTAAACCTGGCTGGGCTCCCGGACTACTAGAGTGTGTTGTAATTTGTTTGATATTTTTGTGAGATAATTAATTGTGACCTTTTCGTGACCGTGTATTTTATTATTGTATTGTCAGATTGTAGCGTATACAGCTAGCCAGGTTACATGTGACCTTCATTTTATTGTACTACGGGCTTAAATAATACTGTGCATTTTATTTTAATAAGTGTTGCCTTGTAAAATTATAGGAGATAGTCGTTAATATACATAGCCAATAGTCTTTGTTGTATTGCATATTTTGATGAATGCTCGTCCGCTTCAACTAGAGGACTATTCCTCCTTCCTTCCGGCAAGTTCCCCCTTATTTGACATGGGTGTGGTTCGTTACAAAATGGCGTCGTAGATAGGATGAAGCGTTTAACATAATTTTGACGACGTACTTTTATCCGGATATGTTTTTGTGCCGGACTTTAGATTCTCTTCTGCAATATAACTCATGTACGCGTTTGCTGGTCTGCGCATTTATTGTCGCGAAATATTGATGTGATGGTTACCATAATGATCGTGCCTTACCCTGCATTTAGGACTTCATCGACAAGATTATTGTTATATACACTGTGTGCTGTGTAATTTTCATTGTATAATGGGTTTAATATTTGACAATTTTATTCAAGCTTGTAGATCTGCTCAGATCAACTTCAAATATTAAATGTCCTTGGATTGAACTCATTTGCATAAATGAAAAGTAGATTTTCAATTCAATTTCACATGCTCTACTGTAATTGTTGTTAGACTAATAAACTTGGCCATTGATGCATCTGTACAGCGTAGTGGCAGAACAGACCGGGAACCAAGTTGGGATCCTTCTCCTGTGGCATGATTATTTGAGTTTGAGCAGAGAATGCTTTCAAAATAACTAATTTAACAACACGAATGCCCCTCTGAAACTCATATTGGAAAGACGATGTTACCTTTACATAGAAATTTACTTTGAATTAACAGTTTGGTTTTTCATTTCATTTCATTTCTAATCTAATAAAGATTTGTTGGCATGTACCTTTGCAATATGTTTTATGGCATATGTACCTGCATAGAGAAAGGACCACAGAAGGAGTTTGAATTTCCCGGGCGATAAAATCTAAGCCAATTACTGTTATCAGATCCCCTGGTATGCCCATTGCTAAAGCACTACGACCGCAAGCTGGACCACTGACCGCAAGCCTCCTTTGACGCGATACGTTCGTCGCCGACATTTTAGCTGGTAATCGGTAACCTCCTATGCGTTGTACGGTGAAAAACTCAACGCTGTCGTCACTTCACTGCAGCGATTTCCCACTTTCTGGAGAGAAAAAAATGTGAACAAGCGAAGCTTTAACGCAGGCACAGTGTTTATTGGTGACTCATACCACGTGAAGTACCGATGTGCAGTTTCTATATTCGAAGCAGTATATTTCAACGTTTGTTCGGCGTAAATCGGCCAAGTTTTCAGTAAATAATGGTCCATTTATGAAACAAATCAATCCTAGGGGATAGGTTATTAAATATGATATTTTCATAAAAATGCAAGACCCTGCATGCTAACGAAATAGTGCATGTTCTTTGTCATGAAATGGGCTTTCTTGTGATGTATGCCATTAAGTTCCCCAGTGTACAAAAAACTTGAAAATCGAGAATATTTTAAGTTTTAACGATTTTATTTGTAAACAAGGCACAAATATATGGGCGGCCAAAAGGGCCAAAATCGTGTTTATTGGGAAGCAGCGTAATCATACATGTCACTAAAGGTTTTTTTATTTTTAGAGCGATTCTCGGTCACCTGGGAAGGACATTAACGTGAAAAACGTGTAATACTGGGTTTTGTGGATTTTTTTTTTCTTTTTTCTGTGAGGCTATTAGGTTTTTAAATTCTAATGGAGTGCTTTTGCAAGAAGGTATAGCACAGAGAAACCGGTTTATGCAGGCATACTTCAAGGAATGATCAGTAAATTTTTTTTTATTTTTTTTTATCAATTCCAGAGTTAGCTGCAGTGAATCAGAACTCATTTTATGTGGGAAGGAGAGGGTGTTTTATGGGAGTTTTCTCAAGTCAGAACTTTTTCTCATCGTTTTCGTTATTTTTTTTGGAGATACTGAAGCAGTTCTGCTGCGTAAGGTATCAGTGGATTTTAGGTAGTGGCTGGTCTACAGAGATAAATCTGCATGATTTATTGTGTGCTGGTATGCCAGCAGTGTGGTTGCGTAACTATCCGATCTAGCGCACAGCGGACGTCTGAGGAAGCGCCCCCAGCGTTCGACAATAGTTAAGTAAAGACAAGTTTGTCCTTTTGTGAAAACGTCCTTTTGTGAAAACGTCCTTTGCGTGTGTATGGACGTCCTTTTGTGAAAACGTCCTTTGCGTGTGTGTATGGACGTCCTTTCGTGAAAACGTCCTTTGCGTGTGTATGGACGTCCTTTCGTGAAAACGTCCTTTTGACATGTTTGAATGTCTTTTGGCCGTTTGTTCTTTGTTTGATTTTGACTTTGTCTTTTTGTAACTTTGTCCTTTTGTCGATTTGTCTTTTGTTTGCTTGTTATTCAAGTATTTATGTAATGTTGTCCTCTTCCCGTTTTGTCCTTTGTTTGATTTGGAGTTTGTATTTTTGCAAATTTGTCCTCTTGCATCTTTGTCCTTTGTTTGATTTGAATTTTTTCCTTCTGTAAATTTGTCCTCTTGCCATTTTGTTCTTTGTCTATTGTTTTGTCATTTGTGAACATATTTTAGATTTTGGCCCTTTTGGCCGCCCATACAAATCAGCATGACCATTCCTACTGTATACAAAGCAACTTTGAGTGCAGCACTCGCTGAGTGACCGACAATGTTTACACTAGCCTAATTGCGGTCGTAAAACCGCAGATCTTTATCAGTGCGGCGACGAACGCGAGGCGCTTTGAAGCCCGGTAAGTTCAAACTCCTTCTGTGGTCCTTTCTCTATGGTACCTATAAGTAGGGTCACTGCCGTTGGACATCGAATAAATTAAATGTCATAACTATAAACTCTCCCTACAAAATCGCTGTTACGGAAAACCAGATTCATGCAAAATGTTCATGGAATTTCTGGAGCTGATATTGGTTGAATATATGTTGATACCAAGAGACAAAGTGCTAACAAATGAGTGCTACGCAATGACCAGCCCTTCACGTGCATAAACCAGCACCACTGGAGCAAAACTATTTCGATTGGTCTATTGCGTCACGTAATTGTTTCGACAAATCTGGGCTTGTTTGCGTTTACATGTTTGTTGTTATTGTACGTGTGGTGGTGTCTGCTTACAGGGGGCCCATCCTTCGGAAGCGAAAAAGGTAAGCAAATAAAAATGATGCATTTGTTCATTGAGATGATATTCATAAATACATAGACCTAGTTAACATCTGAGTAGCTTTGTTGATGATAATTTAATAATAATACCCTAACAAGTCTGACGTGCAATCACTGTCGTAATGGCCGTGTCATGGTGATGCACGTCAACGTCGATTGCGGCGACTTATTTGTCGATCTAGAATAGGCCTAACGACTGGGTTTTTCTTAATATTTGCCAACAAACAGTATTTCTTGTAAATGGAGTACTATGTTAATACATGATTAACTTCCATTTGTAGAACTCGCGGCCGGAACTCTACGGCTTTATGGATTAGCTGTTGCCATGGTTGTTATCGTACAACACAAAGACAGAAGGTCATGTCTCCCCGAATCGGGATGTGGACAAGCAGCTTGTGATTATGAGGTAGGTCCCAATCCTTTTTAAATTTTAATTGCTGATATGCATTGAAAAGAGTACAGCAATGACTGCTGAGAGTAAGAGTAACTGACAGACAAGGAATGAACAAGGCAAAATAAGTCAACATGATTATAGGGAGGGGGTTGAGATTTGATGTTTTGCAAGCTACCCCCCCCCCCCCCCCCCTCCTCCCCCCCCCCCCCCCGCCCTCCCCACCCCCCACCCCCCCCCCCCCCCCCCCCCCCCCGCCACACACTATCGTTTATTTTTGTATTTTCTGAGAAGAATAGAAAATCTGTGAGCTAGTAATTATGGCATCAAGTCCTTCTCCGTATTGAGCCCACTATCACGTGTACGGTACACATTATCTATACACTATGCCGTACACAAAAGAGTTCACTTGCATTTCTTGCACGTGCAGGGCCGCTATCGATCGGGCTTCACGTACTGATGGTGCAGACACTACGTCAAAATATTTCGGATGTACCAATAAACCAGAACAAAATGGCGGCTCGCATGACGGTAAGAGCAGTGCGAGAAAATCTATGTTTTATATAATTACCGAAACCGATACAAATGAAATAAAATTCAATCCACAATGGCAATTGATACTCTTTAACATCATACAATTATGTACATGTAGAGGTACATGTAGTATATGTATAAATCTCGATCATGCATGGTGATAATGAGGAAGAGCATGGCATACCCTTGAAGTTTTCAACTCCAATCTATTTTATTATAAGTGTTAAAGTCAGTTCTAGTGATGTATAAATAATTTGTAAACTGTGATTTTTATTGTAATGATTAACACAATTCTGTTCCTTTTCCCTTTCGGCAGTTCACTCCATCCGGGGTGCATTTAAGAATAAATCCACAAAGCAGCTCCGTTTTACTCTAAGCAGAGCCTTCTCCTCGGGACTCGCTCTGCTCTTGGGAGCAGGTCCTCCAATGAAAATCTCAATGTCTTACCTATAAAAGAGGTCGCTACCTCAGCCTCCGTTTTGGAAGCCGCTGCCTTGGCAGCAGCCTTTCGTTTCACTCTAAGCAGGGCCTTCTCCTCGGGACTCGCTCTGCTCTTGGGAGCAGGTCCTCCAATGCCCAGAAAGTCCAGCAAGACAACCCAGGTCTGCAGGTTGATGGTGGTGTCCAGGGCATTGAAGGCCACATCTACAAATCTGTTCACCTGAAAAAATGTGTTAGAGAATACAAATGTGGTTGGCCGGGATTATACAAGTATGTTTAAAACTGGCACATGGGCCTGGACACTTTAATGCCAGAGCCAAAGGCGAGGGCATCGAATGTTCAGGCTCATGAGCCGGTTTTAATTCCGGCCAACCACATTTGTGATCACATTCAAAAATTTGATCCAAAAGTCTGATTTTATTCAACACTTTTACCTCGTGTTTTGAGGAACACCCCTCAATCTTTTTTAATGGTATGTGCCTTATATGAAGATATAGAAGCGTGATATGGCATTGAAACTATTAATATATGGACTTATTGGTTGTATTTCGCATGCTGTGAGAGGTTTCAACCAATAAAAGGGCCATGGACCATTTAAAAATAGCCACGTGCCAGGCTCTCGACCAATAGGAATGGCTAATAAACTATCAAAGGTATTTATGACAACCAAACAATAGGACAGGCAAATGCTTATAAGATTGGCTGCTTGCATTCGGCTCTAGATCACCAGTAAAGCAGCTCCTACGTGTTCAACCTGTACTCAACATTCCTGACAAACTTATTCATCTACCTGGAGTTTCAGGTATATGACCTTAAATACAAAGGAAATCTGACACCTCGAGTAACTACTTTTTTTTTACTTTTACATTTACATTTATTTCAATGTTGACCCATAATGAACAACTGATATAAATTGATATAAATGACATTAAATTAAACATTATCAATAAATACAGTTATAACGTTTTTACAAATACAAGTGTAAAAGGTGGGACAACAATGAGGTATAGGGTGAAGCCGAGGCTTTTGTTCCCTAACCTATGGACAGACGTCAAGATACAGGACTAAACTGGACAAGGACAATAGTTACTTACAAAACATACACAGTTATAGGTAAGACCAACCATCATCAGTTACAGGTATGTATTTAGTAATTGCGTTTTAAATGTTCGGGTAAAATTTGGTATAGAGCGAGATATTTTTAAAGATTCACCAAGACCATTCCATAATGCAGTTCCACGTTGAACAATACTATTTTTGAACAACGACGTCCTGTTAAAACGGACAAAGAGATTTTTCCTTGCAGTACTTCGGGTATTATATGAATGAATATTTGAAGTGAGGGTAAAGGAGGATTTAAAACAGGAAGGCAATATATTGTTCATATATTTATACATAAACTTACCCAAATGTAAATAATAAAGTTCATTGAACTGTAGTAGTTTAAGATTTTCAAATAGTGGAGAAGTATGATCGCGGTAGCCAGCATTAAAAATAATACGAACAGCCCGCTTTTGTAAAATTACAAGTCTATTATACTGCGGTGATGTAGAACCACCCCATGTAAGAATTGAGTAGTTTAAATATGGAAGAACGAAAGAATTATAAAGTATTAATAAAATATTACTCGGTAAGAAATGTTTTAAACGATTCATGACACCGACATTTTTTGAAATTTTACTAGCTACATCATCGATGTGATTTTTCCATGTTAAATGCTCATCAATGTTAATACCAAGAAATTTAGTACTCTTTACCTGATTTAAAGTGATGTCATTTAAAATTAAGGGAACAGATTGATTATACTTATGTTGTCTAGAACAAAAAATCATATAATTTGATTTAAGAAGGTTTACACAAAGCTTATTGGCTAGAAGCCAAGTACTTATTTTCCCAAGTTCAATATTAAGAGTCCGAACTGCTATATCTACATTATTGTGACTATATAACAAACTAGTGTCATCTGCAAATAGACAGAATGAGACAATATCGGATGTATTGCACATGTCATTAATATAAATAATAAATAGTAGTGGGCCCAGCACAGAGCCCTGTGGGACTCCACAAGATATAAAATTATTAGTAGAACTTACAGAGTTGTATGAAACAAATTGTTTTCTATTAGTTAAGTAACTTTTGAACCAGTCCAAGGCTATACCACGGACACCATAGTGTTCTAGTTTATGGATAAGTATATCATGGTTAACTGTGTCAAAAGCCTTGGACAGGTCCAAAAATATGCCAACAGAAAAGTCATTGTTGTCTATGGCATTTAAAATGTTATCTACTACATATGAGGTTGCAAGCTCGGTTGATCGGTTTTTCCTAAAGCCAAATTGCGATTCGGACAAAATGTTATGTTTATTTACAAAGCCTATTAGTCGATTGTAGATTAATTTCTCAAAAACTTTTGAGAAAATAGATAAGACAGAAATAGGTCTAAAGTTTCCAATATCGTGCTTAGATCCCGCTTTATAAATGGGAATAACCTTGCCTATCTTCAATCCATCAGGGAAGATTCCTGAAGTTAGTGACTTATTAAAAATTTCAGCTAGTGGTTTTGCCAGTGAGTTCCTAGCTTGCTTAACAATAGACGAACTTAAGCCATCAAAACCTGGGGCCTTACCGCAAGGTATACTATTCACAATATCTACAATTTCTTCTTGTGTAATTGGTTTGAGGAATAAAGAATTCGAGCACCTGGCATTAAGAAAAGAATCAACCGAGGTGTTACATAATGGAAGCTTATTTGCGAGGCTAGGACCAATGTTAGTAAAATATACATTGAATGCATCAGCAATGTCTTTGTTATCATCAATTCTTACACCGTCTTGAATAAAATAAGATGGGTTTGGTTTTGGTTTGCCTTTGTTCAATAAGGAATTAATAAGCTTCCATGTTCCTTTGATATTGCCCTTTTCTTGGTTAAATTTGTTACTTAAATATTTATTTTTTGACATTCTTATTAACGAATTTAATTTGTTTTTATACACAGTATAAGTTGATTTGTTCTGAAGAGTAGGATTTCTAAGAAACTTTTTATACAGGTAATTTTTCCTTCTAATTGAATTATAAATACCATCAGATAACCATGGTGACTTTTGTTTATCATAACGACATTTTACCTCTCTCAATGGAAAGTGTTCATTATACAGTTTAAGTACATGATCTAGGAAGGTATTATACAAACAATTCATGTCATTTAATGAAGTTATACAATTCCAATCAGTCTCATTTAAATCATGGATAAAATTGTGCACATTGTTGTTATTAAAGTCGCGCTTGAATTGCCTTTGTTCAGTTTTAACTTGTGCTTTATAGTTATCTATAAGCAAAAATACAGGTAAGTGATCACTTATGTCAGTGATTAAAACACCAGCAGTATGGTTTAGAAAATCATTTGTAAAAATATTATCTATTAAAGTTGCACTGTCTTCAGTGATTCTTGTGGGTTTATTTATAGTAGGATAAAATGATTGGGAAGAGAGAACATCTATAAACCTCTGCACAAAATTATCCGTTACACAATGCAATAAATTAATATTAAAATCACCCATAATATAACACTTCTTGTTCTCATTGTTAATTCTCCCCAGAATGTCATTAAAATGATCAGTGAAATTATTACACGACGCACATGGTGGTTTATACACTATTCCAATAACAATATTTGCCTTATGGGAATTTTCAAGTTCAATAAAACATGACTCTATTTCGGAATTATTGAGACACAAATCATTACGATTCCTATAGGTAAGGTTTTGCTTTATATATAGCGCAACACCCCCACCTCTTTTGTTTTGCCTACAAATACCTTCAATTGCGTAATTTTGTATTTGAATCAAAGGGTCATGTATATCTGTTAACCACGACTCGGATATTCCAATTATTGAAAAATCACTTTCCAAAATATTAATGTAATTGGTTATGTTTGAAATATTTTTTGTCAGACTACGAGCATTTATATGCAACAATTTGGTATTTTTGTTCGTATTATTAACATTTCTAAATTGATCTTGGTCGTAGTAGCAACAGTTAATATTGGGGACATTATAATTTAAGTCAGGATCTATACTATCATTTATAATAAAATCATGATTGTTTTGGTTCATGATAACAATTGGTTATAAAGTACAATAAATACTACGAGTACAAAACTATATTCAGTGATGTTTGGTCTTACCTCTATAAACACACACAAAGACAAAAACAGAGACAAATTCAAACAATGAACAAGAAAATAATAAATATGAAACATATTGATTATTTGACAAATGTAAGTGTGACTCACGGAGCTAAGAGATCTGGCTTGCTTCCCCCAATCGAAAGGTTTTGAATGAGCCGCTCTTCAGCTTGTATGTGATCATCGCTGGGACAGACATCGGAATGTATGCGAACTGAACTCTTTCGTCCTGTCTGATGGATTGCAGGTGGTTGTCTCTCAGACGTTTTCTCATTTCCCTGACCCTCGGAGTGACGTCGTCGGCGATGTAGATGTTTGACCCATTGTAGCGGTTGTTCTTCAATGACCGGGCAGCGTTTTTGATGATGAACTGCCTATCTGTATACCTCAACAGCTTACAGTGAATCATTCGTGGGCGCGTCTGACTACCAACCCCGGTGTGAGATGGTCGGTGTCCCGGTGTACGGTGTACTCGTTCAATCTCAATGTCGGAGACCCCCTCCAACTTCATGTGATTCGTCAAGAAATCCGCTACAAATTCCTCGCAGGATTGGTCTTTTTCGGATCCCTCGGGAACACCGTGGATTACAATGTTATTTCTCCTGCTTCGGTTCTGCAGATCGTCAAGCTGGTCTTCAAGCTTGTTGATTTCTAGGTGGTGTGCAGTAGAATGGTTGTTGATGGTCGCAGTGAGTGATCTATCCTTTTCCTCGAGCATTTCAATGGATGTTTTCAAGTCGTCTATGTCTTTGGAATTTCCACTGACACGACGATCGGTGTCACAAAGACTGACTTCAAGCTTGGATAGCCTTGCATCCATGGTCTCAATGGCATTCAGGATTTGGTCCAGCTTCGTATCCACGGCGGACAAAGCGTCTCGACAACACTGGCAGCCATCTTGAACCACAACGGACTCACTGGTGCTAGGAGTCGACGAAAGTTGATCTGTTTTCCCTCGTTTTCTGCTGCTCCGTACAGGCTTGCTCACATCACAGGAATCAGCCATGATCAGAATTGTATGTTTATTATGTTGATTGACGAAAGGCGTTATATTTTGCGGATAAAGACTAAATTTCATTGACTTTTGGGAGAGCGATTTTAGCCCGTGCGTCACGTTACATAGTCAGAGTAATAATGAAGTTGCCATGACACATAAGGCACAGTAAATAATAATGCCCTAACATTATCCCTATCATTACCGCGAGCGCCACCTGGGCTCAAAATTGCATGGACGTTCGCGACCAAAGAGCCTGTATGTCCCCTCTTATAAAAGTCGTAAGGTGACCAGCGTTCTTTGTTGGCACAAACCGATATTGCATGCAACTGAAATGTCAACAGTGCCCTCACTTTTAGCAGCTGTGTGGTTTATTATTGCTATTGGTTTCAAACTGGTTTAAAAGGACGCGCGCGTGCATGCATGCATGCGATCACTAGCAGTTTGTCCAACCAACGCCACTTAGCTGCCATCATGGACGAAAACACTTCCAAGATTTTGGAGGAAATCTTCGCAGATTGCGGTTCAGATATGTCCGATGATGAATCTTCTGTAGCAACATCTGACGAAAGTGATGAAGAGGCAAGACAAGCCTCTTCAACTTCGTCTGGGAAGCCAAAATCATACAGGTAGGGTCGGGAGGTTACTAAAAACACACCGTTCAACTTGGCTATTCTCGAAATGTTTCTCATCCGACATTCATAGGCTACTTGTAATGTAACCTTTGCTTTTTGATGACCTTTTGCAGGGAAAATCATCAAAAACACTGAACGTTTCAGTTTGCATTGCATAATCCGATGGAATCCAATTAGAAATTGATGAAAATATTGATTTTTTATTGATTTGAAAAAAGAAAAGAAAAGATTTTGTTTTTTGTTTTTTGGAACATGTTTTTTTGTTTAGATATTCTTAACTTTCTATTCTAATTTTTATCTATTTTTATATAATAATCTTTAACAAAAAAAATTCATTTCTTGAGATTTTATTTAATTAAAACAGGATACTTATTTTAGTGGGAACACTAGATACGAGCATCCACAAACAGCATTGTAAGGACAGTTTGTCATTAAAGGTAATGTTTTGCGACCACCACCCCCCCAAAAAAAAAAAAAAAAAACAACAACAAAACAAGAACAAAACTACTCATTTAATGAATGACCATATTCGACAGTCACAAATGGTCTCGAGCATCCTGTGAAATCAGGGCACCTGGTGTGCTGTTCTGTTTTAACAAAACTGATATTGTTTAGCAATTTCCAAAGATGGTTTGCCAAACGGCGTCCCAAAAAATACTAAACCCCGGATAAATCCATTTGAACCCCCCCCCAAAAAAAAAGATTAAAATTTTTTTTAAAAAAAGCTAATGTTGTATACTACCCTTAAAAGAAAATGTGCCGTGAATGAATAGTGTCCCATTAACCTTTTTTGAATGTTCCTTTTTCAGGTGTCGATGAAATAAAGCAAGCACCTCTTATAGCAAGATCCCCCCGATGAAATTCAGTGAAGAGACTGGCTGTACGGGAGATTTCAGTCACCTGTCGCCCATGCAAATCTTTCAGCTCTTTTTCTGTCAAGCAGTGTGGGAGTTGATGGTGGATGAGACCAATTGTTATGCTGCCAGACAATGTGTGCAGATCATCAGCCTGCCTGGAATCAAACTAATGTTCCTGAAATTATGGCATTCGTGGCCTTGCTTCTGTGCATGTGTATCAACAAAAAGCCTCGCTGCAGCATGCCAAATGGGGATTGAAATGTTTTTCATTGAACGAGTCGGAAACCGGTTATACATGTGCTTGGAAGGGGTTCACCGGCTCTCAGCCCACATCAAAGGAATCTAGTCGACCCTCCGTTGGTTATGCTTCAACACACTTTCAACCCAGGTTGAGTTGGGGGGGGGGGGGGGGGGGGTGGCCTTCATTTGAACTTTTAACTGCATCCACAGTGTACCCATTTTGTATGTTTGTGCAATTACCTTCACAGTCCGGATTTCCTTCATTTTGAATAAAATCTAAGTAAATCTAAGTAACATCTCAGTTTTTTCGAAGAAAAACTTCTCACTCCTAAATTAGTGTTTCCTCATCAGATTTACTCTTCTTTGTAGTTGTCCAGTCATATTAAGGGCAAAAAAGTGGGGGTGAGATATGACATTCATTCCACCCCTTCTAAAAAAACTGTTCACAGGCCAATAATAATTAATGTAATAGTCATTGCTTTGGGGGTACTGTCAATCCATTATGATTAAACACCACTTCAAGGAAGAGTGGCCTTTCATTACTTTGCCTTGCGAGGGCGCTATACACTAAAACTTGGTAAAAAGTGCTTGGTCGCAAACTGGTCATATCATGTATATTACTGTGGTAACCTAAGCATAGTGACAAAATATGCCTTGGTACTGAAAGGGTTATGACCAAACAACGCCAGCTAGGCTGGACTCCTTCGTTGCAAACGGTATAAATGTTCACTGCCAAGGCATAATTGGCTAAAATTGTGGAAAAGTCTAACCTGGGCTATAAACTCATACGATTAGATAAGCCAAATGTGTTATTCAGTGATAAGTAATTTCTGATAAAAGAATAAGGAAAAGGCCCTTCGCTACTCCTTCCATCAGAATAACTACAATTTCTTCTCCCTCTCTCGATTTATCCCTAAAAGTTTGCAACTGTCTCCCTCTCCGTGCTTAGGAACCCTCTCGCCACACCTACAAAGGAGGTGGAATCAAGTTCTGCATGGTGCATCTGTTAAACTAATTAATATCCTCTCTCAACAGTGCCAATTTATACTTCAGGACCTCCACCAGAATATAGCCCACCTTGACTCGGAACTCAGATCCAGCTGTACGGACACAAGGTACAGGGACTTCCATGATCAGATTGCACTTGCTGCTTTGCGTTCTCGTACTGACATCATCATCAAGCCAGCTGATAACGGCTCAGTCGTGGTCATCATGGATCGTCAGCAGTACACCGACGAGGCCCACCGTCAGTTGGACAACCGTACTAAATATATCTGCCTTGACTCTGATCCCACAGGTACATTTTCTCGAGAGATACAGCAGTTGCTTGATGACATGCGATCACGTGACCAACTGTCCAAGAAAGCTCACAAATTTCTTTCACCAACTGACTGTAGAACTGCTAGGTTTTATCTTCTCTCCAAGATTCACAAGACTGGTAATGGCCCACCCTCCCAGCAAACACAAAACGTTTAAAAAACGTTTTTTAAACGTTTAAGTAGGTCCGCTAGGTCTTCGTCCTAAATAAACGTTTAAAAAACGTTATTTAAACGTTTAATTAGGCCCGCTAGGTCTTCGTCCTAAATAAACGTTTAAAAAACGTTTTTTAAACGTCCGCTACGTCTTGATTTTTAACAAACGTTTAAAAAACGTTTGGAGAACATCTAATTTTGACCTAATATTTGCCCCAAAGCAAAGGTTTTTTTAAAACGTTTACAAAACGTTTACGAAACGTTTGAAAAAGACGATTTTTTTTCTGGACGTTTAAAAAACGTTTTCTTTACGTCCAAGTCAAATAAAAACTAATTGTAATTAATTATTGTTTTTTAATATTATGATTTAATATGATTATTATTTTGATGATTAAATTGAGTAGCCTAATGATGGTGATTATGATGATGATTATGATTATGATGATCGATGATGATTATGATTATGATGATGATCATGATCGTCATCCTCATCGTGTGGCCCATATGGTCGTCGTCGACGTCGTTGATGTACGTAATTGTTATATTTTGTGACATCGATATCATGCGGTGCGCCGGCGCGGCCTGGCTGGCCGCCTACGTACAGCGTGCATGCCATCGTTTATATTCAAACGCTATGTTGGATGTTCTTGAAAGGTTTTCTGAACGTTCTGAATAGGTTTTCTGAACGTTCTTAAAAGGTTTTCTAGACGTTCTTAAAAGGTTTTCTGAACGTTCTTAAAAGGTTTTTTGAACGTTTTTAAAAGGTTTTCTAGACGTTCTTAAAAGGTTTTTTAAACGTCTAAAGGTTTTCTAGACGTCCTAAAAAGGCACTGCAAAAACTGTGGTGTTAAAATTTTAACACCAATGTTTTTTTAATTTTTTGGAATGAACATTGGTGTTAAAATGAAGTAAAATGATTCTTGAAGTATTAGTTTCAAATCAAGTACTGGTGTTACGTACTTTTGGTGTTAAATTTGACCTAGTGCGCATGCGTGTGTGAAATAAATCCCTCTGATTGGTCAATAAGGAATTATGGTATATGTTAACAATAGTCGATGTTAAATTGTTGTATTTAGTCCAAAAACCCATTTATTTTACCATAATATGTAATTATTTAAACGATTCCATGATTGAATTTTGATTTGTGTGCAAACATAGTTAAAAATTCGCGTTACATTTTATTTGTTTTCAAATTTTGACATTATTCATAAAAACTAGCTGCGACTTCGTCGTGGACAAAAAAGCGTAGTATAAAACTAACAACGGCAATGGCTATGTGTGTAGTACGTATTCAGTAGGAATAGATTATTATTGTATATGGATGTGTAATGTGTAATAAGTCAGTTCTTTGTAATATTTCATTACGTAATTTGTCCATGCAGTTAATATGTACAAAATTATAGTGTTAAAACGGTATGATCCTCAAACTGGTGTTATTCAACACCCAAATTTTTTGCAGTGTAGACGTTCTTAAAGGGTTTTCTAAACGTTCTTAAAAGGTTTTCTAGACGTTCTTAAAGGTTTTAAATTGGTTTTTTAAACGTTCAATAAAAACGTTTTTTAAACGTCCAAAACCTACCACAAAAAAACGTTTAAAAAACGTTTTTTTTGAACGTTTAAAAAACCAATTTAAAACGTTTAAAAAACGTTCAGAAAACGTCCGATTGTTAGCTGGGCTATCGTGTCGGGTAATGGCCCACCCACGGAACACATCTCCCTGTTTATTGACAGTTTTCTTAAACCCCTTGTCCATAGGATTCCATCATACATCCATGACACCCCGGACTTCCTGCGCAAGCTCGAAAGAATCAAGGACCAGATTCCCAGAACGGCCATCATTGGGACTTTTGACGTCTCATCCTTGTACACTAACATACCACACGAAGAAGGTATTCGTGCTTGTTCCATAACCCTAGCTAGGGCAGAACACACGACCCCTCCTATACGTGATAGTTCCAGTTCCAGATGTGCAGTTACAGATGTGTGGTCTGCCAGATCCACATCCAGGAGTCTGACTCCTTTTCTGGCCACTCTTATGGTACTACTCATAGAATTATTGGTAACATCACTTGCAGTATCATCTAATGTCATATATCTCATCTCTTGCAGGTTTTGTGGAGTTCAGTATGTCAGAAAAACCAAAAAACACCAAGAAACTGGATACCCCTGTAGGACATCACTTTAACCAGCCTAACCATTGCATTTCTGATATGATTCTTCAGGGCATAGAATCAGTTGGCCATCGGAAAGACTCAGTCCGCCTCAGCCGGGAGAAAGTTTGGATGAATCGTCTTCGGACTATTTAACCACATGGGTTTAACATCCAACTAGGAAATGATTAACATTACTCCTATTCATACTTCTTTGTTAGTTCTTCCTTTGATCTCCACCCTGGACCCTCTTCCTTGTGGTTTTACCCCTTCTGTTTTTGTTCCTACCCTGCCTTTGATCCTACCCACACTGACCTCACCCTTTAATCTCTCAGCCTAATCCTCCTTTTGTTGTTTGTTCCATTGAACTCTGTGCTTTTTCTTTTGTGTTTCTTCAGCATCCACGATGTGCATCATGCTGTATGTTACCCTATATATGTTTGTTTTTTGTACACGGCCATTTAGTCTCTAAAGAAGATCTTGTTAAGATCGAAATATTAGGCCCTCTTAACTTATTTGATTTGTATATTTCAGGTCATTCCAGCCAGTAAGCAGTTTGCAGCAGTATTAATCTTATTCATGAAAATCATTGAAGATTGCAATTTTGGATGTAAATCACACTGGTTACAATATTTAAATTTAAATTTATGGTGTCACTAAGGAAAAAATCAATAAGGAGAGTAGTCTAAACCTTGAAACATTGGACCAATTACACTTTTGGAGAGTGGATTTAGTTTTTCAGATTTAGTATGTTTTCAGATGTATGGTAAAACCTTATTATCCAATAAATAATTAATTACAAGAATGACTCATTACTAATGAATATGATGAACTGTTTAGGTAATAACAATGCGAGGACCCGGTTATTACTGCGTGATAATGACCGGGTTGGGTGATGACCGCTGGTAATGGATCGAGCCGAAGACAAATGATATCTCCGAATGCTGCTTTTCCGGAACAGCTTAGACGGATTTGATCTGTAATGATCAATATTCCTCACCGACTAAAATTTGAAATTGAATGGTCGATTAGTTTTGTATTAAAAAAGCGTGTGAACATTTTTATCGGACGAAATTTAATGTGAGAGTTAGGGAATTGTAAAGGAAAATGTTTTAAAATAGCCGAACAAACCTATAAATAATACCCAAATAAATAATGCTCAGAATAAATACAAATAACATCGATTATTATACTCTGTATAAGATTATACCCTTCGTGTCTTATCATACGGAGCCCCTTAAAAGGGACAGGATTTTAAAACAAAATGAAGGCAGTTAAAAAGATGTTCGTTCTCTCAAAATCATAATTTCTTTCAAAATCCTTTTGTTTCCTGTTAATAATTGTTTTTGACATCTCGAAATTACTTTGTTCCCTTGATTATATTATTTCGCTTTAATAGTAGAAATAATTGATTCAATTCCCTCAAAATGATTTCATCATACTTGTATACACCATTAGTAAATATATACAAACTATGTGTGCTGTAGTGAGTGGCATTGTAGTTTTTAACAGGGTCCTTCCAATGCTTTTTGTATAGTGCCATGCATGTACATGTATAATGTCTTATTCTGTGTATAATGGGAGAAATGTTTAACGTACCTAATTGAGTACCGCGTTCGATTACTTCCCTCGCGTGTTAGTGCAACACGTGACTTCTCGCGCTTACTTGAGCCTGGCCCTACGAAGACTGATTCGCCGAACCATTCGGTTATAAGTATCTCATAAGTACAAGCTAAAACATAATGACTGCCACGTCGGGCGATGACCCAGCGTTAGGAAATGTAAAACAAATATTTTTATGAATCTATTTTTTGAGTTTTTAACCGAGGAAAAACAAATAGGGAAATGTATGCTTGGACATGAAAACAAATTTCAACATTTGATTATTTATGATGTTACCTTTCTAATAAAATCAAAATCAGCAAATGTGGTCAGCAGGTTATGGAGGTATGGTTTTTTAATATTGGTAGCCTCACTCGTTTTGGTAAGGCAGTAGCACGAAAGCGGCTACATTTATCAACTTTTAGAGCATCATACCTTTTGTTTGCGAGTAAGAATTTGAGAATTCTAGTTGACCACTGTGAGGGCGTCAAAGAAAATAGAGTTAAAAAAACGGTGTCGCAGTTTCTAAAAACCTACAATTCTACATGTACTAGCTTTTGACGCTCCATAGTCTCCATGGACATGGCTTACTTTAAGCGGTGGTCACATCGTACGGTCATGAACGTATAAGCGTAGTTTATTTGACAGTAGTAGGCCGTAGTACACTGGAGTAGACCGTAGTTGGCCGTACTTCGACCGTAGTGCCGTGGTTACTACGGTCGACTACGGTCAACTACGGTCCACACGACGGTTCACACTATACGGTACACACTACGGTCAACTAGGGTCAACTAGGGTCAACTTGGGTCAACTTGGGTCAACTAGGGTTCACTACGTATATACTAGGCTCACAATACGGTACAGGCATTCAAGGTGACCGTAGACATATTTTCAACATGTTAAAAACTTTTGGGCTAACTACGGCCAACTTATGGCTTTCCTCAAGGTCTGAGTACGTTCAAAACTACGGTCCACTACGTTTAACTACGCTTAACTACGTTTAACTACGTTTAACTACGTTTAACTACGTTTAACTACGTTTAACTACGTTTAACTACGTTTAACTACGTTTAACTACGTTTAACTACGTTTAACTACGTTTAACTACGTTTAACTACGTTTAACTAGTGTTCATGCGTTTTGCACGTACGTAAGACGGTCATTAAGCTCTTGGCCAATGAAAAGCCCTGCTTTGCTGACTCCGCCCCGAACTCCAACCCTATCCGACCGTCGACGACTATAGAATTTCACAACGAGTTCAGTAGCCGATTGTTCAATTTCTTTTCACTCGTGGATTTTCAACAATGGGGATTAACAACACACTGCCTTCTATTACTTCAATGGTTGTCCGGCAATAAGAACTATTATAGTCTAGGCGATATTTAAAAAAAGGGTCTCATCTAGGGCAAGAAGAGGCATCTTTTGAGTAGAAGTTTGTAATATAGGCCTAGCTATTTTGGGGTGCTGAATCCGAAAATGATGGTCACCAAGCTGGATTTTTAGTGGAATTATGCCTAACTTGCATAAATCTTTAACACCTGTCGTGTAATATATTTGTTCCCATATTTATATATATATATATATTTATTTTTTGTTTGGCAAAATTTATTTTGGTGATTTTACTTACAGTTCCCTTACTTCAATAACATTTTGTAAAGCATATAATTGACTGAATAATTATGTTAACATAGTAACAATCAAAATGGCTAAAAATCATACCCTTAAGTTGCGCGCATTTACCTTGTCTCCGGTTATCATCAAGTAGTCTTGCCAAACCTCAGTATTGATAAGCTTCAAATTCACCAAGTTCCATACTGGCACAGTTACCATATTAAAACCTTATGGAAAATCATATGAACAATGATAACATTGTAATATTTAGCCCAGCAAACACAAATGGGGAACATTTGGTGTCCGCAGATTGGGCTAAAAGTGGTCAAAGTTCAAGGAAATCACTAAAATTATGTGTAAGAAACCATTTGACGTTGACATAATTATAAGCAATAATACTCTTATTTGGGGATTTCCTTGAACTTGTTTAAGTCTCCCACGTTAGGCAACCCTTCACCGACATTGTAGCCCAATTTACAGCCATCTCATTTTTGCCTGTTTTTGTTTGCTGGGCTAATTATCAAAATGTTATCATTGTTCATATGATTTACCATAAGGGTTTAATACTTGGTGATTTTAAAGCTCATCAAAACTGAAGTTTGGCAAGACTACTTGATGATATACATTGTATGGAAACAAGGTAAATGCGCGCAACTTTATGATATAATAATTAGCCATTGTGTATCGTTACTATGTTCTCGAAATTTTGTAGTCATTTCAGAAAATGTTATTGAAGTAAAAATATGTATGTGGATTCACCAAAACATGCTTTTCAACAAATAAAATCTTTAAAAAAATACCCCAATGTATGTACAAAATGTTACACAACAGGTATTTACAATTTATGCAAATTGGGCATATGTTTACAAAAATTCGGAGGCCTTCTAGGTTAACACTAATCACTAGGCCCAAAGGGGTCTTCGTGCCAAATATGGTGCTTTTATCCGCCTGGTAACGGTAATCCCTTATAGTCCGGGCAAAATACATAATTTTGTTTTGTTGACCTCAAACAAATTGCAACAAATTGTTTTTCACCACAGTGCACTTCTATAAGGTTCCTAGAATTACATACTAAAAATCTACAAAAATCCAAGTGGTGGAAATATGTCTAATTTGCATAAATCGTTAATCCCTGCCATGTAATATGTTTATTCCCATATTTGGGTATTATTTGATTTTTATTTTTTGAAAAGTTTATTTTGGTGATTCTACTTACATATCCTTACTTCAATAACATTTGCTAAAGCATATAAGTGACTGAATAATTATGAGAACATAGTAATTATCCAAAATGACAACTTCGTGACCCTGTAAATGTGCGCACATTACACTGTCTCCAGATATAGCCAGTAAGTAGCCAGTATTGACGTGCTTTAAATTCACCAAGTTGCTTACTGGCACAGTTATCATATTAAAACCTTATGAAAAATCCTATGAACAATGATAACATTGTGACATTTAGCCCAGCAAACAAAAACTGGGAAAAAATGACGTGTCCCTAAATTGGGCTAACAACTAGGTGAAGGGTTGCCTAAGATGAGAGACTTGAACAAGTTCAAGGAAACCCCCCAAATTAAAGATTGTTGTTGCTAACAATAATCCTATCTACGTTAAAATGTATTTTGGGTATTTCCTTGAACTTTTTCAAGTCTTCCATGTTAGGCAACCCTTTAACTACTTTTTGGCCCAATTTATAGACACACCATTTTTCTCCAGTTTTTGTTTGCTGGGCTAAATATCACAATGTTATTATTGTTCATATGATTTTTCAACTGTGCCAGTAAGCAACTTGGTGAATTTGAAGCTCACCAATAGTGACTACTTGACGATATCTGGAGACAGTGTAATGTGCGCACATTTATAGGGTCACGAAGTTGTCATTTTGGATAATTACTATGTTCTCATAATTATTCCGTCACTTATATGCTTTAGCAAATGTTATTGAAGTAAGGATATGTAAGTAGAATCACCAAAATAAACTTTTCAAAAAATAAAAATCAAATATATACCCAAATATGGGAATAAACATATTACATGGCAGGGATTAACGATTTATGCAAATTAGACATATTTCCACCACTTGGATTTTTGTAGATTTTTAGTATGTAATTCTAGGAACCTTATAGAAGTGAACTGTGGTGAAAAACAATTTGTTGCAATTTGTTTGAGGTCAACAAAACAAAATTATGTATTTTGCCTGGACTAAAATGATTGTGAGTCTTTTTAAATGATACGTCCTGTATACAAATGTAAAGTAAAAGACGTACCTATAAATAATTGGGGGTCTTTTCGAATGATACATCGTGTGTACAAATGTAAAGTAAAGGACGTACCTGAAGGATTGCGAGTCTTTTCAAATGATACGTCGTGTATACAAATGTAAAGTAATAGACTTACCTAAAGGATTGTGAGTCTTTTCAAATGATACGTCGTCTATACAAATGTAAAGTAGTAGACTTACCTATAAATGATTGGGGGTCTTTTCGAATGATACATCGTGTGTACAAATGTAAAGTAAAGGACGTACCTGAAGGATTGCGAGTCTTTTCAAATGATACGTCGTGTATACAAATGTAAAGTAATAGACTTACCTAAAGGATTGTGAGTCTTTTCAAATGATACGTCGTGTATACAAATGTAAAGTAATATACTTACCTAAAGGATTGTGAGTCTTTTCAAATGATACGTCGTCTATACAAATGTAAAGTAGTAGACTTACCTAAAGGATTGTGAGTCTGTTCAAATGATACGTCGTGTATACAAATGTAAAGTAAAAGACGTACTTAAAGGATTGTGAGTCTTTTTAAATGATACGTTGTCTATACAAATGTAAAGTAAAAGACGTAACTAAAGGATTGTGAGTCTTTTCAAATGATACGTCGTGTATACAAATGTAAAGTAAAAGACGTGCCTAAAGGATCGTGTTTTTTTTTTAATGCTACGTCGTGTATACAAATGTAAAGTAAAAGACGCATCTAAAGGATTGGGGGGTCTTTTAAAATGATACGTCGTACATACAATTGTAAAGTAAAAGACGTACCTAAAAGAGTTTGAGTCTTTTCAACTGATACGTCGTGTATACAAATGTAAAGTAAAAGACGGTACCTAAAGGATTGCGAGTCTTTTCAAATGATACGTCTATGTAAATAATAACCACTTGGCGTACGTGGGACGATGTCTTCTGAAAATACAACTCGTCTTTAGAAATGTAAACATTTCATATAAAAGGGAGTAACTCAACTGCAGGTGTTCACCAAGAACACCATAATGAAGCACAATATGTGACAGAGAAAACCCCCCTCTTTTGTGTTGACCATTGTGTTCCCGGTCGGTATCTTAGGAATTATTTGTAGGTTTCAAGGGGGGGATGTGTTAGGTAACAATAGTGTGGACTGTGTATAGGGTGTAGGGATAAGAGGGGGATACCCCTCCACAACATATCGTTCTGAGTATAAAGAACACTATTGAAGCCGCCGACTGCACGGTAGTTGTCTAATAACCTACGATAATTATGGATCCAAATGTCATTTTATTATTTGTGTGGTATACAGTACCGTTATTCTACATCAAAATACTATTATTGGCTTTTTCGCAAATGCGAAAAAGCCTTTGTTTTTGTTCTGATTTTTTTTTTTCTTTTTTCTTCTTTTTTTTTCTTTTAGTAACCTAAACCCCATAGACTTTGTACACGTTTTTTTGCACAAGTACTTTTACCAGAGAACAAAGTCGTATTTCCATAAAACTTAACCCAAGTGAAGACCCTATAGTAAGCTCGTGCCTAGCCGACATACGACATGGTGACGTCATCAGGGGTCACGTGACGTCATCTTAAAGGTGCAATTGATTTAATCTTTGAAAATCAATAACAAATCAACCGCAAAAGACCGAAACTTGATTTTTGTGGCAACAGATAGAATAATCCAGGATCTTCATTTTATCTCATGTGCGTAAAATCACGTGACCCTTCCTTCCGGTCTAAACCGGAAGTGCCTTATAATTTAAAAGTGAAAAATGATATGAACTTACTTTCAACGCTGTTAGTGTCTGGCTAGATTGTATTTAACAACAAAAATACCGGCGACGCCATAACATGTTATAGCGCCCTCTAGCGGCAAGTTGAAAAATGGTTAAAATGAATAATCTGTTGATGTGTGTGGCGAAATTTGCGGAAATCACATTATAACCGGTGTATTTAATCAGCTTCATGCTAGGAACAAGTCGACGAGAAGAAAAAATTATGACGTCACCAGACCGGAAGTTACAATGAAAAGACTTCATTTCCTTTGAAAATTCCTAAAAATTAAACCTGACAGATATAATCTTGATTTTTGTTCTAAAGGTTAGTGTAAAAGTAGTTCTCGAACTTTCCTGTGTTTTTTGGCAAAAAACGAACGTGAACATACCCTGCGGCACCCTTGAAATTTAATCGTTTTGGCCTAGGCGCATAAAGCATTGACCCCTTATATGTGCATGGCACACGTATAATAGGGGTGTACAGGGGTGTATGTACGTACGTATACACTGATAGTGTACTATGCATTGAGCGAATGTATCACTACTGACATCGTACGTGCATGCAAATGTACGCTCACCCAAGAGGACACTAGCCGCCAACAAGCGAAACAGGATGACGTCATCAAATTGCCTATGGGGAAGGGCGCCGTGTGCGACAGGTAGGTAAACTGGCTCTCGGCTACACAGAATCCAATCCCATAGACTTTGTAAACGTTGTTTGCACAATTCCAAGCACTTTTAACGAAAAACAAAGTCGTATTTCCATAAAACTTAACCCAGGTGAAGACCCTATAGTAAACTCGTGTTTCGCAGACATACGTCATGGTTACGTCGTCAGGGGTCACGTGACGTCATCTTAAAGGTGCAATTGATTTAATCTTTAAAAATAAATAACAAATCAACCACAAAAGACCGAAACTTGATTTTTGTGGCAATAGATAGAATAATCCAGAATCTTCATTTCATCTCGTGTGCTAAAATCACGTGACCCTTCCTTCCGGTCCAACCGGAAGTGCCTCATAATTTGAAAGTGAAAAATGATATGAACTTACTTTCAACGATGTTAGTTTCTGGCTAGAATAAACTTTTCCAAAAAAAATCAGGCGACGTCATAATATGTTATAGCGCCCTCTAGCGGCAGGTTGAAAAATGGTTAAAATGAATAATCTGTTGATGTGTGTGGCGAAGTTTGCTGAAACCACTTTATAACCGGTGTATATAATCAGCTTCATGCTTAGACCATATTGGGAAGGAGAAATATTTATGACGTCACCAAACCGGAAGTTACAATGAAAAATCCTTTAAACCTTAAACAATCGCTTAAAAATCACCCGCTATAGATATAATCCAGATTTTTGCATCAGATAGCACAGTAAAGACAGCTCTCGAGCTTTCTGTTAATTACGTCACGATGACGTCATCAAATGTCAGATTACAAGCAAATGTCAGATTACAAGCAACCAAATATTTCTAGATTTAATCTTCGAAAATCAATATAAAATCAACTGTAAGATATCTGATTTAGATTTTTAAGGGAATTGATAGATTAATCCATGGTCTTCATAATTTGTATTACATGCAAAAAACCCCGACCCTTCCTTCCGGTCCAAACCGGAAGTGCATTATAATTTAAAAGTGGAAAACGATGTGAACTTACTTTTAACGATGTTAGGCGCTGGCTAGGTTGTAAGTAACAAACAAGTTAACGGTGACTTCTTAAAATGTTATAGCGCCCTCTAGCGGCATG
The DNA here is from genome assembly GCA_037893245.1 of Crossaster papposus. NCBI lineage: Eukaryota > Metazoa > Echinodermata > Asteroidea > Velatida > Solasteridae > Crossaster > Crossaster papposus. Next base: position 1,496,011 of record JBAIAA010000288.1, on the reverse strand, counting down.
TTGACAAATGTTACGTCATATTACGATTATATTCGAATTATTACGTTTTTCGACCTGTAAGTCATATCTCAGCAACGGAACGTGCTAACATAACATACGTTTGTATTGTTAGGTGATAGATAGTTGCACAAAAAGTTCACAAACATGTGACGTCATCGTTTTAATCAGTTTGGATTCATTTTAATCTGTTTAAATTAACTTAAATTCGTTTTCGATGATTTTAAATTATTTTGATGGTATAAAAGTTCAATTTTTGCAAAATTTTAACTAAAAAATTGCGAAAGCGAAAAAGCCCTATGTTCTGTTCCTCGAACAGACGTAGTTCTAGTTATTATTATAATTGTGGTTTTTTTTTTTTTTTGGGGGGGGAGAGAGTGGGGTGCTTACGCACCTGTCGCACCCCCCTACGTACCATACGGGCCTGCATATACCCAGCACGATATGTGGCAGAGGGGTACCCCCCCCCCACCCCCCCCCCCCCCCCCCCCCCCCCCCCCCCCCCCCCCCCCCCCCCCCCCACCCCCACCCCACCCTTCTTATCCAATACTTTATACGCACTCAACACTATTGTAACCTAACACATCCCCCCTTGAAACCTAAAAGGAATTCCTGAGATTCCGGGAACACAATGGCCAACACAAAAGAGGGAGGGCTTTCTCTGCCACATATCGTGCTTCATGGGCCTGCACTATCGCCATAAAGAGTCCTATAACCTCCGTGAACAACTCGATGAAGTATAGTGAGTTGCATTGTCCTCTTCACGACCATTGACAAATCAACGAACAATGGCAGACGGGGCTCATTGTGAATTCTAAGGACGTGGACAGTGGGTACGGGAGTAGGGGGAGTGACAGTCGAAGGGAGTGACGCTTGGAGTGGAGCCTGCAAAGCAGAGCTTTTCATTGGCAACAAGAGCTTAAATGACCGTCTTACGTACGTGCAAAACGCATGAACACTAGTACGACTACTAGGGTCTACTACGGTCAACTACGGTCACACCATACTACGTTCAACTACGTTCATGACCGTAAGATGTGACCACCGCTTAAAAATCAAACCTTAAAACATGGAATTGTGTGAATGCCCCTTTATACTTAAGATTGAAAATAGTTTTGGTTCGAATATGACGTTAGCGGAGTGATCTTACAATACCTAGTCACCCCTACCTTGGTTTGCCTGACGTCCTAATCATGGTAAACAGCGCGCCTAGGCTACCTGTAATGGGCGCCCTCTTACATACGCACGCGTACATGTAGACACTACCACACTGAGGGCATACTTGTCATTCTATCCAGTGGAGGACACTTGTGAATTACACCTATCATAGTGAGGACACGACACTAAAATGCTGGCTGTCCATTGGTTTCATATTGATGTGCATTCTAAAGTCATCATTGCGATTGCAAATTCTAAATAGTCAAGTACTCTGACGCATCCGTACATGTATGTGAACTGACCAAACACCCTGTTTAGCTTTGATAAAGCTTCATTTTGTTCCGACAAAAGTCTTTGATGTTCCTCCAGGTTCGTGTCTGCAGTGCCACAGGACAGGATGTTTCGATGTCTCGTTTGCCAGGAATCTTCTTCAGCAAAAATGATTTCTGCAAACCCTTCGTAACGTCTCTCTTCTCCTCGGCAGTCCAGGACGACGTTTCACTCGTCTCGAGTTGTTCCGAGATTCCAGACTTCCAGAAGGAACACTGATAGGAGCCTGTCGAGAACCTAATGTCACATAGGAAACAAGTCGATATAAGACACAGATATTTATGCACTTTCACTTCAGACAGCCCGATAGCCAGAAAGACAGATGAACAAACAAATGGACAGACAGACATCGCTGTCCTCGTCACTAGTAAAGCCTTCTGCAAGTCACAAAGAGCAGTTTTTGTGCACAAATACCTGACAGTTGGTCAATCTCTGCTGGAGCGGAGGGAAGGAAAGACGAGGGGGGGGGGGGGGGGGGGGGGGGGGGAGAGGGGGAGGGAAGACAACTAAGGTGGTGGTAATAGTAATAATACTATATAATTATGCATTTCTAGAATGGTAAAGTCAAGTGGGTTTGTTGTCCTGCATGTAAAATCAGAAAAGTGGACTCAACTCTTGTCAATTTTATGGGGTCTGTTTCTTTCTGTCTATTTTTCTTTCTTTCTCTTTCTTGTTCTGTAATGCAGAAGCGATAACAAAAGAAATGCACAAAACACATATACCATTTGTTATCATAATGTGACAGGCTCTACAAAAAGATGTATTATGTCGCGAAAAAGTAAAATCGAGTTATATACATGGTTGAAAAGCCCACAATGTAAGCTTTCATTTTGTGTATAATAGAGCTCCGTAACCCCTTTCATTTCGGAGACATGACGTGTTTACATAGCGATTACTTTTTTTGGAGTTCAAATTACACAACTGAGAAAACAGGCTTTGAAATAGCTGGCTCTGATGTACTACAACAGAACGATGCACATAAAATGGTCGTTTTTTGCACTTTATTCATTAAAATGAACATTTCTTTAAATGAAACCTGAAACTGTAGGTATTAAATATGTAATTCATGACAAAAAATGAATATCACATTTTGACGAAATATTTACCCTCTCAACCTTGAGCAGGCCATTACATGATAGTGCACAGCGCGACTTAATACACCTTTTTGTAGAGCCGGTCACATATATTGTGAACTGATAACAAAATGTTATTTCTTGTATTTCTTTCGCTGTTGAAGATGTATTAGTGAATAGTAATTACTGATCAAGTATTTTTCAACAAAAGCAATCATTAATGTCTTTCTTTTGCTGTTGAGTAAATAATTTAAAACGACTGTGTCCTTACCACCAGTGACATGCAGTTCATCCAGGGATTTGCCCTGCTGGGAAGGCAAGTTGCCGATATCCAAGCTGAGAAAAAGCCGATAAAGTTTGGTGACCCTCTGCACAGTATCTGGCAACTGGTATAGTATTCACGATGGACACGCAAATCATGACCCATGAAGTTTGCAAGTGTTTCAAGTTTTGTAGACCAGATGCTGGCAGCATTGTTAAGGCCCGCCATGTCTGCGTACACTATTATACAGTCACATCCTCTTATATGACATGTAGGCCTACCTCCATAAGAACATCGTGCAAACAAGTAGGTGTTGTCGTGGGCGACTCCAGCTTCATTTCTCTTTGCAATCAGAGCACTCAACCACGCCACCGCCTCATTGCTGAGAAGCACAGGAACAGTTCGACCCCTCTTGCCAACTATTTCGACAACTCTGAACATCTTGCACAGATGCCGTTTAAGATCAGTCAGCAGGCATTCCCCGTTGACACTAGCTATTGTGTGCTTCTGAAAGTCTTCTAGTTTCATCTTTGACACCTCCCCCTGCCTTCTGCTGTGAACATAATAAGGTGGCACCGAGTGCGACTTCATTCAATCTCTTCCAAGCTGGTCCGATTTGTTCGCCCCAAGCATCATGGACAAGTTCCAGTTCCCTGTTGCCAGCTTCATGGAGGAACGCCGACATTTTCACAACATCAGCATTTGTCGGCCGAATTTTAGGTTTGTTGCGCTTTTCTTGGTACAGTGTTCTGTGTGCATGGGTGGATACACGGTCTCGCCAGGTCAGTTCGCACAACTGCAGAAATTCTTTAGCGTGTTGCGCTTTTTGCTTTTTGCCAGATTCTAAAGCATTGCCTTAAGGTATGAGTGCACACTTATTGATGGAATGTCCAATCTTTAAAGCTAGAGACGGAACATCATACAACTGCTTGTCTTCATTGAAGCCAGCTACATCATGAACAGCCTTGAGTAGCACTGAAGAGGCTTCAAGCCCTGGCAGAGAGAATCTACCCAGAATCACAGTGCGGGTTTCGAGCAAACAGGTCCACCATTGACATGGTCTTCTCTCTAAGACAGCTGCAGGAGAAATGCAGGGAACAAAAGCAGCCACTCTACATCGCCTTAATAGACCTAACAAAGGCCTTCGACCTCGTCAGCAGAAACGGCCTTTTCAAGATCCTCCTCATGATTGGATGTCCACCCAGGTCCTCAGTGTCATCAGGTCTTTCTACGAAAACATGAAGGGCACTGTGGTCTTCGATGGCTCAACATCGGAAACGTTTGACATCCGAAGCGGACTTAAACAGGGCTGCGTTCTCGCACCGACTCTTTTCGGGATATTCTTTGCCGTCCTGCAGAAGCATGCCTTTGGATCTGCCACAGAGGGCATTTACCTCCGAACCAGATCTGATGGGAAGCTCTTCAATCTTTCCAGACTAAGAGCCAAGTCCAAAGTCCAGCTAAAGTGCCTTCGGGACTTCCTCTTTGCTGACGATGCAGCAGTCACCACTCATTCAGCTGAAGGCTTACAGCGACTCATGAGCCGATTCAGCGAGGCCTGTCGAGACTTTGGACTTACCATCAGTCTGAAGAAGTCACAAGTCATGGGACAAGATGTGGATTTTCCACCCAATATCCAGATCTCAAACCATCAGCTGGAAGTCGTCCATGAGTTTGTCTACCTGGGGTCAACCATCTCAGACTCTCTCTCCCTTGACACCGATTTAAGCAGGCGCATCGGCAAGGCAGCTACCACCATGTCTAGACTGACAAAGAGAGTGTGGAACAACAGCAAGCTGACCAAGCACACTAAGATGCAGGTGTACAGGGCCTGTGTTTTGAGCACCCTCCTTTATGGCAGTGAGTCCTGGACCCTACACATGCGACAAGAACATAAGCTGAACGCTTTCCACTTGCGTTGTCTCCGTCGCATCCTGGGTATTACCTGGCAGGACAAAGTCACCAACAACATCGTCATAGAGAGTGCTGGAATCCCCAGCATGTACACCCTGCTCAAACAAAGACGCATGCGCTGGCTCGGGCATGTCGTGCGAATGAATAGCGGCCGGATCCCCAAGGACCTTCTTTATGGTGAACTGGTGCAGGGAAAACGCCCAACTGGCAGACCTCACCTGCGCTACAAGGATGTCTGTAAGAGAGACCTGAAGGCGCTTGGCATCTATACAGACACTTGGGAATCCACAGCTTCTGAACGACCAGTATGGAGAAAGAAGGTGCGGAAGGGCCTCGGCAAGTTTGAAGAGTCACTAGCTCAGCAGTCCGAGGTGAAGAGACAGAGGAGAAAAGTCAGGACCCAGATAGACAGACCAGCGTCAGTCTTCATCTGCACCAATTGCGAGAGGGACTGCCATTCCCGGATTGGACTATACAGCCATACTCGACGCTGTCCAAGAACAACCAACCAGAGCGCAACTCCATAGTCTCTCGAGACTGACGGATGCCTACTACAAGTGGGGGTGCACAAATAATTTAAGTGATGCATTTGGCTGGTGTGTATTCTTGCGGAGTTGTATGACAAGACGACCCAATTCCCGTATCTTGTTTTGGATGTAGCCATGTTGATCTACATCGTGCCCGAGTTTCACGTATTCCCGCTTGGCTACTTCCACAATCAAAGTGTCATTCTTGGCCAGCAGAGTCACCTCATCTCTCTTCATCGGAATAAAAACCTGGTTCAACTGGAAAGACACACCGACAGGGGTAGGCTTTAACAAATCACTCTTGTGAGCAACACGTCTACGCAGAGGAGTCGTGGTACTGCTACCATGCGAGTGTGTAGGGAGCGCAGGTTTCAGGGCACTGGTGACGCCAGAGATCACTTCGCACATAATAGCCATAACAATATATGCACGGTCCGTATGCATGTGGAGCTACCTTATGATTAGGCCTATATCCTACAATAAGTGCACCCCGGCCTTCCCGAAGGACTTGGCAATTGTGCCTATGATTACTAACATTGCGGATTTTCCAAAGAAGTATCTTACGGGCACTTGGGTTAGTCTCAGACGCAATCTCTACAACTTCGCTCTCTTCTTTGTGACATGACTGGAGATGACAGGGCAACTTAGATTGAGGTACTTCACAGTAAAATCAGAAGTGTTTCTTGTCCCATTTCCTATGCCCACCTTCATTGCTGGTCTCTATGACTGTTATTTGACAGGTCTAGCTTCGGTTGATGATCTCTGTGACTCGGCACTTGAGGCTTCATATGGAGGGGGACAAACAGCAGGTCCTGAACCAGAATCAGCTTGTGGGCCATCATCCCCACTGGAACTGCTTTTTGGACTGTCCGAACCATTTAAGTGGGGGTTATAGAACTGTGAAGTGAATGGACGGCATACAATTGTAGGGCTTCCATTCTCAGATATGAATGGACAGCCTACAATTGTATGACTTCCATTCTCAGATGTGAATGGAAGCCCTACACTTGTAGGGTTTTCATTCTCAGATGTGAATGGAAGGCCTACAATTGTAGGGCTTCCATTCTCAGAGGTGAATGGACGGCCTACAATTGTAGGGCTTCCGTTATCAGATGTGAATGGAAGCCCTACAAATGTAGGGCTTTTATTCTTAGAGGTAAAGGGAAGCTCTACAATTGTAGGGCTTCCATTTCTAGACATGACTGGACACCCTACAATTGTAGGGCTTCCCTTCTCAGATGAGAATGAACGGCCTACAATTGTAGGGCTTTCATTATTAGATATGAATAGACACCCTACAATTGTCGAACTTCCATTCACAATGTTTAACTTGAGGTTGTAAATGTTTGTATGCAAATGGAAGCCCGATATTTGGAGAGCTTCCATGCTCAGATCATATGGGAAACTCACACTTAACATTTGATGATATGAAAATCAGAGGTACCACCTATCGCGTGGAAAATATGTGATATTTGTACTGATTTAACACGAGATGCTGTTAAGTTGCTAACAGCTGTGATATAAATGCCTTTGTAATGGAGACTTTTCAAGGGAAATATGTCAAAACATACAAACAATTTTTGTAGGAACAGAATATATTGAAGAAAGTATACTTTATTGAGATTAATATCAATTTATTTCAATAATGAAGACGACGCAGTCAGTTCTTTTTACACAATTTGCTTTGTGATAAAAAATGAAATTGTGATCAAGGCTTTAGTGACCTTTATATAATTTTCTTAAACAACTTAATGTGAGACTTCGTTTTGATGAGAAATGTTTGCATTATCAACGTCCAACACAATTTTGGTTAAAAAACACAAATTCCTCTATTTGAAAAAGGGCTGTTTTCTTCACAATGTGTAGCTTTCTAAACATTGAATATCATATTTTAATTGAAATATATCTTTTCAAATGTTATACGTGTAAGCTTGAACATTTTGCTGAAATATCTGAGCTAATAAATGGATTATTGAGAATTTTAATGATTTTTTGCGTATTTTAAAAATCTCATTATTTCTAAATTGCTCTCAACGTGTTAACAGCGGATGGGCCACCTGGCATAGAAATCAAATCAAAATCACATCTAATTTTAAACAAATAACAATTTATTTGGGTTATCTCTAAAATATACTATCCATTTTAACACCATCACAAGCAACCACCCCACCCCACATTCGCCCTTGATGTGCAACTTAACTGACGACATACCGGTAGTTATCCTCTTCATAAAAAGATATGTAATTCATATGAGAATTTGTGTCATGTGCATTCATTATATGACTTCTAAGACTGAGAAGTTCACTAATTAAATACTTGTAGTCAGCGTACAGTACAGGCGTTGTTCATATTAATAACAATAATAATAATAATAATAACACATTTCATTTATATTCTTCCTAACCTGTCTGTTGTTAATTAATGCATCGTATGGTAATTTTCTCACCTGGGCCCAATTTCACGGCGCTGCTAAGCACACGATTTTCTGCTAACCGAGCCTCCGTCTATTTCACGGAGACCGTAAGCAGTAAGCACAGCAAAAGGCACGCTTAACTTAGCGGGAAAATTTGCTTAAATCAGTGACGTAACAATAGAATCTCCATGCGCGCGCCAACGTTAGCACAAAAAAGCCGTGAAATAGCGCTTAAGGTTAGCAATTTTTTCTGCTTAAGTAAGCACAACTTTTCCGCTAACTGTTAAGCAGCGCCGTGAAATTGGGCCCAGGTGCTCAAATAGGCAGCGTGTCATACCATCAGTGTACCGGACGCAGTACTTTCGTGATAAGAAAGCCACAAACTCAACTAATTAAACTTTAAAGGGATTACATGCAATTGGGAGTAGTGGGAGGGGAATGGGGAAAACTATTTGTTGTTTACAGATATTGGTTTTTGGTTCGGAAGGGGGGGGGGGGGGGGAGCAAGTTTAGGGGAAATGGCATTGTTTATTTACATGTGGTACATGTCATGGGGGATGTAAGAGGGTATAGAGCTGTCTTAATTTATGTGTGACAAATGGGAATCTACATATGGGTTACATTTCTTACCTACGGAACCCCTAATGGGACATATGACGAATAGTAATCACCGTGACAAAATAAATTTAGTTTTGTATTTCGTGCCCACGAAATCATTTCGTGCCCAAGAAATGATTTCGTGCGCTCGAAAAAAATATTTTCGTGAGCTCGAAATAATTTTGTGCGCTCGAAATACTTTATTTTGTGTGCGCTTGAAATAATTTCGTGCGCTCGAAATTACTTTGTGCAATTGTTTGAAATCGGTTAAGTAAATATGACGTTGTGTCAGCATTAGGCAGGTAGTCGGCTAGTCTTGCTCCAATACCGAGTTGTTCATTTGTTTTGGGCGCGCCATCCATCTATGCATGCAGTTCATCAATCATCAATACTCCGAAATCGGGCTTATTGAGGGCTTCCTTGATTATCACGAGATTTGTTTCACAGCACGGTCTTGACGCAAGGGTAACGTGAACCCACAAATGTTCGAGGGCATTTCATTTGTATTTGTCATATATATGTCCCTTTAGGGGCTCCGCACTTACCTTTGGTGAAGGAGATTATTACGGCAGGATACCATGATGAATCTGGAGGCCACAGTGCGATTACGTTCTTCCCTTCATGATGCTGGTGATTTTTCAAGGTTCCATCAAGACGACTACTCCGTTTCATGTTTGTTATGGTAGTTCTGTCAGCCACGAATAGACTATCTAGCTGTAACAAGACAACAATACAACAACAATATACCATCAAACTGATAATACAAGTAAATATTAATAATTATGTGGCTACTTATTTGCTTTATTATTTTATTAATAACTACAAGTAACTATTGCTTTGTTCGCACGGTGCTCAACAACTCATGCTTGGGTTGGCAAAATAAAGCAGTTAAATTTGGTTCTAACTTCTATATTATTCTGAAATTAGGCATATTCACTTCCCACATCATCCTAAGACTAGAGTGAGAGAGGCCATGACCACAAATTACATTAAAACGTAAATTAGTATGTCATATGTCATAGAGTGAGCTACATAGTCATAGCGAGTAACATGCAAGCTTCCAAATACAATCGCTCTACTTACCATCTATCCACGAATCTATTCCAGCTCTATGGTACACCTAGCTAGCTGCAAATGACCACGTCTTCGCATAAACTACAATATGCCTCACTACACTCAGGCCAAAACAATGTTTATAATAGTTAAGACATGTCTAGACTAGTTAGATATATTTATACTTCGTTGTCACACGCGCCACTCATGAAAACCAACGGAGGGCGCTATGCCATTCAGGCTAATACTGTTTGGTTTTTGTTTGGACGGGGTAAACAATGTGCATACTCCCCTACTTCAGGTCTTATGCGTGAACCAAGGACTCATCCCAAACGCTTTGATATTTAACCAACAGTCAAAAATGGCCACGAAAAATCCCATTTTTCACAATATTTCATACGGAGGACGCGCTCGGTTTGCAAGGTGTCCTCAGTATGTGAGTGTGTACTTACATAAAAGCCCTCCATTTGCGGTATTGACATGTACATTTACAACAACATGTACACGTCTTAGTGTCTAGAAACAACCGATACAAATCAGCCCAATTGTGAATGCGCAACAAACTCACCCGAAACAGCCGAGAACATGTTTTACTTGGGCACTGGTAAGTTTGGGAAGAAGAAAGAACGGATGTAGCATGCAGTTAATATAATATTATTATGAACAATAATAATGGATATTTATAAAGCGCAAGTATCCACCAATATACTGGCGCTCGCGGCGCTACAATTCGTTGACGATCTCACGAAGTGCAGAAAACCTCCAAAATCAAATATTTGTCGATGTTGAGTTTTACTAGCCTTTTTGTCACATTTGTTTCAATGAACAACTTGACCATGTTTCAAAGCAAAATCTTGTTTACTTTTTTAATTAGCGTAAACACAAATTTGACAAAAATGCCGAACTACATGTTTTTTGTTCTCACGAAGTGCAGAAGACTTCAAAATGATCTCACGAAGTGAACAAACAGTTACCTCGTTAGCAGGGACTGGCGATCATTTCTTGTTTTGCTCGCGTCTACAATGGGAGCATACACGTGCACAACCACGTGTACGATGTTGAAATAGAACATACGCGCGCGCGCTCACAAGTAAAATGTAACAATTTTACACAGAACGGCAATCTCACGAAGTGCACACAACAGTATACAAACGTACGAATAAAGAGTGAAGGCTCCGCGTTTTATGTTCTCACGAAGTGCAAAAACAGTTGTAGAACAATCTCACGAAGTGCATACAACAGTATACAAACGCACGAGTAATGAGTGAAGGCTCCGCGTTTCATGTTCTCACGAAGTGCAAAAACAGTTGTATTAACATTTTTTGTTTAATTAACAGACGTTTTTAGCAAACGAGTATGAGTTATCATAGAGCAAAGTATTTAGTTTTGATCAATGCAAACAATTTTGAATTTTGTTACTGCAAAATAATCGAAAATGCCTTGTGAAAAAAGGACCAACTTCAAATGCGATTATATCGAGATGAATATTTTCCAGATTTAGAGATATTTGTCACTTCGTGAGATCATCGTCGAATTATTCCCCCTTCCCACTGGGCCGACGAAACATTTCAAATGCCATCTAATTAACTCCCTGAATAGTCAATCAGCTCGATGCTGCCATTCCGGCGCAAAGCAGCTATATCAATCATCTCTGCCCTCACAGGTACCCATTTACTCCTGGGTGGAGAGAATCAATGAGTGACATAGTCCCAAGCCGGATTCGATTCCACAACCTGAAGCTTTACCTACAGTTTACAAATGCAATGCTCATAGACCACACAACCACAGCAATTGGCAATTATCAGTTGGCACTTATACATCGATGTGGTTTGTTTTCTCGCTTAGCAGCAACGGTTAAGTGTCTGAAACCACAGCCTCTTGATATGTAGGACGGGACAACCCCAAATGTCGACATAAGCGTCCAGTGAAATGGATTGTTGCATGGCTTCGGATGCACGACTGAACATAACATTGAAGTAGGTATCAACTGGAACGGTTACAACTTCTACATTATAAGGTAGTATATGTATACGCACGAAATGCCAACATACACGTCATTGGTTAGGACCTCTATTGGCGTGAACATGTAGTTCCACCTCCTTGCCTGTTATAGCGAGAAAACACGCTGTCAGTGTGTCCTAATGACGCCATGGCTGTCTAATATGCGCTTTCCTATATGATCGAAGTCGGGACGACTCAGGGACAGACTCGCTCATAGGAAAGCGCACATGTGAACAAAGGATGACGTCATTATGCCAGGCTTATTCCTAAACATCAATGTTCAATGGCTAAACGCTATACCGTCCCCATGCAGCGCTAACACATGTTTAGCATGTATATATTCTGGTTTATTATTAAAAACAATTACATGGTTGGCAGCCAATGGCTGAAATAACCTTGTTTACAAGTAAAAATTCATTATTAGTTAAGAAATTGGTATAACATATTTACAAACAGATACATGTATATGTACAAATTTATAAAATCCTGGACAATGCTGGAATAGAGGATTTTCTATATCTGTCAGTTCTACAGAGTGGTTGAACTAACCCTTTCAAAGAATTTTCTCTCAGGTGTCTAAGTTTAAAGTCAGTTTTAAGAGGGGGAAGCATATTCCTATATCTGGTGGATTTCAACAGTTTTTCACCCCATTTAACAAAAAGTATAGCACGTCTATTTTCAAGAGAGGGAAGATCTAAAATTTCAAGCGCTGTACGGTAACTTTGATATTCCTGATAGCCTATTATGATACGACATGCCCGTACTTGGACACTTTCTATTTTACCTGCCTGCTGTTTAGTAATAGAACTATGCCAGACTTGGCTGGCATACTCAATTATGGGTCTAATATAACACATGAAAACAGAGACTAAGTCTGACCTAGGGGCACCTGATTTCTTTAAAATACACAAAGTAAACAACTTGCGTGACGCTCTGGAAACAATATCAGCTACATGTCTATCCCACTTAAGATCATTCTGTATTATAACACCAAGGAGCTTCATATGAGTGACAGTCTTTAGTTCAAATGAATTAAGGCTGAAGATGTAGTTTGGTGTTTGACGCCTTAAGAAACTGATTTTCATAATGTGGCATTTGGAAGGATTGGGAACAACATCATTAATTTTACACCAGTTGGACAGATCATCGAGATTGGTTTGCAATTGGGATTGCTCACCAAAATTGACAATCTCTCCAATCGTCAGGTCGTCCACATATTTCCATCGCCTGCAGCTACCAACTGCAGCGTCATTGACTAAAATAAGGAAAAGAATTGGCCCAAGCTTGGTTCCTTGGGGAACACCACAACTGATGGTAGCAAGAGAGGAAACATGGTTATTAACTTTGGTGTTATGTGTGCGACCGGTGAGAAAGTTACAGACAATAGGGATAATAGAACGCCTGACCCCAAGATCAATTAGTTTTTTGATAACAATAGTATGATTGACACGATCAAAAGCTTTGGTGAAATCAACAGCAGAAAGATGGGCGTAATGGTTAGGTTTATCAAGACCCTCGTAAACGGAGTTTAACATGTCTACAAGATAATGCACAGTAGAACTACCTTTAATATTACCATATTGATTAAGATCCAGTTTATCAGTAATATCTTCAATTATCCACTTAACAACAAATGATTCAAGAACACGAGCAAAAATCGGAGTCAGTGAGATAGGTCTTAATTGATGAAATGACAACATTTTCTTTTCCTTGGGAATTGGTACAATGGTTGCAGTTTTCCAAACACCAGGAAAGTTACCATTAATAATGCATGAGTTAAATATATGAGTCAGAGGTCTTGAGAGTTCAGGTGCAAATTCTTTGATTAATCTGATGGGTAAGTCTTATATGTTTTATATAAGAACATTACAAAACGAATTTGAATGCTTTTCTTACGAACTTGATCGATAAACCTACAATATGATTTGCATGTTACTTTAATGTTACTTTGTTGAAGTTCAATGCGTATTCATTGTATAGTGGGCATATTCATTGTACACTGTGGACTATCAGAAGAAGCCTTCCATTGTCTATTATTCCGCGATAGCTTCAGCCGGATCAAGGGTAAGACTGCGTCAACATTATATCTACAATAAATACGGCTTGATAACACATGGTTCTGCCACTAGTGGGTACAGTCGCCTATGTAGAGATTGTAAAACGAAAGGAACCGAGGTTGAAATACTCATTACTTCAAAAGTACATTGTTCATTAAAGAAGCAGTAACATCCAGGCGTGACGTATTCCAATTGTTCCTGCACGACAATACTAGCCGGTAATGGCTTGTTATAGACAGAAATTCATCAATACCAGCACAATTAATAACTCATCGTTACCAACACAATAACTTATCGTTACCAACACAATAACTCATCATTACCAACACAATAACTCGTCATTACCAATACAATAACATTAAACACTTGCTCTCCATTATCAAGTAAACAAACACAACAGTACTGTATTACTAGTGCGCCAACCAAATGTAACATGTGTGTCAAAGAATGATACTCTGTAGTTCACACTGCGGCATTGTGCGGTGCCGTCAATGAGTGCATTTGCATTCAGTTCAATTTTTTTTTCAGTTCAGTTCAGTTCATTTATTTCCACAGGATTCACAAATAAATTCATATAAATATCAAAATAATACAATACAGCTCAACAGGGGAGTGAATACTGTAGAGGGGCCCAAAAAAAAAACAAAGCTTGTAAATATGGGACCCTTATACATACACATACTTGGTTCAAAGTGAATGTTCATATGATTAATTTCCACCAATTATAACAATAAACTACGTTACACACACATAAAAAAACATTAGATAATACAAACAAGGACAACAAATACAAAACATAGGCCAACATGGAAATTATGTAACAAGATGACTAATTAAATATATATCAACAATAAACATTCAACAAGATAGATTTATAGATACGTTTATAAGTTGACAGATTTGTACATTTTCTTAATGAATCGCTTAATGAATTCCATAGTTTAGGTCCTTCATATCTAATGGTTTTTTGAGCAAAAGAAGTACGAGGTAATAAGGAATGAAAATGAGAAGCTTGCCGAGTAAAATGAGTATGAACATCAAAATTCCGTGTAAATATTGAATTAATAGAAAAAGGTAACGTATTGGAAATACATTGATACATGAGACAACCAAGTTGATAATAATAAATATCCTTGATTTTCAGGGTGTGATGTTTGAAAAATAAGGGATCAGTATGAGCATTAAATTCAGTAACATTAATTATCCGAAGGGCACGTTTTTGTAAACGAAGTAACCTATTAATATTTTTAGATGTACAGTTTCCCCAGGCAAGTGTTCCATAGTTGAGATACGACACCACCAAAGTTTTATACAAAGAAAATCAAATCTCAATGGGAAAAACAGTTTTAATTCTATTAATTACACCAATGTTTCGTCTAATAATTTTACATAAATAATCAACATGATTTTCCCAGGTTAATCCAGAGTCAATTACTAAGCCAAGAAACTTCAAACAATCTGTTTTCACAATACATACATTGTTGATCAAGACATCACCAGGAAGTTCACTGATAGAGTTGCTAAACAGCATACAGTTAGTTTTGTTAAGGTTTAGTGAAAGTTTATTGACCCTGAACCAATTATAAACTGAGATAAGCTCATTATTAGCTATTTTAACCAAGGTATTAATATTTCTATGAGAGATGAATAGATTAGAATCATCACTTCGGACGATTTGGTAAAGTCATTAATATAAATCAAAAACAATAATGGACCTAAAATTGACCCCTGAGGCACACCACAACCCAAATTTCTAGATGTTGAATTACACGCCCCAATAGAAACATATTGGCTTCTAAAGTTCAGAAAGATAACTTTTAAACCACTCTACATGTAGAGAGACTCCACGGATGCCATAATGAGAAAGCTTATACAATAATATATCATGGTCAATTGTATCAAAGGCTTTTGAAAGGTCTAAAAATATTCCGAGAGTATGTTCATAGTTATCCTTGGCAATAGAAACTTTATCAATAAAATCAAGAATTGCATGAATAGTCGAGTGTTCACTACGAAAACCATATTGTGAGTTTGTCAATACTTTAAATTTGTTTAAGAAATCTATAGTACGATTATACACACATTTTTCAAATATTTTAGACAAACAGGTCAATACAGAGATGGGCCTATAATTATTAACGCAACTAGAATCACCACTTTTAAAAACTGGTATTACTTTGGCAATTTTCAATTGATTAGGCACAGTACCAGTTACAAAAGAAATATTGATAATATGGGCAAGTGGTTTACATATAGCAGAAATGGAATTCTTAATAACCGAAATACCAACGGAATCATGTCCCACGCTTTTTTTATTTTGTAAGTTTTTAACAATGTCCGATACCTCGTTTTCATCGACTGGGGTAAAGAAAAATGTATTTGGATTTGGGTGACCAAGAAAATCAATAAAAGAATCCTGATGATAAGAAATTTGTCTGGCAAGATCTGGACCTATGTTAACAAAATAATCATTAAAGTAATTAGCAATTTCAGTAGGGTTATCAACTAGCTTTCCCTCGTGCATAATACTACTTACAGTATGAAATGACATTTTATTATTTAAAACCGAGTTAATTACCTTCCAGGTATTACGTATATTATTCTTTTCCTTATCAAATTGATGAGGCAAATAATCTTTTTTAGAAATGCGCAATAAGCTGATGAGAATATTTTTATATCTAGTGTATTTAATTTTACGTAAGTTAGTGGGATGATCTAAATAGCGACGATACAGTTTATTTTTCTTATTAATATATTTTAAAAGTGATTTAGTTATCCATGGTGCATTAGGTTTAGATTTTGATTTAACACGGTGATTATGGGAAGTAAGAGGAATATTTTTATCATGCAAACAACTAAGACGATCAACAAAATTATTAAATGCCTCTTCAGGATTATTACAAGTATAAATACCTGTCCAGTCAGTAGAATGAAGATCAACATTAAGCCTCTGGAGGTTATCAATTGTATAGTTACGCGCATGTGTAGAAATAAAATTATTATTAACAGGGGCTTTAAACTTACAAGACTGGATGATCATAAAAACTGGTAAATGGTCTGAAATATCTGCTAAAAGAATACCTGATTTGGGAGATGGTAAAATGTTAGTAAAGAAATTATCAATAAGTGAAGCAGAGGTATCAGTTATCCTAGTTGGTTTATCAATTGTAGGAAGAAATGAATATGAAGTAACAAGATCCATGAAGACCTGGCAGTTGGGATGAGTATGATTAAGTAAATTAATATTAAAGTCACCAGTAATACAACAAACCTTTTTATCAGGAGTAATTTGAATTAATTGATTCTGGAAAGTGTGTAAAAACTCAATAAAACTTGCACTTGGAGGTTTATACACAACTCCTGCAATTATGGCCTTAGCTTTTGGGACTGAAATTTCAATAAATAAAGATTCAAGCACATCATTAGAACAATTAAGGTCCTCCCGAATTTTAAAATTCAACTCACAATCAATGTAAAGTGCATTGTAGCCCCATTGTACTTGGTTTGTTTTTGTTCACATTTCCATTAACAGTGGGAGTCTGGATTTTACATAGGCTAATAGCTTCGGCTAAAAAAATTGCTAATAGGCTAAAAGGGGCAAACAAAGAGTCATTCTGACCAGGAAGATTGTCAGGCCGATGGGACACTGATCCGGATCAAATCTGACCCTGGACTTTTTAAGGTGTATTTCAGAGGTGTTCTTTGTTTTACTTTTCAGCCACGATAAACGCACAGAATGTTTACCCTTGTTTGTCCAGGCGATACAAAACATCGCATTCTGGATCCGCCCTATAACGCGCAAATTAGATCTATTTCTGGCTGATTTGGTAACGGATTCGTAGGCCTCATTTTAATGCAATATGCAAGCACTCAGTTTCAGAATAGCATCGATTCTCCCTTCGGGTATGAACAAATTATCGCCATTTTGTCCGACATAAATTCTGAAACAGCAGACAAGCAATAATAACCGTCAGCAGCAGATCTTTTTTGACCAACTCCGTTTTTGTTTTCTTTAAAAGTTGCGCGTTTATTTCATACTCAATTCAACTCAAAATAAAAGTGTTATAACGTCAGTGTTTTACGCATAAATGACCTGTCACAGAGTCCCAGAACTGGTATGGTTTCTATGGTTACAGGATAGATTCTATTCTTTTAGTATGATTTATTAATAGCTTTGTTGAAGGTCCCTGTTCATTTTTAACATCTGCCACTTAGTCTACTCGCTGGACCATCTCCATAAGAGGCATCAGTTTCATGTTTTTGTCAACCCGTTCGTATCTATATAATGCCGCATCGTATCATCATTGATTATTTAGTTTATGTTGAAGGGCATCGTTATTTAGGCATTATATACATATGAAGCACGATATGTGGCAGAGAACCCCCCCCCCCCCCCCCCCCCCCCCCCCCCCTCTTTTGTTTCGACCATTGTGTTCCCGGAATCTCAGGAATTCCTTTTAGGTTTCCAGGGGGGATGGGTTAGGTTACAATAGTGTTGAGTGCGTATAAAGTATATGGATAAGAGGGGGGTACCCCTCTGCCACATATCGTGCTGGATATAATTATATAGCAGCTTAAACCCATCCATAGCTTATATAGCCACCGCAGCACTGAAATAGAACACATAGGCCTAGTGTGAGACAGATGGGAGGAATATTTGGGGGATTTGTGCCTTTGATGATACAAGTATGACATTAGGCACACAGTCAGGGTATGTCACAAGGAAGATATCAAGATACAGGACCATCGCAGATTTGTCCTTCGAAAAAAATATAGGTAGAATAACAAGCAATTTTCTAACTTTTAAAAAAGTGGTTGTTTTTCTACCTCATGATATCTTCAAAGGACAAATCTGCGATGGCCCTGTAGCCAAATATCTTTCTCATGTCGTACTCTGACGTTGTATGTGCCCAATTTAATGCTTGTATCGTCAAAGGCGCAACCACATCACCTATCTGCCGTACTTAACAGGCGAGTTGGTCTCTTCGATGGTTCTCTCTGAAATTTTGTTTTTCTAATAACCTTGGCCCGTTTGCCATTGTTTTGCACAACTAGCTCTGCCACCCAAGACGAGTTGGTGTAGTGTTTTGTACCTGGGAACATACGCTCATTTTTCATCAGCTGCATGGGAGCGAGAATGGACAGAGCAGTAACTTTGATTCTGATGTTATCAGCAATGACGGGTAGGTTTCATTTTTCAACATTAAAGAGATTGTACAACATTTGCTTTGGGGTTATATTCAACAATGAATTTGGGGGTTATAATTATTGAATTGGAGTTGCTTGGATGTCGCCCTACTTAATTTGGCTAAATAAATGATATTCTGAAACTGAGTGCTAATTGCACATTGCATTAAAATGAGGCTTTAGCTAAAATTCATAACTAAACTATCCAGATTAACCGCTATAGACTCTACGCGTTAGGAAGGAACCGGAGGGCAATGTTTTGTATCGCCTAGACAAAGTTAACAATGGTAAACATCCTGTGTGTTCATCGTGGCTAAAAAACAAAACAAAGAACACCTCCAAAATACATCTAAAATAGTCCCGGGTCAGATTTAGATTTAGGCGTCATTTTCACCCTGAAAAGTGTTATCCTAACCGGGAAAAGTGTCAGGCCCAAATGAAACCCTGATCCAGATCAAATTTGACCTGGGACTATTTAAAGTGTATTTCAGAGGAGATCTTTGTTTTTCTTTTTAGCCACGATGAACGCAGAGGATGTCTATCCTTGTTTGTCCAGCTTGGTAGTTGTAGGCCTTATTTTAATGTAATAGACAAGCACTCAGTTTCAGAATAGCATTGATTTCCCATTCGAATTTGAAAGCTGTTCGAGCGGATAATAATGTGGATGGTTATTTTGTTAATATTTCATGACGCAAGAGTATTTTTTTTTGGCGCAATCAGAATACGAAATTAAACGATATTTAGACCAGAATTTTTGCCCCTAATTCAAAATGGCCGCCAAAATCCAAAATGGCCGCTAAAATTACATACATTACATATATACTGCTAATTACGTTTAATATCAACGGGTTTATCTAAGCCAAAAATTGTTTATCTAAGCCAAAGTCGGATCGCTCAGTATGACTTAAGACGCGCCTAGACCACAAACACCATGCACTTATTCTCAGCTATTGCCAGTTGCTCTCGTCATTTTGACATTATAAATGAGCTTTATATTAACAAACGCGGTGACTGTGAATGTAAAGCAGCCGTGCATAACGCTTTGTATAAAATTCGATAAATTTAATTATTTAGGTGGCCTGCCCGTCCTATTTCACTCTTTTCCCTCCTTTCCCTGTTCAAGTTGAGTATTTAACAAACCTTTGTGAAAATGAACTGAGGTAGAGCCTGAAAGTTGACTGGTGGCGTGCTTCCAGACCCATCAAATAAAATATTGATTTTAACATTATTTTTGGTACAATGATTTCCTAATAAAATAACCCCTGGAAAATTGCTGCTAGCGCTATTATGTGACCGAATCCCTCGAATGAGTCTCAATGACAGGTTTTTAGGTATTTGCTCTATCACTCAGGTTGACACCTTATAATGTACAGTTGTTATTTTGGTGAAAGGGTTGACTGCTTCCCTTAATTTCTCTAGTGTATGACACTGTTAAAAGGTGTATTTAATCAAAAGTAATTCTGGCGACTGTGGTTGGGCCAAATATGGAAACTAAACAATTGCGCGACGCGGAAGAAAAATATCGCGCCAAAACGTGACCTATCAATCGAAGCACTCGTACAAAGAGGACAATTTATTAAATAATTTTGTGGCGATCATTGGATAAATACTTATCCCGTCTTTTGGGACACAATATTTCTTTCTCATAAACTGGAAGGACTTATTTTTATTTACAAACGAATCTAAAACGACCGTTGATTGTTGAAAGAGTGCAAGCGCGGATCCACGAATTTTTTAGACGGGGGACACACCCAAAACTGTAAAATGCGAGCGCGAAGCAGGCATGTTATACAGTAAACAAACAAACAGTTTTGTCCCCATTTCTTCTATTATTTGAAAGTAAAGAATGATTGTAGGCATCCAGCAAAATGATTGCGCTAGATATCCTGTATTTGTTCCGAACAAATACATTTCATAATTCCGGAAGGCGATCGCGTAGAAAAAACCCAGAACATTATAAATAAGAGCCACTGCCGACGCCAGTTGAAAAATAAATTACAACCACCCCCCCCCCCCCCCCCTCCCCCAAATTCACCCATTCATAATAATTCAAGCAATTACCGATGGTGCATACTACCTTTAAATTATTATTAATATAGGTATAAACGAACGCGAATGGCTGCCAAAATGGCTGCTAAAATGGCCATCAAAAGCATTTTACTTAAATTTAAAGTACATCTTCATTTTGTCCTGTTAAAGCTCACTAAATTTGGTTTTATTGTGGCGTCCTGAACCTAAGCCTTTTGAAATTAACTTGTGGCTACCCACGATTTGTCCGCCCAAATCAAAAATAGCTACCAAAATGACCTTAATCAGATTTAAATGGTCTCTTATTTATCCCCCATAATATAGTAAAAGACCTGGCTCACCCATGTATGCACATTATTTAGGAGAGGATAACTCAACTGTTCTAGGCTGATATGACCCCAAGGAACAACTTGGGATGTGTGCCAAAATCTCTATCCGGGGCGAACAGCCCGGAAATGACCATGCCCTTTTAAAAATGACCACGCCCTTTTTATCGGAAGTGCTACTTCCGACATAGCTGTATCTTCTAAACCGTTGGAGCTAGACATTTTCAGATGTGCTCAAGATGTTCATTTGATATTTTACAAGAACATTTCTAAAAACCATTCGGTCAACTTATTACCAAATACATACACCGGGAATGTCCATATATATTTATTAATTAAACTTTCCAAACTTAGAGCAAAGTTAGAACATTTGTGTCATCTACTAGAGTTTAACTGACAATTCGGAATTTAAACAATACAAGGATTTTTAGAGAAAGAAAACAAGCATTTAATTATTATAAAGTAAGACAACAGAGTCCAGGTATGAGAATTATGAGCAGTGTTCATTCAGTAATGGGTTCTTACAACAATCAACTCCCTTGCATTTGCAGTACTTGCAACAATGGATCCAAGCAACTCGCCTTCTTGTTTTGAGATCACAATCTCGGGGACTAATGAATTACACCTTCTTACAAAACCATAAAACGCGGCATTCAAAATCAAGGTTCACTTTCCTCTTCTTCCCCTCTCTCCATTCTTGATGCTGTCCTCTCTTTAAGTGTCAAAAGACATGGTGACTTTTGGTCATCTTCCATCAGCAAAACTGCTTTCCAGGCATTCTATGTTTAGTGGCTCACCACCAGATAACAAGCCACCAAACATCTATACCTTGGTATATCACCAAAGGCATGGATTGTGTCAGCTGTGTGTGCTTCGTCATTCCTTCGGCTCAACTACACACACGAAGAAGCTGATGACAGGATTATGTTCCATGTGCAGGACATTCTAAGTCACCGGACAGGCCCTACATCCCTGACTCTGCCATCAGGTGACACAGATGTGTCATCAGGTCAATTTGAGAGATCTTAGCCTCCAAGAGTTCTGGCTCATCCACAACTCAAGAGTGAAAAGATCAATATTACCACTCCACGATATCTGCATAACAGTGGAAGATGAGCTCACAAAGTACTGTACTTGCATCTCAGATGGCTTATTGAGTACTTTTGTGGCCGTTTTAAGGGTGAAATCGTCTTAATTCATTAGTCCCCGAAATTGTGATCTCAAAACCAGAAGGAGAGTTGCTTGGCTCCATTGTTGCAAGTTCTGCAAATGCAAGGGGGGAGATTGTTGTAAGAACCCGTCACTGAATGAACACTGCTCATAATTCTCATACCTGGACTCTGTTGTGTTACTTTATAATATTTAAATGTTTGTTTTCTTTCTTAAAACAAAATACGTTGTATTGTTTAAATTCCGAATTGTAGGTTAAGCTCTAGTAGATGACACAAATGTTCTAACTTTGCTCTAAGTTTGGAAAGTTTAATTAATCAGTATATATGGAAATTTCCGGTGTATGTATTTATTTGTATGGTAATAAGTTGACCGAACGGTTTTTAGAAATGTTCTTGTAAAATATCCAATGAACATCTTGAGCACATCAGAAAATGTCTAGCTCCAACTGTTTAGAACATACAGCTATGTCGGAAGTAGCACTTTCGATAAAAAGGGCGTGGTCATATAACAAAAAGGCATGGTAATTTTTAAAAGGGCGTGGTCATTTCTAGGCTGTTCGCACCGGATAGAGATTTTGGCACACATCCCAAGTTGTTCATTGGGGTCATATCAGCCTGGAACAGTTGAGTTATCCTCTCCTAAATAATGTGCATACATGTCTGAGCCAGGTCCTTTACTAAATTATGGGGGATAAATAAGAGACCGTTTAAATCTGATTAAGGTTATTTTGGTAGCCATTTTGGATTTGGGCGGACAAATCGTGGGTAGCCACAAGTTAATTTCAAAAGGCTCAGGTTCAGAACGCCACAATGAAACCAACTTTAGTGAACTTTAACAGGACAAAACGAAGATGTACTTTAAATTTAAGTAAGATGCTTTTGATGGCCATTTTAGCAGCCATTTTGGCAGCCCTTTTGGCAGCCATTTTGACAGCCATTTTGACAGCCATCTTGCATTAGACGATAAATCTTGGGTATTCCCCAGACTAATCTTAAAGGCCTTGGGCTTAGAATGACGGAATCCTTAAAAAAAACTCTGACAGAAAAAAAACTAGAAGCAGTATAAACCTGATTAGGGTAATTTTGGCAGCCATTTTAGATTTTGGCGGCAATCCTGGATTATTTCGGATGCTTTTTGTAATTTCGAATGCTTTTTTAATTCGAATGCTTTTCTAGCTCAGATGCTTCTTATAAACTCGGATGCTTTTTTAATTCGGATGCTTTTCTAGTTTGAATGCTTTTTGTAAACTCGGATGCTTTTTGCAAACCGAACATATTCGCAAATCGGATGCTTTCCCAATCCGGCACTAGGGTGGCCCTGAAAGGACATCACACATCGCAGATTCTGCGATTTCGCGCATTCTGAGCGAATTTGAACGATGACAAACATGTTATCGTATATATCTAAGCATATATCTGAGATGTGGAAGATTGTATTGTAGATTTCTGCACAAATTTATGTGATGGTGAATATTTTCTGGGCAGATTTGTGAAAAGTCGCAAATTTTTATTTTAGATTTCAAGTTCTGCGCATATTTCTTAGTACGCAAATTTGTGCGATGTCGCACGGATGGGCACTACATGTACATTTTCATTGCACATTTAATTATGCGCAGCTATGTTGCACTCACGTACAGCAGATTTATATGCACATTTATGTGCACATTTCTGCAGCAATGTCAGCACATACGACGTTTTGAAAGTTGAACCACGACGTTTTGAATGTTATGGTGTTCTAAAACGGACAGGCAACGTCGTGGTTCAACTTTCAAAACGTCGTGGTTCAACTTTAAAAACGTCGTATCTACTTTCAATTAACGTCGTGGTTCAACTTTCGTGGGCTTTTACCTGGCTCAAGGTAGCCGCGTATTCGGCCGGATTTCTGGCCGCGGATTCAGCCATGCATTCATCAAAAGCCGAAAAATATATAATACATGCTGCAAAAGGTGATGCATTTTCCAAAAGGTTTATGTCATTTTATTTAAATATTTTTCAAAATAAACAGTAAATAATAATACTTTTTCAAACCATTTCAAATCATACAACATAAGCTAAACTTGTTTAACGTTTCCTGTAATTCTGATGACAAATTACAGTTAAATTAGCTGCTTAATGGAAGTAATTCTACTTCGAGTTATTTGTCAAACCTTTTATAGAAATTTCAAAGAATACGGCAACAGTGTGGTTTTACAAATTCAAGACCTGCTTTTATCATTGCTGTACTTTCTTTTCCTTTTGCCACATGAATTGCAATTGTACATTTCTGTAAAGCACACCTGCAAGGACAATCTTTCCGTGCCCCACTCTTTCTATCTGATTATCAATTAGTAGAATTGCCTCTTCGTGAAAACGAAAAAAACCGATACATTAGCAAATTCGCCCGTGGCTGTGATAGTCAGAATGTATACATTTCCCCCTTGCGCCCCAAATTTGCCTCTTCCTGAAAACGCTAAAAGCCAGTACGCGCCCAATTCGCCCAATTCGCCTCTTCGTTCGCTACACTAAATACGCGCACCAAAGTGCCCCTTCAAAAACACTTTGAAGTCAACGCTATTTCGAATTTGCCTCTTCGTGAAAACGCAAAAGGGCACTTGAGGACCAATTCGCCTATTCGTTAATTAGGTTAATTAGGATTTTGTTGATGTATAACTTCACCAGGTTGTAGAAATTGCAATATTTAATCGTTTTCGTAATTTATTTTTTCTCGATAAATAGACGATTTTTCATGAAATTCGCCCCTTCGTGAAAACGGTGAAAAGTGAAGATACCGAATGTGTTACGTAATAACATACCAAGCATGCTTAGGTGGGGGTTTGTTCTGCGGATTTATGCAAATAAGAGTTATATAAAGGGAATATCACTCAAAGTTTAAACTACAGGACAAATACATAGCGGCGACAATAACAATGACTGATGGATCTGAAAGTGGACCTGTGATAAACAAAATACGAATAAGAATAATACTGCTGCAAACTGCTTACTGGCTGGAATGACCTGAAATATACAAATCAAATAAGTTAAGAGGGCCTAATATTTCGATCTTAACAAGATCTTCTTCAGAGACTAAATGGCTGTGTACAAGAAACAAACATAATTATATTGGGCAACATACAGCATGATGCACATCATGGATGCTGAAGAAACACAAAAGAAAAAGCTCAGAGTTCCATGGAACAAACAACAAAAGGAGGATTAGGCTGAGGGATTAGAGGGTGAGGTCAGTGTGGGTGGGATCAAAGGCAGGGTAGGAACAAAAACAGAAGGGGTAAAACCACAAGGAAGGGGGTCCAGGGTTGAGATCAAAGACCGTGTTCCCAAAAAGGTGTGAGGTGGATCAAGCCGCAACAAAACCGCAAGTCGTGTTTCCACTTGATCCTGATCCGCCTTTTTGGGCGGAAATGACGCACTCTGTGCAGGACCTCGAGGTCACCTACCAGTCTAGTGCGCGTGCGCATGTTACCATAACTACCGTTCCCGTTGTCGGCCATGTTTTTACTCGCTGAATACGCGTACGTGGTTATTGGCCAACACGTCCACAGGCAACAGCAGATAGAGGAAACTACACGAGGACGGAACCGAAGCTACAACATTGAAAAAGGACGCAATCGAAATCCATGTCTGCGCATGTGCAATGCAAGCTATAACGTATACATATAGAACACACAGTTCAGGTTCCCTCACAATGCATGGCGCAACACTGTTCCTTTTGTAACACGAAGTACACGGCCTGTGTGCCAGTCGCAAAAGAAACTAGCGCCCTGTACGTATGCTGTATGGAGTTCATGGTATAAACAGCATTTGGCGCGGTTTATATTTTTTCGCGCTAAATGCCCAGCTGGTCGGAAGTTACCAGGTCAAATTGGTGGATCATGATCCACCTTTCCGTTCCCACTTGATCCTGATCCACCAATTCCTGCAATTGCCGGATCTGATCGCCCAATTGGGGATCTCTATCCTGCTCGAAAGTAGGATCAAGATCCCCCTTTTGGATCTTGATCGCCCTTTTTGCGGTTAGCGTTCCCACTCACCAAATTGCCGGATCGGATCCCCCAATTGGGGGATCTGATCCGGCAATTTGGCAATTGCCGGATCTGATCGCCCAATTGGAGGATCAAGTGGGAACGGGGTCTTTGAAGAACTAACAAAGAAGTGTGAATAGGAGTAATGTGGATGGGGGGGGGGGGGGGGGGGTTGAGGAAAATAGACAGGGGAAACCAGAGGAGTGAGAACAAACAAAAACAAAATTCTGGCAAGGAATGAATCTGAAACAGATGACAAATGGAGAAAAAAATAGAAGTCATTTCCTAGTTGGATGTTAAGCCCATGAATAAGCCATTTGCGCGTGACCCCGAGTTAAATTTGGATAACATCTGGTACACTGACTTTCTCACACAGCTTGGCAACGTTGACCTTTGAATTCTCCAGACCAAAGATACTGTTGCTATATCACGTGATTCGGTGCAAGCCTTACGCTAGCAACCCCCAGCTGAGATATAGTGAAAAATTGATTTTTTAATAATGGCGGCACTAATTTGCATAAAAATGACACGTGGGACATTTTTTGAATTTTTTAACATAGCGAATCGTTTTCTACGCATTTTTTTCTGACCTAGAGACACCAATTAGAAATTGATTTCCGAGGGTGCACGAAACCCCCTTCTTCCCACTAAACTATATTTACTACTTTGTATTCATACGACCCAATTATTATTATCTACTAAACTGTTGCGAGAGGTCGACAGAAATCGTTTTTTTTTTTAATTATACTACTGGACCTACATGTAACGAGCTGACTGAGACTGAGGAGTATAGAGACGCCCATTTATGATAATTATCCCTAACAATCCTAGAAAAACAATATACGCTGAATATTGTTTTCCTAGGATGATTAGGGTAATTATCATAAATGGGCGTCTCTAGACCCCTTGCGTCACGATTATTCAGTAGTTTTAACAATTGCACTAATAATTGTTGTTGTCGTTAATGTCACGACGAAAAGGGCGCGGTGTGTTTCGGAAAGGATGTTGCACAGACTATTGAAACAAGATCTAGTAAACGTAATTCAGTAAAACTGACAACAACAAGAAGATGCTATTTTTGCTCCTTCTCCTCCCATTAGCTGGCCTGGTGACCGAGGCTTTTGTCGGGAATCACTGCCAAGATGGTCAATCGAAGCCATGTACCAGGGGTTGCTCGTGGGGCCTGCAGCGTGATTTCAACGGCGTAGCGAACCGCGTCCTGCCCGGCCACGGCTACCGCAACCTGTCGGTAGCGTCGCGGGTCCTGTGCGTTAGGGAGTGTTTCATCGATGACCACTGCTTCTCTTTGCAATACTCGGAAGGGGAGAGGCGGTGTGAGTTGAACGGGGCTACAGCGTCGCGATACCCGATGGCTCTGACTGGAAAATCCGGTACCGACTACTACGGTCCTGAAGAGGTAGGATATTAATCATTCTGTTTGTTGTGCTTCTTAATGGAGTTGAATCCAAGCTATGACATAAAGTATGGTCCGATAATAAAATTGGAGATTCGTTTACGTTTAACAGAATTAGATGATTGACAGGTTAATAAGAGTAGAGTCGGAAATGGGTTTAGATTGTGTTAATGGGTTATGTTGATACATCATAGGACGATCACAAAAAAATGTTCCTACACATTTTGTCCTTTTTATGACATAGATAAACAACAAAAATAAACATTTAGGATTCGTTTCGTCACGTCTCAGAGGGAACTTTTCTTAGCGACATCGGCATTACCTGAATTCCGTGACGGTGATATCCACCGCATGAATGTTGGCATATATGTCTTAAACAATCCAGGAAACCGAGATTTAAATGCTTATTACTCGCAAAGTATGAATATTAGTAACTACCACCAGTTAGGTTGTGAAAGGGGTAAGCTTACAACTGGGTCATCACTGAATAAGTGTAAGATTAGGTAAAAGGCGGAACGCTCTTAGTTTCAACATTTATATTTAATAAATTAATTAATTACTCAACAATTGGCCGATTTTTGTCTGTGGGGTGTCTCATTCGAAAGCTTATTACAAATGCAATGCTAAAACATTATCAAGTACATTTTAAAATTCATATTTCACGGTGCAACCCTCTAAAAACATGGACACACCAACTTTAATTAAAAGAGTACGGGATGACGCAAATGATAGTAGTAGTAGGTTAGGGGTATTACAGCCCTCGTTGTAGATCAAGTTGTGGGTCTGGGGCCGTATTCACAAAACGACTTAAGTCCAAAACAAATAAGCACCCCACTTAAATACCCGACTTAGACAAATCTGAATGACTTAGCGGTATTCACAAAACATTTTTGCTAAGTACCCCACTTATTTTCGAGTCTTAAATCTGTGGTCTTAAATAAAGTGTGGTCTGACTAGTCTTAATTCGTTTTAGCGGGGCGCTTAACACAATTGAGCGGGGCGCTTAGGTGTCATGGCGATTTTTTTTCTGTCCCTCGGTTTGTACATTTTGGGCACAAAATTTGAAATTCTAGGGGCTATGAAAAATATCGTCAGTATCGAATTATTGTAAAAGGAAGCCAAGTTGAAGTTAATGTGTGACAGCTCTAGAATTGTGGTAGTTCGTTGACATTCTAACGATTTTTTTTCGATCGATTTGTTAAATGTTAGGCGGGCGGAATGATTGCGATTGATGACATGTCACGTTAACGTTAACCAATGACATGCAGTACACGTGACTGCCGACTAACAATTGCAAAAGATCTATCTTACCTTCCAGCATGTTTGAAAGAATGCTGATAAATCACCATCACATTTTGTTTCACACTCGAGAGTAAATAAAATGAACATTTCACTATTTTTCTGTGTTAAAACATCTAAAACGTGCATGGCGAACTCGTTTGACGCGCGCGTGACGCAAACTATTTTGGTGCAGTAACTTGGGCTTGAAAACTGCATCGCTAGCAGATAGATTAAATTTGAGCAACAGTGACTGATTTAAACACTTAAGTTAAGTGGGGCACTAAGATAAGTGGGTTGCTAAGATTTTTTTTGAATACCAAATTAAGCGCGCCACTTAAGTTAGCAGGGTGCTTAGATTTAGGTCTGACTTAAGTATTCTTCTAAGTTTGAGTTTTGTGAATACGGCCCCAGGTTGTAATCCACAATTTGATCCCCAACAAGGGCTGTAATCCCTCTCAATCAAGTTGTGAATCTTGTGAGGAGGATCAGATGCGCGAGCACGCGCACGTGGTGATCCCCGAGCTCCCCAAGTTGCGTGTGCGTGCACGTACGCGCGCAGGGATAAACAAACTTACGCGCAACGTCTGCCTTATGTTTATTACCTACCCCTGATTTCACTAAACGTTGCGACGCGCCGCAACTCGAGTTACGAAAAGTAACGCGTTACATCTCGCGACGCGTCGTACGATCCATTTCACATCGCAACTACCTTGACAACGGTATAAAACACGTCGTAGGTTACGACGTGTCTTTGGGTCGTCGAAAATAAGATGCGTCTTTTAATAGCAAGTTTGTCTCTATAAAAAATGAAATAAACGAAACTAGAATACTAGGACAATGTGTGAGAAGTCATCGTATAGTCATATGAATAAACCTTAATAGTGCACTTGGAATTTCAAATTAGCTAGAAATCCACAGCAATCTTTTTCTTTAAAACTGCTTCATACGTCAGCCATTTTGATTTACATTTTTGAAGCTTTCCGAGAAAAGATCTGACGACTCTTTGCTGAATACCAGACGGCTATTTACTGTGCGTTGAATAGGTACATACAACTGTTACTGTTTTGTGCTATACATACACCTGCGACGCGTCGCACGTACGACGTGTTTCGTGAAATGAATTTCACGACGCGTTGCAGCTGCGACGCGTCGTAGAGATACGACGCGTCGCAGGGCTGCGATGCAGTAAGTTACAAAGAATTTACTGAAATCGAGTGCGGGTGTATATAATTGCACTGTTATTCATTTTCCGATACATTCTTTCTTATAACTCTGTATTTATTGTTAAACAACCTAAATGATCAAACGATTAAGACGCACACCACAACAAATGAGCACGATAAAGTTTATAAATAAAGTGGACACGTGACACAGATTTGTTTAATTATTTTTTCGAAACATCTTATCATTTTTTGTGATGTGCGTCTTATTTGTTTTATCAATCAGGTTTTAATGAACAATAAATACAGAGTTAGAAGATAGAATGTATCAGAAAACAAATGACAATACAAGTATACACACCTGGTTTAAAGGGATCGTATACGTTTGGTAATTGGAACCCACTGTTTGTTTCAATCCTATATAGTTATAGATTTATACCATAAAACTAACCTGTAACAATTTCATTTTAAAAGGTGGTAGCAATTTTGAGATATTGCCGAAAATTTGTAGCAGTTATGTCCACGCAGGAAGAATAATTTGCATTGGAATACACAATCTGAGAAACGTCACTGCAGTTACTCTTCTCAGATTCAATTTTGTTGTGATAAAAAGTGATATATTTTTCCATAACCGCATTACTTCGAAGTGAAATGTTTCTAAAAATGCATTATACTATCCAAAGCTGATGTACTTCTTACCAAGTAAGTTTTTATTGCCAAACATTTTTTGGAGTAATTACCAAACGTATACGATCCCTTAAAACAAACTTTAAAAAAAGTACAAAAATGGTACACAGCCTCTATCATCTGCCATTAGGGCTATACAACAAGAATAAACATGTATAGTTCATCGGGTGTGTATCGAACGGGAGGGTTCTGGTGTTGAACAGGCCATTACAATTTATTGTAACAGTTTCGTCACGGCTTTGTTTACTTCCACGCCTTTATTGACCTTTTCTTCGAAATCTTCCAAAATATTTCGATGGGTATTATTATCTCTTAGAACATGTATGTAACTTGACAATAATTTTTTGTAGCGGTTGAACAAGTTTCGCTTGACTGCCCAGAAGGTCTAGGCTTCCTGTGGGTTTTTTCCTTGGCTTGATTTTCCATATCCCGGTTGACATACTTTTTGTATTTTGTATTTCACATCTCTGTAGTAGCTTTCTTGGCTTCTCCCATCCAGTCTAGACAGGCGGCATTGTCTTCCATTTCAGAACTAGACTCATCTTCATCAGGTGATTCGTCATCATATTATATCTCATCTTCGACATCTCCGTCTTCGTCCTGCGAAGATTTAGTTTCACTGTTTTATCCAAAACTTCAAATTTGCGCATTAACAAATCGGGTTCGGGAATGTTCGTCATAATTTTACGCACGATAATCGTCAACTTCATTTATTTTAGATGTTTCTTCAGCATGTACATTGTCTACATGCCTCAGTAGGTAATATTCCCGTCTAAAGCTTTTATCATTCTGGTGACAAGCATAGGGTTTAACTGCAGTAATTACTTTCATGTTGAGTCTTTGAAGGTTAATCTCGATTTGAATGGCAAGAAACGGAGACAATCGTTTAATATTATAACTACCCATGTTGCTTATTTGTTGCTGTTTGTGTTGCTATTTTTGTGCTGTTTATATTATATACTTTTTGTGCTCTTTATCCATTTGGTGTGCTCTTCTTACTTTTTGGTGCTCTTCTTACACTTTTTGTGCTCTTCTTACACTTTTGTGTTCTTTTTGTGTGTGATATTTTTACTCTTTTTGTGCAATTGTTACTCTTGTTGTGCCCTTTTTATTCTTTTTGTACAATTTCTTTCTTTTTTTGTGTGTGATACTTTTACTCTGTTTGTGTTCTTTTTGCTATTTTTGTGTTCTTTTTACTTTGTTTGTGGGATTTGTTTTACTCTTTTTGTGGTCTTTTTGCTTTTGTGTGCTCTTTTTACTCTTTTACTCTTTTACTCTTGTTCTTTTTACTGCTCCTTTACTTTTTTTTCACTGCTTCTTTGCTCTTGTTACTTCTCCTGTACTCTTTTAAATGTCTCTGAACCTTACGCGCGGGGCTCCCTATGATCCATAAGCTCCACAAGTTGACACTTCCCCCCCCCCCCCCCCCTCCCCCGAGGGGCTCCAAAAGCTCTGCGCAGGGGAAAAACAAAGTTACGCGCTTCGTCTGCCGACGACTCCACGGACAAAAACACAAAGGGTTGATTAATATCCATGATACATCTTCATTTAAACACACCATTCTGTTATCCACGAGAGGCTCCTTTATTCTTATCACTGCTCCTTTACTCTTTTGAACTAAGATAAGAATATCTCTGAACCTTACGCGTGGGGCTCCCCATGCTCTTCACGCAACTTCCGCTTTTAAAGGGATGGTATACCTTTTGCAACTATCCAAAAAGCAACCAACTAAATTATTGTACACAAGATTACACAAAATATATTAATGAATCGCTACATGTCTTTTTGAAAAAAATGATTAAAGAAGTCTCATTGAGTTTTGGAATTGTCCATTAGTAGTTGGTTCAAAATCGTAATCTTATAATACTATTTTGTTATGAATAGGTTTGTATACAGCATTTACACGAGCTAAGACTTTGTCAGGCTAGTTGTCAAGCACTATGCTGCTTCAATATAAAAAAGGAACAACTTACAAATGGTATACTATGTGTTAAATTATACCTTGAATTATATTAGATGTACAAAATACATCTGATTTATAAAAAAAACGTGTACGCTGTTAAAAATACTTACTTTAACAATAAATATAATTTAATGTGAACACAAGTAAAAATATGTTTGTTTAAAGCAAGGTTACATAAACGTGGGCTCTCGAAAACAAACAATTGTTTTTATACAAATGACAATAACTGATGCAAGCATGCTGAATTCTGATTTCCTCTATTTTTATATTAGGAACCGGCAGGGACTTCATAATATCGTTTCTGTCCTTTGCTCCTCACTCCCTGAGAAATTACCCCCACCCCCCTTTTCGTGTTTTTGTTAGTGGAGTCGTCGGCAGACGTAGTGCGTAACGTTGACCCCCCCCCCCCCCCCCGCGAAGCTTTGAAAGCCCCCCCCCCCCCCCCCCCCCCCCCCCCACCCCCCTCAACCCCCCGGGCAACTTGGGAGCTTAGTGATCACAGGGAGCCCCGCTCGTAAGGTTCAGACACCTTCTTATTCTTAAAAAAGTAATGGAGCAGTTAAAAGAGTAAGGGAGCAGTGAAAAGAGTATTAGGAGCAGTGAATAGACCAAGTCTATAGAGCCTGAATGTACGCCATTTTGTCTTTGCTCTTCCTGTCTCATCCATGACCCTTCTATAGACAAATATAACGAAATGAGCGGAAAGTCGCACATGACCAAAACGAGTTATTGGCCGAAACGTCTATTTTTCAAGTGGGAGGTCGGTTTCGAGTTGTTAACGTTTTTACTTACAAACAAAACTGTTTTATCACATCCCAAAATTATATTTTTGTTGTTGAATTGCACTGAGTGATAGTATAGTTGGCACGGTTCACAGACTTTGAACTTTGTTTTCTCAAAACAAGGGAGCATGACTTTATATATTTTAAAAAGAGGAATAAGGAATAAGCTACAGCAACACATAATACATCATTTGAAAACGTAGGACTTTTTCTTCCTAGAAATGTAATAAAGTCAACTGTTTTAGTTTGCGACTTTCCACCCATTTGGTGGTGCCAGGTCACAACGGGGTTGCCCTTTCTCTTGCTATAATGTTTGACTATCTTATTTCTAACCGTACTCTCCCTCGAGAATCATTCATGTTTTAATTTTATCTTGGCATTAAGCCGATCCGACTATCCACCGTTGTTGATACCCCTGTCAGACCGGAGTGCGATCCCACGGCGACCTTACTGTGATGCAGTTTTCATCAAAAACGCAGTGGGGTCGCCGAAAACTGGCAAATAATCCTGAAATCTACGAGGTAGGTAGCGGCACAGTACGCTCTTGACTCGCTCACTACGCTCTCACTACACTCTCACTGCGACCTATGCGTTCCCAGTTTGATCATCGCCGCGCTCTCATTGCGCTCCCATTACGCTCTACGCGATCTCGCTGCGACCAAGGCGACCTCGCTACGACCTTACTACGCTCTCACTACGTCCCCACTACGTTCTGTGCGTTTGTACCGCGTTCGCACGGCGACTATAAATACAGCGAGCTCGATGTTGCTGGATGTTTGCTATCTGTTGTACAATGATTTTGTTCTGCCTCTCTACAGCCATGATGAAGAGGAGATGCACATTTATGTTGTGTGGAGAATATAGGCTGTATTTATACCATTTGTGGCCATTACGCATGTCAAAGTCAGAATTCAACGTACTATACACGCAGAATAATCGCAGTATAATCACACTGTGAACGTACAGGAAGCTCCGTAACATCGCCATGGACACATTAGGGGCGCCATAGTCGTACTGGCAGCCCCGTGTGGACGCAGTATGAGCGTGAAGAAGCCCTATAAGACGTAGTAGAAGCACAGTAGGAGCGCGGTAAGAGCGTAGTGAAAAACGTACAGCGGTCGTACTTCAGACGTACTTCAGTCGCAGATTGGGCAGACGGCGATACCAACTCGCTCTTGCTACGATCATGACACGCTCAGGTAGACTTCACTACGTCCCAAGTACGTTCTTTGAGATCCCACTACGCTCTCACTGCGTTTTGGACCAGGTCGCCGAAACCTCCGCGATTGTTTTGAGCAGGCTCAAAACAATCGCCGAGGTTTGGCGACCATTGAGACCCTCCCATGACCTAGGTAGACTCCACTACGTTCTCACTACGCTCTTGGCGATCCTACTGCGCTTCTACTGTGTTTTGCAACTGTTTTAGTCGCCGTGGGGGCGCAACGGCAGCGTAGCTCCGGTGTGACAGGGGTATAATAAGCGAGGCTTTTAACGTCAAAATGCCACGTTACAAGCGTGCCTTTAGTATAATAAGGTAACATGTGTTATAATTGTCATGCTAATAAGCGAGGTCGCCGGACCTCAACACCAGGCAAAATGTGATTCTATTTTTCCTTCTAATATAGTAATATACTGCCGTGCTTCGTGCGTATCATTCCGTGTTACCATTATTGCCACTACGCTTGTGCATTTTTAAGTAAAAGCCTCGCTTATTTACGACGATGGGAATAGTCGAATCGGCTGCGGTATTCAACAAGAGAACAAACGATGAACTAAAAATCCGTTAGAAATGAGTAAAAATGTATTTTACTTACGACCTATAATTTTACACATCAGGATTTGTGTTCCTTCGTCTCCTTGTTCGATCACGTTTGTTTTCACATCGAAAATATGGGAACGACGTAAAGGTTGTATACCTATCCGATAACCCGGACTATATGACAATTAATTCCGGGAGATACTGCCGCACACATACAGAACTGATTGTGCTATCAATCACTGAAATATAATTTGTACCACGTCTCTCATGTCTTTATTATTTAACAACAACGGGCCTATTTGGCGGCGGTCATTACTGACCGTTTGGCGGAATTGCATTCGGGACGCCGTCGTAGGCCCCATTAACTTAACTTAACTTTATACCAACATAAGCCATGTATAGCACAAAACAGTGATTATACAAATTTTAAGGCAAATGTAATGATAATATTTGCGGCTTCATGTTTAACCTCAATTGTATTTACAGCTGGGTTAAGGCGGCTATGTTAACAGTACATTTTTAGTTTCCCGGATTGTCGGGTTTGGGGTTATTGTGGTAAATGGCTAAAACATGATGGCGATACCATTATTGGGTTTTCGTAAAGTGCAAAGACATGATGGTATGGCGCCGTTATCGGGTTTTAGTAAATAACTCAAACATGACAGTGATACGTTTTAATGTCGCGATCGGTACAGCGCTAATTATTGGGTTTTCGTAAAGTGCGAAGACATGATTAGTGCTGGCGCTTTCATTGGGTTTGATGTTATTTTGGTAAATAACTAAAACATAATGGTGATACCATTATTGGGTACGAAGACATGATGGTATGGGCGCCGTTATCGGGTTTTACGTTATTTTGGTAAATAACTCAAACATGATAGCCATACGTTTAATGTCGCGATCGGTACGGCGCTAATTATTGGGTTTTCGTAAAGTGCGAGGACATGATGATTAGTGCTGGTGCTATCATGGGGTTTTATGTTAATTTGGTAAATAACTAAAACATGATAGAATTACGTTGTAATTTCGTTATCGGAAGCAAACTGATTTCTATTGTAATGTACTATTGTAATATACTGTTGGTTTGAAATAATAATATGTTTTGAGATCAACCTCTGGCAATAAACTGCTCCGGCCTTTCGATACATAAAGAAAATAAACTCTTTGGGCCAATGCCTGAATATTTTGTCATGTGTCCTGTCGCATGGGGTGATAACACAACACTTTTGCAAAATAATGCTACAGTTGTATAACTACCAATTTTGCTCATTCCTTGCTGTTTGTGTGGCTTTTTTATGCTTCTTTTATACTGTTTGTGTGCTCTGTTTACTCTTTGTATGCTCTTCTAACTCTTGTTGTGCTCGTTTTACTCTTTTTGTGCTCTGTTTACTCTTTTTATGCTCTTCTAACTCTTGTTGTGCTCTTCCTACACTTGTTGTGTTCTTTTTTTTCTTTTTGTGTGTAATATTTGTATTCTTGTTGTGTAAAAACTCTTTCTGCACCTTTTACACTTTGTGTACTCTTCTTAAACTCTTTGTGCTCTTTTTACTTTTTTGAGTGATATTTTTACTTCTTTGTACTATTTTGTCTTATTTTGTGTGATAGTTTTACTCTTTTTGTGCTCTTTGTACTCCTGTTGTGCTCTTCTTACTTTGATCGAGTTGTGCATTGTGAGTTGTGAATCTTGTGAGGAGGATCAGGTTGTGGAATTTGTTCTTGTCACTGCTCTTTTACTCTTTTCACCGCTCCCTTTTCTTTTCACTGCTTTACTCGTTTTACTGCTTCTTTACTCTTTTTACTGCTCCTTTACTCTTTTCACTGCTCCTTTAGTCTTGTCAATGCTCCGTTACTGAACCTTACTCAAAGCTCCGTGCAGGGAAAAACAAAGTCACGCGTGCAGGGAAAAACAAAGTCACGCGCTACGTTTGCCGACGACTCCACAGACAAAAACACGAAGGGTTGAATAATATCCATGAGACATCTTCTTTTGAACAGACCATTCTATTATCCACGAGAGGCACCTTTATTCTTTTCACTGCTCCTTTACTCTTTTGAGGATAACAAAGTTTCTGGACCTTACGCGCGAGGCTCTCCATGCTCCTAAAGCTCCCCAAACAATTTCCGCTTTTAAAGGAATAGCATACCCTTTGCAACTATCCAAAAAGCAACCAACCAAATTATTTAACAAAAGCTTACTTGATGCAAAGATATTATTGTATACCTTCTGGCATTCTTCATGTCTCTTTAAAGAAAATGATAAAAGAAGTCTCACTGAGTTTTGGAATTTTCCATCAGTATTTGGTTCAAAATCGTAATCTTAGATTACTATGTTGTTATGAATAGGTTTTATACAACATTTACAGAGCTAAGATAGACTTCGTCAGACTAGTTGTCAGGCACAATTTTTTTATTTTAAAAACTTATGTTGCTTCAAACGAAAAAAGGAACAACTTACAAATGGTATACTATATGTGGTATATAAAAGCTTTAATTTTAATTTAAAAGCTTTAATGTACCAAATACATCTGATTTTTTGTTTAAACGTGCACGCTGTTAAAAAGAGTTGCTTTAACAAAGAATGTCATTTTAATGTAAACACAAATTTTGAAAATGTATAGAAACAGTATTTTCCCTTTGAAAAAACAACAACTTTGAGGGAACAAATTTGTGCAGGATATTAAAAGAATGTATTTGGGCCAATTTAAACCACGCACCTTCTGAACACCAATACTTCTCTCTAACCACTATACTATACCCCAATAATATGCATTTTTACGTAAAAGCCTCGCTTATTAACGACGATGGGAATATTCAAATCGGGTGCGGCATTCAACAAGAAAACAAACGATGAGAAATCAGTTGGAAATTATTAACAATTGATTTTACTTACCACCTATAAATATACACATCAGGATTTTTGTTCCTAGGTCTCCTTGTTCGATCACGTTTGTTTTCACGTCGCGTGAGAACAAAAATATGGGAACGACGTAGAGACTGTATACCTATCCGATATAATCTAGAATTATTCTGGCTCGTTTCCAACAGGCTAAACCAGTCACTTTAGATTCGTTTGTAAATGAGAATAAGTCCTTTAAATTGATTCAAAACAATTGTGTATTCCAAATAACATTATTACGGAAGCCCGATCGTGCCAGGTTTTAAAAGTGTAAAAATACATTTTGTTTTGCGAAATAACGCAAAAAATGTATTGCGAAATAACGCAATATTTTTTTCAAAAAAACGCAATACTTTTGCGAAACAAGTATAACACAATACTTTTGCAAAATAATGCTATATTTTTGGGAAATAACGCAATAAATGTATTGCAAAATGACGCAATAGTTTTGCAAAAATAAGCAATACTATAGGGTGTTATTTCGCATTACTATTTGCGTATTTTTGCAATAAAAATATATAAGGGAATATACAATAGGGCCTATACAATAAGGGAAAATAAAGGAGTGAATAGAACATCAAAATACAACATATTTCAATACATTCTAAACAAAATCATTGAATAACTCGTTCCTAAAAAGAATATACATAATTTGCAAACATCAAAACAATTTATGACCAAATTATCAAAAAACTATTCGATAATAGATAATAGACTGTTTGGGAATGATATTATATAATAGCTCCTGGTGTGCTGACATTTTCAAGTAAAATTTTATTTTCGTATCAATTCTCGCCTGTTTTGTTTTCAGGCAAGGTTGGCTGAGATGCTAAAAAATGGAGATGAAGGTAAGATGTTTCCAGTTTGTACTAAAATAGAAAAAAATATATATATACATGCCAAAACAATATTGTGTCAAAGTATAATTGTGAAACACAAAAGAAGTGTTTATAGCTCCACATAATATTAAGCTTCGTTTAGCCAGTTCGATCAAGAACCAATGGATACTGATGTATGACTTACCTAGCGCCTGTGTCATACTTCCAATATGTTCAAACCTTTGTTGCGCTACAATATCGTACTCACACCCACAACAAAATAATATTTCAACACAATAATACCGTACATTTGTGATCGTACAGTGGTGACAAAATCACAAACTAACGTGAAAAAAATATATGCCATTTGCATGGCAAAGTTTCGTTGTCTGTCACTTTATTTTTGATACATGTAGTTGGTCCCCGCTGCAATATGCCATGAACATTTCGCTATTGGTAACCAGCGCGTCCAGTTGCAACCGCGGTGGATTTGTCACGAATGGGATAATATAGGCTAGTCTAACTATATCGTCTAACTAGCGTGAGTTTGATCAGAGTTTGATCATTTAGTCAAACTATGGTAAACTATTCTTGATCGAATTGCGCATAGTCTATGAAATAATTATGGCTGCTTGCACACAAGCATCTGTGATTTGCGCAGACTGGGCAAGTAATTTCGCAAAACAACACATCGTTTTGATCTCCCGATTCTGGCCATTCAGTGGGTGCCTAATGTCGGGTCTTGGGTAACCTGTTGTTGTATAACAAAAGCTTGGCAGCCAATTTGACCACTCGACACTAAGCTTAGTCCACAATTATTACCCAAAGTGCATCACGTTATTTTAGTTCGGTTGGCTAGTGCACGGGGCCGCGTAAAATTGCATGCGCACATTATATCCGACGTTGGATATGGAGTGGGCTCTGTTGAATTGGTGATACTCAAACGATTTAAGCCCCGAGGATTCGCTATGATTTGATTTTGAATTTAAGGGTTATTAAACAAATTTAACTACAAGCAGCAAATTTCACAATTTAATACAAAGATATACACTGTACAAAATAAAGCCATGATTGTACGGGAAAGTCCTGGCAGTCGGGACGCCAGGACCGTCCTGTTAAAACACGGTGGCCATATGTTTACGGGACTGTTTTTTAACGACTTTCATATGCGGTCAGTTTACGTTGTTATTCCTGTAAAAAGACGGGGTATAAAAAATCAACCCAGTACGCTACTGAAATTAGGCTAGGTAGCCACAAAGTAACTTCAAATTAACTGTACAGAATGGAGTGCGTGGAACCAACCTATTACACATTATTACACATTAAGAGTATAGTAGTGTACAAATGCTACGATAACCTACTAACCACCAACATGTCGTAATTTGGTTTTATATTCCAATTTTCATGCCATGGTGAAGTCACGCTTTCCCATGAATAATTTCAAATTTTGAATACAAAAGATCTAATACGGAGATCTAATACGATTATGAACCTATGTTTGCCAAAAATCTGAAAATGTTAATGAAATTGTTTGATTAATAACAAATTATGGTCAGGAAAGTGTATTTTTGGTCAACAAAACAGTATTTTACATACTTTTATAAAATACCAATTTCTTCAGTTCTGATTGGTCAGTTGCAGCGTAGATTCTCTGTAAATAAACAACATGTTGTTGGTGTTGATGTAGATTTACACACAATTTAGTATTTTAAGAAAGTGATCTTGTAAAAATACATATCCTCTTTGTATAAATTAACGTTAAAACATGAAAACGGATGCGTGATATTTTCTAGGTCGCAGTATACCGTTATTTTACGTTCAAAATCCGTTAAACTAAAATACGGCGATGGTTTGTTTTTTTACAGGTGAAAAACCCCGTTATTTTACGAATTCTTATTACAGTGTAGGGATTGTCGGATAATATTAATCGTTCTGGTTATCCTTTACAGCGGCAGGCAAAAATGATGAAGCTATGTATAGACGAAGTGCCCTCTGTTTACATTTGTATTCAAATGTGCCCGGCGGTATGCGCACGCATATGTCACATAATTCAAAAGCGATCTGATTTGCGACGTCATTCCTTAACCAAATTGTTTACAAAGCATGATGCGTGCGCATACCGCCGGGGACATTTGAATACAGATGTAAACAGAAGCCACATCGTCTAGTCTATAGCATGTAGGCCAACGTTTTGCTTCTTATTATTATCTTTTCAGTTCCACTTAGCCTGACTGACTGTTGGTATCACACGTACGCATCAGCCGCCTCCGACTGTCGTAGGACCGACCAACACCTCTGCTTTAAATGGGAGCTTAACCACGCCTACAAGGAGGGCTATAAGGCCACACCTGGCGACGGCTCATGGTACGCCGATCCTGACAGCCTGGCCGTGCTGACTGAGACCGGATTTACCTACCGCGACCTGCCGCTGACCGCCCCGTATCCCGGCCTGTGCTGCTCCAACCCGGTGAGCTACCGACAACCATTCATCACCCCGATGAGCTACCTACCGGCAGATCGTACAGGGCAGATCAGCGGCTGCTCCGTGTTAGCAGCTCATCTCTGTACCCTGGCCGAGCTAAAGGAGGCTTATGATCACGGCTACCGAAGTGGGTACTGGCTTTACCTAGCTATACCAAATCGCGATGCATCAGTTGCTAGATGCACGGCTCATTATGGCAACGAGTGTTACCAAGGTACCATAGCAAACACGCCTCGACCAAACGGACGAGCACGTGCCTACTGCTGCCCAAATCGAGACTGATTACAAACCATTCGACGACCAGGTCAACTCATACACCAACTATCGTGTCTTGTACGCGAACCAACTCGTATGTGCATTACTATGGGTTTTCCAAGCAATTTTTCATTCAAACTCACCAACTCTCACATACAATTTCGTCCGATTTTCAGTAATTGTAGTAATTTACTATTCAATTTCAAGTTTTTTTCACTCTATTAAAAAAAAAATTGGGGAATATTCGTCATTACAGATTAAATTCGTTTAAGTTGTTCAGCATTCAGAGATACAATTCGTCTTACATTAATCAATTTAAAACTTATGCTAAACAACTGCAGTGTGATGATTGAGTCAAGCACACGTCAGACTTTATTTAACATAAGTTTGAATATCTGCCTTCGATATCTGCCTTCGGCAACAGCTTAGACGAACTGGATCTGTAATGAAGAAAATTCGAGAGACAGTGTTTAAATATAGAGTGACCAACATAACTATACTTTGGTATGGTAAAAGCGTTAGATTGTTTCCTCAGACGAAATTGAATATCAGAAAATGGTATGTAATAAATGCTGTGGAGGGGGTTAGTCTGGATTTGTGCCGTCAAAAATGCTGCTTATTCAGTAGGGGTAATTCACAGGCCTACAACTCAGTCTAATAATTTGAAAAGGGAGCCAGATTCATAAAAATACAATTGTTGTGTGTCTTACAAACTTAAGGAAATCCTCAAATTTAATTTTTCCATTTTGTTGGGGGAAAATTACACATTTCGATGCAGTACTGCCTAAAGAGGATACAATCACCCAAACGTTTCTCGTCAGACATGAACAGACCAATGTTGGCTCTAATTAAATCCAAAAGGGAAATATTCTGAGACCCCTGGCAAGTTGTCTGTTTGAGGGACAACAAAAAGTAACAATTACATGTTTACAAGTTCTAAAAACATGCTTTAACGCATGTTCTAAAAATAGCGTAAGGGTGACAATTAAAACACTTAATTGTTGTCTCGCGTAAGGGCAATGAGATGATTCTTTGTAATGATATAGTTAATTTGGTGATATAAGTTTGCAATTTGGCTGTGTGATTTTTTTTAAATAAGCTAAAAAAACTGTTTTTTGCGGCCCTATAACTGGCTAAAACTTGCTTACCAGATCCTTTCATAATTTTTTTTTTTTTTTTTTTTTAAAGGACACTTACATGAAATATTGACGTAGACCACTCTTACTATAATGGTAATTATTAGTGGACAACTTGAATCTAAAAGATTTTTTAACAATCTAACGAGCGTACTAAAATTTATTTCAAAGCATCGTTTTCTCTTGAAACAGGAGCTCTCTCAGCATTACAACATGGTCCTTTTGAGACAATTGTGGTCATAATATAGAGCGACATATCAAGTGTCTCCCTAATGTTTTGACTAGACCGCTTCTAGAACAAACGTTTCTGCCATAACAATTGATGCTTATTAAGCATTTTATGACAGTAACATTTGTTCTATAGAAACGACTCCGTACATCATGTAGAGAACAGAATATTTTCGAGAATGAGAGTACAGTGGAACGCCGCTATACCGAACACTGTTATACCGAACATTCGGCTATATATACCGAACACTTTTCCGTGGCTCCCGAACCAAACATTGTTATTATGTCAACAGATTTTGAGAAACCCACTCGGTATATCAAACGCCATTTAGGCCATGTTTAATTCCCAAACGGCCGGTGGTATTTTGTTAAAGAATGACAGGTGGCTATTATCTCCCTGTTAATGTCGGTTCACCCGGTACCACTGCAGTAATTATGCTTAGAGCGGTATAATTTGCTACGAAAGAAACCATTACGAACTGTTACTAATTATAAGAAAAAATCAGAGTATCAATACCAGTTTATTAACAGTTGCCATGGAGAATAATGGGGGCACGGTTATGTCTTCATGAACAAAACGATCGTGCATCAAGTGCGTGTTTACAATTTGCCATATAATCCTTTATAATATTTATATCTATCATTGAGACCTACGTCACAACGTCGAGCTTTGAAAATATCCAATTGTCCAAGACAAATGATATATCTGAATGCTGCTTTTCCGGAACAGCTTAGACGGATTTGACCTATACTGACTAATATTCCCCACTGACCAAAAAACTGAAATTGAATGGTAAATTGGTTTGAAATAAAAAGCGTGTGATTTTTTTTCTCGGGCGAAATTAAATGTGAGATTTGGTGAATTAG
The DNA here is from genome assembly GCA_037893245.1 of Crossaster papposus. Taxonomy (NCBI): domain Eukaryota; kingdom Metazoa; phylum Echinodermata; class Asteroidea; order Velatida; family Solasteridae; genus Crossaster; species Crossaster papposus. The sequence goes on along the minus strand of JBAIAA010000288.1, from coordinate 1,452,169 downwards.
AATAAAAAATGTTTAAAATAGCCGGACAAAAACCTATAAATAAAACCGAAATAAATAATGCTCAGATTAAATACAAATGTCATCGAAATAATATACTCTGTATACGATTATACCCTTCGTGTCTTATCATACGGGGCCCCTAAAAAGGATGTTAAACAAAATTGAGGCAGTTAAACAGAATGTTTGTTCTCTCAAAATCACGAATTCCTTTAAAAACATTTCGTTCCCTGGTAATACTTGTTTTTGACATCTCGAAATGACTTCGTTTTTCTGATTTTTATTATTTTGTTCAGTAGAAATAATTTATTCCATTTCCACAAAATGATTTCATCATACTTTTAGACACCATTAGTAAATAGAGACAAACTATGTGTGCTGTATAGTAATTAGCAGTTTAGTTTTAAACAGGGTCCTTCTAATGCTTTTTTTATGTTGCATGTATACTGTCTTGTTTTGTGTATAATGGGAGTACTTTTTATATTTATTATGAGTACCGCGTTCGAGTACTTCCCCGCGTCCAAGTGCTACACGTGACTTATCGCGCTTACTGGAGCCTGGCCCTACGAAGACTGATCCGCCGAACCATTTAATTATAAGTATCCCATAAGTGCATTCTAAAAACATATGACTGCCACGTCCGGCGATGCCCCAGCGTCAGGAAATTTAAAAAGAAATATTTTTATCAAGATTAATCTGAAGTATTATGTATATGGCTACATGAATCCATTTTGAGAGTTTTCAACTGAGGAAGAAAAACAGATGTTATCAATCTTGCATGAGGCTGCGTATGTATATTTCATATGAAGCACGATATGTGGCAGATAACCCCCCCCCCCCCCCCCCCCCCCCCTCTTTTGTGTTGACCATTGTGTTCCCGGAATCTCAGGAATTCCTTTTAGGTTTCAAGGGGGGATGGGTTAGGTTAAAAAAGTGTTGAGTGTGTATAAGGTATAGGGATAAGAGGGGGGTACCCCTCTGCCACATATCGTGCTGGGTATAGTATATTTACGTAGGCATGAAACATTATTTTAAAAATGGTCGCATGTACACCAGTTTTGGTCACGTGACATTGACGGTTACCAAAGCTAATAATTCATAGAAATAGTCAGAATAATTTATCTGGGAACCATACTAGTACTCTCACGTACTGCGCATGTGCAATTTTCTCTAATTTCTTCACCGTGTTCAATTACTTCCCCCGCGCTTATGGCACTGTCATACTAGAACGTTTTAGGCCAACGCGTGAGTAGCGCGTTAAAAATAGTTTAAACGCTGGCAAACGCTGAACTTCCACAGAAAAAGTCAAGTGGAACCGTGATTTCAGCGTGTCCATAACGCGTTGTTAACGGGTTCAATGCGTTCGCTAGCGGGTGAGAAACGCGTTAGTAACGCGCTCGACGACTGATGAACGACTGCCCAGCGCGTGAGTAGCGCGTTCCAACGCGCGCCAGCGTACTGCAACGACCACATGGTATAGTTGTATAAAAAGCCGACGCGCTACTACACTAATGGCCCTGTCACACCAGAACGTTTTAGACCAACGTGTTGGAATTTCGGTAACACGCGGGTAAACGTTGACCAACGCTAGGCCAGCGTTCGCAACACGCTAAGCGCGTTACCCACACGCTGGAACACGCTGTCACACGCTGAGGCAAAAATACATTTTTCAACATACCTACAATTTTCAGTGTTTTCCAGCGTGTGCCTGCACACGCTGGCGGCGCGCAGGGTGGTCGTTAATCATGCGTCGAACGCGCTAGACGATCGTTACTAACCCACTACTCACACGCTGGCGACCTGCTGTCGTATTTTTACTTTAAATCAGTGATACGTTCCTCACACGCTGAGCGCGTTCCTCACACGATACTCACGCGCTGGCATACGCTATGAACCCGTTATCAACCTGTATAGACAAGCTGAAATCACGGTTCCACTTGACTTTTTCTGTGAAAGTTCAGCGATTGCCAGCGTATCAACTATTTTTAACGCGCTACTCATGCATTGGCCTAAAACGTTCTGGGGTGACAGGGCCATAACCAGCGTGTCGCCAGAGTACGCCAGCGTACGCCAGCGTGCGCCAGCGTGTGAGTAGCGGGTTGATAACGATCGTCTAGCGTATTCGACGCGTGAGTAACAAACCTCCAACGCTCCGCCAGCGTGTAAATGGCAAACGCTGGAAATTGTATGTATGTTGAAAAAAATATGTTTTCCTCAGCGTGTGACAGCATGTCTCAGCGCGTGAGTGTTGCTAACGCTGGCCTAGCGTTGGTCAGCGTTTGCCAGCGTGTTGCCAAAATTACAACACGTTACTCACGCGTTGGCCTAAAATGGTCTGGTGTGACAGGGCCATTAAGCTGGGAGCACACGACACGCAAACTTTGGCATTGATTGGCGTTTTTTTGCCGCAAGAGTGAACGCCTCTCGCCGCAAGAGTTGGCGGCCAGCGGATCCTGGTCAGAGCACACGCTGCCCAGACTTGGCGTTCAGTAGCGTCGTTTCCGCTACTTTGACCCATCTTGAGCCATGCAGCGCGACACTCCCGTTTCATCTAACTTGTCGTCTTATAGTGCTGCCGTCTTGCGGTAGAACCTCCGGGCATGACTGATTGGCAAGCTCATTGGCCATAGCCTCGCCGCCGCCGCCAAGTCTGGCCGCCATCCGTAGCACACGGCGCTTTTTCTTGCGTTCACTGGCGTTGAAGCGCGTTCACGCGCGTCAAAAATCAAACTTGATAGATATCTGGCGTTAAGTTGCGACAAGTAGCGACAAGTCGCGTTCTCCAACGCGCGTCCGTAGCAGACGAGGGATTTTTCAGGCGTTCAGGACTGTTGCGGCAAAAAACGCCAGTCAACGCCAAAGTTTGCGTGTCGAGTGCTTCCAGCTCTACTCGGATACGATAAGCGCGACACCGTTACATTTGACGCTTACGTGATTTATCGCGCTTACTTGGGCCTAGCGAGAATAACCGACCAGCCGAGCCGGTTACTTTCGGAGGTATTCCATAAGGCCATGCTAAAACATGGCTGCTTCGTCCGGCAATGCGCCAGTGGCCGGAAATTCAAACAAGGTTGTTGTTTTTCGAAATTAATCTGGACAATGCGTCGACAGGAATCTATTTTGAGAAAATTTCCAAGGAAGGAAACTACATGTTATCACTCGTGCTTGTGTAGGGAGACCAAGTGTGCCCTCTGTTTGTGTATGCCTACAAATTTTGCAAGTGATTTGCATGTTTTCATAAAAAAACATAAGGTAACCTTTGTGCTTCCCGCGCAAAGGCAACATAAATTGGGTCAGGAAATTATCTCGATTTTCTAGGAAGCATGGCTCCGGCCATGGTCCAAATGTAAACCATGTGAGAGAGTAACCATCATGGAAACTCCCAATGAGTAATGCACTCTAAAAATTATCTGGTGAAAATGTCCTGGTGAACCATATATTAACATTATACTGGTTATCACCAAACATATCAACATGATACTGGTTATGATCAAACCATGTGTATTATCATCCAGGTTTTAGGTAAATTACTTCAACATAAATCTGGTGAAATCCTGTGACGTGGCCGTCTTCCAACTGACCAATCAGAACTCACGAAAGTTGTGTTCACAAAAATCATGTTAAGTTATGGCGTTTAGTCTAAAAATGCACTTTCTTGACCGAAATATGTAATTTTTCTCACGAATCAATGATAACATTTTGATTCTTGCAAACATAAAAAAAAAATTGTTTATGAAATCTCTTTTTTGTATTTTAACACGAAATATTTTTGGTGAAACCGTGACTTCATCATGGCGGGGATAAGCGTAATATAAATTTAAACCGCGACACGTTATTAGTAGTTGTAATTTGTAGTAATTAAAACGTTATAGCTGTGTAGTAGTTAGGCTTATCGTATAGCATTCAGGCTTATCGTGAAGTACTTGTACATTCTACTGAATCTAATTTTTTTTGTGGTAGGAATGAGGAATGTGGTAGAAAATAACCAGGAAATTCCTCCATGTGTCCTGGTATTTTTACCAGGAGTCTGATTGACGTACATTCACCAGGAAATCCTGGTGAAATTAACCAGGAAAGAGTGGGTGGTATACGGACCAGGAATCTGATGAAATTTCAACCAGACTCTGGTGAAATTTACCCCGATTTTTTTAAGAATGTGTTGTAATTTGTTTGATATTTTTGTGAGATAAATAATTGTGACCTTTTCGTAACCGTGTCTTTCATTATTGTATTGTCAGATTGTAGCGTATACGAAAATGTAATGTGCAGCTAGTAAGGTTATATGTGACCTTCATTTTATTGTCCTACGGACTTAAATAATACTGTGTATTTAATGTATTAAGTGTTGTCTTGTACAATTATATTTAGGAGATAGTCGTCATTATACATAGCCAAAAGTCTCTGTTGTATTTCATATGTTGTTGAATGCTCGTCCGCTTTAACTAGAAGACCGCTCCTCCTTCCTTTCCCCTTAATTGACATGGGTGTGGTTCGTTACAAAATGGCGTTGTAGACAGGATGAAACGTTTAACATAATTTTGACGACGTACTTTTATCCGGATATGTTTTTGTGCCGGACTTTAGATTCTCTTCTGCAAGAGAATTCATGTACGCGTTTGCTGGTCTGTGCATTTATTGTCACCAAATATTGATGTGATGGTCCCGATATGATTCGTGCCTTAACCTGCATTAAGGAGTTCATCGACAATATTATTGCCATTTGCATTGTGTGCTGTGTAAATTTCATTGTAGAATGTATTTAATATTTGACCATTTGTGACCTGTTCCAACGAAACCCGGACAAAGTCGACTTTTTAGTTTTTCAGATTTTGCTTTTTTCAAATTCTCTAGGTTCTCAGCTTTAAAATGATGTATCATTTACATATGTACCCCCACCCTATCTTCCCTGGGGTCTGGATTTAGTGATAAAACCCTGACAACCTAATTATGAGATAAACAGCTTTGAAGTTCAGAAAAGCGTATTATTTCTGTACACAAATGTTTCACAAAATTGACAAAAAAAAACACACTTCTGGTAGACGGATTTTGTTCAAATTTGAGGAGATTGTAGATTAATAGTGAGTGACTTAGGAAAACCTAAAACCTCAAAATGGTAAAATCCATCTCGAAATGACTTCAGGAGTACATTGTGACAAAACACATTGTGCGACTTTGTCCGGGTTTCGTTGGAACAGGTCACATTTTATTCAAGCTTGTAGATATGTTCATTTTTTAGGCAGTTGTGCCTCATATGAATCTGTTGAAGATTATATTTTTGTTGAGGAACAGATCATTTTAGAACCAGTTGTAGGCCTGTACTGTGGATTGAGTGTTTTTGGGTAAAATAACCTTGTTACACGTTATGTAACTCTAGGTTTCAGCTAACTGCATTTTGCACTACATTTCACACCAGTGTGAAGGGTGTTTTATCAATGACTTCTTTGTCTTGGCATATAACTGTGTGACATTTAGGTCTTTATAAAACTGTGTCAAATGGATATGTTTTTATTTCAATTGTAATTTTGTCTACAGTGTGGTTAGACATATTTTTGACTTGTATTTTATAGTTTGTCTGTGTGCAGACTGGATATATTGTAGGTCAATGATTTAGGCCTGATGCTGTATTGTAACAAGTCATTTTTGTTTGTACATATTAATCCCAACCATGTCTGTGCCAGACAATATATTGAAGTCACATAGTGCTTTAGCTTAGACCATAGTTTGTGCCTTCACGTATATTTTACGTGAAGATGATGACGATGCATGTCCTTTGAGAGTCTAATGTATATTCTGTAAAACAATGGCATCTGGTGTGCTGACATTTCCAAAAAGTGGTATATTTGTATCAATTCCTAGCACTAGTTGGTCGACCAGCCGAAACTGACTTTTGTTCAACTTCTACTCCCAATGTATCACGGTTTAGTTAGTTGGTACTTTCTTTGCAATTGATTACAAACCTGGGAACAGACTATTTGATTCCCTGACAATACAATTCCCCAACGTCTACGAATTGCTCCATTTATCTTAAGTGGCGTCAGGAAACCAGACAAAGTTAATGTTATTGTTTTGTACAGGATCTACGAACCCAACGCGTCCAACGAGTCAAAGTAGCAATATTTTCTATGAAATACTATTACCCCTCCAAATCAAAATTAAAAAGCAAATGTTGTATATTCCCTTTTAAAAAAAGTCAACAAAAAGCAGTAATATGCGAAAAACTACTTGAATATATCTACAATTAAAAACGAATGTGTTCAGTTTCGTTTAGAGACATTCAAATTCGTTCGACAATTCATTTGTGAATTAAATTCGAATGCTGTTTGAGTATATAGATTGTTATTTACATTTTGTTTTAAAATCGATGTAATAAATCTTGAAATTGAGAGATTTGTTTGTACCGGTTGAATTGTTACCTGATTGGAAAACACATGCTCGTATACGTATATGTCGTTGGCTTATCAAATGTGATTGCTTTTTAGGATTTTTTTTTTTAACTCACTCAATTATTTGTATTAACCCACTAGATTGCCCGTAATTTTAACCCAACGTTTACAGGAAAGAGAAACGTAAACCGTTAGCTTGTAATTCACCTTGACTGCTTAAAGCATAAGAGTAGAACATTTTGCAGGAACAATTTGAGGTCCAAATTTAACCCTTTTTAAAAATAAATGTTATGCTAGCTTTAAACTTGACTTTGACGACTCATTCGGCGGCCCCCAAAACTGGACAAAATTCAAATCTCAAATGTCCTTGAATTGAACTCATTTGCATAAGTGAAAAGTAGATAAGTAGATTTTCAATTCAATTTCAAATGCTCTACTGTAATTGTTTTCAGACTAATAAACTTGGCCATTGGTGCATCTGTACAGCGTAGTGGCAGAACAGTCCGGGACCAAGTTGTGATCCTTCTCCTGTAGGATGATTATTTGATTTTGAGCAGTGAAATGCTTTCAAAATAACTAATTTAACAACACGAATGAGCCTCCGAAACTCATATTGGAAAGACGATGTTACCTTTAAATAGAAACCACTTTGAATTAACAGTTTGGTCTTTTTCAATTCTAATCTAATTTCATTTTTGTACCGATTTACTTCCTAATTAATAAAGATTTGCTGGCATGTACATTTGCAATATTGTTTGTATGGCACATGTACCTGTAATTGGGGTCACTGCCGTTAGACATCGAATAAATCAAATGTCCTAACTACAAACTCTACCTAAAAAATATAGATTTATTATTATTATTATTATTATTAAACAAGACGAATCAGGTAGAGTGGGAAGAGTACAAGCACTATAAGTTGCTTCTCGGCAACCCCCAAACACCTGAAACGTCGAAGACAAAACATGAAACAGACTGAAGACAACATAAAAACAAACACCCCCACACAACATAAAACAAACTGGACAATAAAGAATAAGAGACAGGGTTTATTTGTGAAACTTATCCCAAGGACAGAGGAACCTCTTGTCTCACCAGGGTGAGCGAACCCCGGGATGAGTCTCAAACAACACATTAAACCATATTAATATATGTTGATACCCGGTAAGTAAACGCTCTTTGATTTAGCCGTTATATGTATTTCGAGTTCTAACAATTTAAGAAACAAAGTGCCAAAAAGTGAGTGCTGCGCAATCATGACCTGCCCTTCACGTGCATAAACCAGCACAACTGGAGCAAAAATGTGTCCGAAGTGATAAAAATAGGTGCTGGCAAGCAAAACTATTTTGATTGGTCTATTGCGTGATTGTTTCGACAAGTCTGGGCTTGTTTGCGTTTACATGTTTGTTGGCATCTTACGTGTGGTGGTGTTTGCTGACAGGGGACCCGTCCTTCGGAAGCGAAAAGGTAAGCAAATAAAAAGGATGGATTTTGTCATTGAGATGATATTAATAATACATAGACCTAGTTAACATTTGGGTAGCTTTGTTGATGATGCTTTAATAATAATACACTAACAAGTCTGACGTAAAATCACTGTCGTCATGGCCGTGTCATGGTGATGTACGTCAACGTCGAGTGTGGCGATCGATCTAGAATAGGCCTAACGACTGGGTTTTTCTTCATAATTATTTGCAAACAAAAGGTATTTCTTGCAAATGTAGTACTATTTTAGTACATAATTAACTCACGGTCGGCACTCTACGGCACGTCAACGTCGAGTGTGGCGATCGATCTAGAATAGGCCTAACGACTGGGTTTTTCTTCATAATTATTTGCAAACAAAAGGTATTTCTTGCAAATGTAGTACTATTTTAGTACATAATTAACTCACGGTCGGCACTCTACGGCTTCATGGATTAGCTGTTGCCATGGTTGCTATCGTACAACACAGAGATAGAAGGTCATGTCTCTCAGCATCAAGATGTGGACAAGCAGCTTGTGATTATGAGGTAGGTCCCAAGACTTTTTTTAAATTTGAATTGCTGATATGCATTGAAAGGATGACAGCAATGACTGCTGAGAGTAAGAGTAACTGGCAGACAAGAAAGGAACCAGGCAAAACAAGTCAAGATAATTATAGGGAAGGGGTTAAGATTTGATGTTTTGCAATTTAACCCTGGAAGTGCAACTTTTTAGATCTTCAAGTGCTAAATTAGCACTTTGTTTTTTAGAGTGTCAAGTTGTTTTACTTGTAAATCATATCGTTATCTTTAAAAACAGCCTGACTATTGTAACCTAATATAGATTTTCATCGCAATTGACAAATCGCACTAATTGAACAAATTATGGTTTTCCTAAATTTATCAAAAGAAAATTATAATTCCCTTGATACCATCGCGAAGAACTGAAAACAGTTATAGATATATTATAGAGATATATATTATTTTGCTTTGTCACTTATTTGCAAGTATAGAAATTAGACTGAGTGAGTTAAAAATGCCACCTATTCCCATCTTAATCGAGTTAACTTTATACTACCAAATACTACTGACATCAGATCATGAAAAACATCTAGATATTGCTCCATATTATTCGAATTTTGTTTGCGTATGACCTAATTAAAGCCGGGATGATTTGTTTTGGTTCATGGCATCAATGTTTGTATGCTGGTCATAATCGTGTCAATTTATTGACCCTCTTTATGGGGCGAGAAGCTACCCGTTGTAACTTTTACAATTAACCCAACGTCTAATGTTTATACTTGGGAAACCAGTGTATGCTTGTTGTTTTAGTTAATTGAAATTCGCCAAAATTGAAAACCAAAAACAACAGAAAGTTCCACTGAAAGTGTAATAAAGTCAGTGATTAGTCATAACAATACAAATTAGGTGAATAGCTAGTACTCCCAAATATCATCACTGATCGAGTATATTATCAGTGGGGGGAAATGAAACTGAATAACGACGGGATGTACAAAATGTACATGTGCATGCAAGTTTGGGGAATTACAAACTCTTGTACAGTACTTTATGCACAATAACATGTATCATGGAGCACTACTACAAAAGCTATGCCATACACAGTTTCCAATACACGTAGACACACCCATTACTCCAGAAGCATTACATAGCTGTAGCTCCCAAGGACACTCTGCTTCCTTGGCATGTCAATAATTAATAGTGGTGGTAAAGTGACTGCAGTTAAGGTAAGCCCTGGAGGCCCATCAGTGTAATTGGTACCTTTGGTTATACAAACACATTTTCTAATAACCCCAGCAATATAGATTGGGCTCGGTGTTCTAATGATAATTGGGCAGATGCATTTATTTTCAAGGTTGGTTCATGAAAACAATTAGTGGCATTGTTATATTTTTCTTTGTCGTCGATTTTTTATGAAAAAGGAATTTGTGTGTTTTTGTTTGCATTTCCAAATATTTTTCATAAGAACGTCTAGTGTCGGGATTGTAGATTCCTAATTTTAGTGTAGGCCTATAGGAATATATTTGTCAGCAACTTTTTCAAATTGGAGTGTATTCCAAATGTTTGTGAGATTTGTTTGTCTGACACTTTCACTATGCAGTCTACCTATAAATATAAATATAGGACCATTTTTACGAAATGTGTGTACAAAATGTGTTTAGATTCCCAAATCCTTTTGCCCCCCTTATAGTAACGCGTGTTACTCCTTGAAGTTTACCTGTTAATTACCTGATATGGGTTAAGAAAGAGATTTCGTAGTTGGTTGAGTTGTCCAACTGTTTGCTTTCACAGTGAGTTGAGACTTTAGTATTCTACCATGCACTCTATCTTGAGATGCACTGAATTAGTTTAGTGATTGAGGAAATATTTTGCCAGTCACTTGTATTGTATTCTCCCTATTGATCACCTTGAGTATGAACCGTTTGTTTTGCCTGCCAATTAATTTATATCAAATTGTTCAAATCCATGTACAATGTATAGCACCAAATATATGTAATAAGATTCACGACAGTGTAATTTGGATTTCACCATTTGCTTTTATTATACAAGATGGGTTTCCACTAAGTGTAGTGTGTCTTTAACAAGGCATAATCAAAGTGTTTGACATGATCAGGATTAACATTTGTGACCTGCTCCCACGAAAACGGCGCAAAGTCGCGCTATGCTATATTGAATTATGATTGAAAATAGCCGATTTGACAGTGGTGAATCGTTTTGGGGGTTTTGGCATGATACAATTCCCACATAATATTATGTTTAATATTAGCAAAAACAATCAAAATTTGATTTTCACTGAGCGTACCCGCAAGAAGTAATATGTAGCGAAAATAAAGAAAATATGGAAATATCATAATAAAATGATTGTATTTTCAAAAACCGCGGCATTAATTTCCTATTACCCATGGCAATATTGGTATCACTGAAAAGGTCGTGGTCTCAGATTTCTATATTTAGATCTAAATTAACCTGAAATATGTGTTAATATCCAATGAAATGCAAGATTGTAAAAGGGTTTGGTATTAACAGTTGTACAACTTATGTATGTTGTTTGTTATAGTGTTATATTAGTGTGTGTAAAATGTCAAGGTATTGAATTAATCCTAGATAACATAATGGTTGCTATACAAGTTTGAAAGCTCCTCTTCGTGGTCATTGTGTGCACACAGTCTGTTAAGTGACCTATCTTTATGTGTTTTCTCAGTAACTATTCTTAATTGGATTATTTTCAAAATAGGCACTTGGGGAGACAAATTAGCGTAATTGTTTAGGTAATAAGGAGACAGTGGAACTTAGGGAGACATTTCAGTGTCTCCCTAAGTGTCTAGCTACCCTAAAAAACAATATTTGGGAGTTATTTTTGTCCTAGAATGACAGATTTTGGTCTAAATAGCATAATTCTCGAAGATCTTAGAGAAAAGGGTTAGGGTAAACAAATTAGGACTGTTAATTTTGTGTACATCTCCATGAGATTGTTTCCCTAAGTGCCTATTTAGAGGTATCCAATAAATTATATATAATTTTAAAGCTAAGCGTTCAAGGAATCTGCAAATACCAATATCTCAAAATATCAAAATGTCAACTTTACTCTGATTTCGTGGGTGCAGGCCAGATTTGTATTGACGTATACACAGTGTATGGTGCTCTGTATTATAACTAGAGACAAGTGATTCCAAGCATATATCATGTGTTCAGCCCTGGTTGTAACCTCATTGTTTGACCATGTATCAATTTTGGCATGAGATTTGTCCGAATAAATTGAGCTTGATGACAATGAAGTTAGTTTGATATTTGATATTGGAGATTCACATAGGTTTATGCAGCGAATATCCATTTTTTTTTTTTTGGGGGGGGGGGGATATTGGGCATTGGAGATTCACATAGGTTTGTGCAGCGAATCTCCATATTTTTTTTTTATTTTTTTTTTTTTTGGGGGGGGGATATTGGACATTGGAGATTCACATAGGTTTGTGCAGCGAATCTCCATATTTCTTTAAAGTCCGGAAGGAGGAGGCGTGATTGAGATGTATCCATGCCTTGAATGGCGCCGACGACTTCCCACGAGACGCTCTGCTAAGTTTGTGTGGTAATTCACGGACATTGCATATGCCCATAGGTTTGTACAGCGAATCTCCATATTTTTGGGGGATTTTTATGCTCATAGGTTTGTACAGCGAATCTCCATATTTCGGGGGATATTGGACATTGGAGATTCACGTAGGTTTGTACAGCGAATCTCCATATTTTGTGGGAATAGTGAACATTGCATATGCTCATAGGTTTGTACAGCGAATCTCTATATTTTGGGGAGATTTTTATGCTCATAGGTTTGTACAGCGAATCTCCATATTTTTTTTGGGGGGGGATACTGGACATTGGAGATTCACATAGGTTTATAAAGCGAATCTCCATATTTCTTTAAAGTCCGGGAGGAGGAGGCGGGACTGACAATAGCGCCGACGAATCACCACGAGACGCTCTGCTAAGTTTGTGTGATAATTCACGGACATTGCTTATGCTCATAATTATGTTTGTACAGCGAATCTCCATATTTAGGGGTGGGGGTGGGGGGGTATTGGACATTGGAGATTCACATAGGTTTGTCCATTACTTTGTCAATTTGTAGAAACCTAAAAAAGGGAACTCTTGCAGTACTAAATGTCAACATTGTTTCACCCCAACAAGATTTTGCGGTGATTCATTTGGTGTGTGAATGGTGTAGTAAAACGTTTATAATGGGGAGGGGGTATTAAACAAAATTATAGTTTCATAAAAAGGTGTTGGCGGGTGCACAAGCCGATTTTAATGATTCCTAACAGCTTTTGTGCAAAATTATTATAGTCGGGCAGATTGGTAAGAACAATTGTATAATCAAATGATAACAGCATAGAGTTTGACATACAATCAAAGTATGTCATGGGAAAGATACTTGGCTATAGGGCCATCGCAGAATTGTCCTTTGAAATAAAATTGGTAGAATAACAAGTAATTTTAACATTTTGAATGGTGATTAGAGCTGCAATAACAGTCGTGCGAAACTGAATGACGTAAGTGTTTCCCTGAAAGTAAACCCGAATTCGTCCTCATTAATTTGTCTTTTTACTGTGAGTGTAAACCATAGTTACTTAAACATGTAGCTTATAGGCGGTTAATATTAACCGTCCAACCCCCCCCCCCCCCAAAAAAAAAAAATTAATAATAATAATAATAATAAATGTCAGTGGATCCAGCACCATCACAGGTGAAACTTTTGTCCCCCTCCTTCCAATGTCCGTGAATTACCACACAAACTTAACAGAGCGTCTCCGTCGTGGGAAGTCATCGGCGCCATTCGCGGCATGGGTACATCTCAATCACGCTTCCTCCTCTCGGAAATATGGAGATTCGCTGCACAAAAATACCTTGTATTTCATAGGTTGTCTGATTGTAGCGTGCGCATGTCATGTAATGTGCAGCTATCCAGGTGACATTTGACCTTGCTGAAAGGTAGGATACATTATAACACCTCACTCACAGATTCTGTGTCTTGATTGGCCGAGAGCGCGGCACGTGTCACTTGCTATTTTTACTATTTTGTACTTGCGCTATCCAAAAAGACTATACCACGCAAAAAGGACTATGCGCATAGCAACACACGAACGATGCGCTTAGCAACGAAAGCATGACTGAAACCCAGACGTGTGTTTCGGTGCATTGCGTAAACATTGCTCTATCACCTTCGCACCCGTTCATCAAGGCAACAAAGTACACGTATGATCGAGAGACGTATAATTCGGAGATTTGTTGTCATTACTATACTTTCAGGAAGCTTAAATTGTGCAGAATCTGTGAGTGAGGTGTTATAAAACAAATATTGACTGCTTTATTTTGCGGTATAGTATAACTAGCCTCCCTCGGTGATCCATGGAGCATTCTATTTTCCCTCGGCTTCGCCTCGGGAAAATAGAATGCTCCATGGATCACCTCGGGAGGCTAGTTTTACTATACCACTCAAAGCAGTCAATATTTGTATACCATTTGCAGATATCCAAAAAAATTTACTACCGAATTATTAAGAAATATCTTACTCATTTGAAAGTAAATAATGATTCTAGGCATCTAGCAAAATAATTGCGCCAGATATCCTCTAATTATTCCGATTTCAATTTTCTAAAGAATAATTCGCGATCGGCGGACGCATTCATGATAATTCAAGCAATTACCAATCGTGTATCCTACCTTTAAAAAATATTGTGCATTTAATGTAATAAGTGTTGTCTTGTAAAATTATATTCAGGTCATCATTATACAAAGCCAATAGTCTCTGTTTTATTGCATATTTTGTTGAATGCTCGTCCGCTTTAACTAGAGGACCGTTCTTTTTTTCTTCCCCCTTAATGGACACGGGTGGGGTTCGCTACAATAATATATATTGTCCTGCAGGCTTCAAAAGTTACAACCGATCTATTTAATCATACGATCTGAGACTTCCAGCGTGCGAGTTGTCATATCACATAAAGCGACATATCAAGTGTCTCCTTAATGTTTTAACTATACCGCTTCTAGAACAAATTGTATTGTTAAGCATTTTCCGACAGTAAAATTGATCTATAGAAACGATTCCGTACGTCATGTAGAGAACAGGATATGTTTGAGAGGGGAGTACAGTGGAACGCCGCTATACTGAGCACTGTTATACCGAACATTCGGATATACCGAACACTTTCCGTGGCTCCCGATCGTTGTGCCAAACATACCAAACATTGTTGTTGAAATTATGTCGACAGATTTTTAGAAATCCACTGTGTATATCAAACGCTATTTAGGCCACGTTTAATTCCCAAACGCCAAACGGTCGGTGGTATTATGTTAAAGAGTAACGGTGGCTATTATTTCCCCCAATAAATAGAAGGGAAAATTCAAAAGTTGCTTTATAATTCGGTGTGGTGAAGAAAAGAAGACCTTAGGTGCACTCGAGTAGGCCACAAAAGTTGTTTTTATAAGGACGGAAGACATCTTGTAAAATGGGCACGATGGACCGGCGGGTGAAACTCGGTATACCGAACGATAAATATACCGAACAAAATATGTGGATCCCGCGTTATGGTCGTTATAGCAGCGTTCCCCTGTATTTTCCATTGGGGTTTTGGGAAGTTTTTTTGTTGGTTTTTGTTAGCACACGAATCTATAGGAATGTCTCCCTGAAAATGTCGGTTCACCCGGTACCGCTGGGGTAATTATGCTCAGAGCGGTATAATTACTGCGTTGAAAGAAACCCTTACCAACTGTTACTAATTATTATTTTTTTAAATCAGTTTATCTACATCAGTTTATAAACAGTTGCCATGGAGATTAATGGTGCAAGGTTATATCTGTGTGAACAAAAAGAGCGTCCATCAAGTGCGTGTTTACGATTTGCCATAATAATTTTTTAGAATATTTATATCTATCATTAAGGCCTGGGTCACAACGTCATGCTTTGAAAATATCAACTTCTCGCGCTTACTCTCGCGCATGGCCCTACGGAGACTGAACCGCCGAACCATTTAATTATAAGTATCCCATAAGTACAAGCTAAAACATATGACTGCCACACCCGGCGATGCCCCAGCGTCAGGAAATATAAAAAGGAATATTGTTATCAAGATTAATCTGGATTACATGTATATGCGGCTACATGAATCCATTTTGAAAGTGTTCAACTGAGGAAGGAAAACAGATGTTATCAATCTTGCATGAGGCTGCGTATATATATATTTACGTAGGCATGAAACATTATAAATAAAATAGTCACATGTACATCAGTTTTGGTCACGTGACATTGACGGTTACTATACCGGAACTAATAATTCATCAGAAATAGTCAGAATCTTACCAGTACTCTCACGTACTGCGCATGTGCAATTTCCCCTAATTATTGTCTTCGCCGTGTTCGAATACTTTCCCCGCGCTTACTCGGGTAAGCGCGACACCGTTTGATTTGACGCTAATGTGACTTCTCGCGCACACTCGAGCCTGGCACGGTACGGTACGAGTAACCGACAAGCCGAGCCAGTTTCTTTCAGAAGTCTCTCATAAAACCATGCTAATCATGGCTGCTACGTACGTCGAAATTAATCTGGACAATGCGGCGATATAAATCTATTTTGAGGAAGTGTTCAAGGAAGGGAAATACATGTTATCACTCTTGCTTGCTGAATAATTGAACACGCTGCTGGATTACGTTCGCGCGTGTTACTCTCGCTGCTCCCGAGTGCAGGAAAATGTTCATCCCGTGCACATTGCTCTCGGTGCAATAGTACACTCCCGCTCTGACTGGGAGTATACTCTTGCTAATACGTGGTCGTACTCCTGCCGTTCGTGTGCTCAGGAGTATACTCATGTTAACATGATTAGCACGCTCGAACGGACCCACAGAGTCATGAGTTAAGTGTGGGTACCACCCACACTTAACTTTCGAAACAATTGTGGTCATAATATAGAGTGACATATCAAGTGTCTCCCTAATGTTTTAACTACACCGCTTTTAGAACCAATTTCATTGTCATAAAATGCTTATTAGGCATTTTTTGAGAGTAAAATTTGATCTATAGAAACGATTCCGTATATCATGTAGAGAACAGTATATTTTTGAGAAGGGGAGTACAGTGGAACGCCGCTATACCGAACACTGTTATACCGAACATTGATAAATTCTCAAACGCCAAACTGCCGGTGGTATATGTTAAAGAGTGACGTGTGGCTATTATTTTCCCAATGAATAGAAGGAAAAAGCCAAAAGTTTCGTTATAATTCGGTGTGTGGTAAAGAAAAGAAGGTGCACTTAATAGTCCGTGAGCCCAGCCAGGTTTAATAATAATTTTGAGTGCAAAAGGTTTGAAGCGTGGGATATGTATTTCTAAAAATCTGTTGACATATTTTTAACAACAATGTTTGGTATGTTTGAACACACAAATTGGGAGCCACGGAAAGTGTTCGGTCTAGCCGAATGTTCGGTATAGCGGTGTTCCGTATAGCGGCGTTCCACTGTACTCCCCTTCTTAAAAATATACTGTTCTCTTAAGTTTGGCGAGTGGTGCGTCGGGGGAGGGGGAGGAGCCCTAACAGACCCCTCCAAAGTTCGATTTAATCATAATCTTGAGTGCAAACCTAATTTCTTCATAGATCGACAGTTTATCGTGTACTAAATAAGATTTGCATACTTAAGAACAATATAATTGGTGCTAAGTTAATTTAAGAAGGTCTTTAATTAGTGTCAATTACAAGTTTAATCATAATTTTGAGTGCAAAGATAAAACAAGTGTAAATGTGTAGCTGACACCTTGCTTGAGGAAAATCCGCTACTTCAGAAAGTTTCAAGTGGTGCCATCCCTAATTAAGAAATGGTCAAAGGCCATCAGAAGTCAATAAACACCAATAATTATAACGTTGAGTGCAACTTGCATTTATGTGTATATCAACAGGTTATCATAAGCCGATCACCGATCACAAGCTTAAGAACATGATATTTCGTGCAAAGTATAATTAAGGTCTTTAATTTGGAATTTTCTTAATTGACACATTTTGCTCCTGCAAGGTGTCAGCCACACATTGACCCTTGTTTTATCCTTGCACTCGTAATTAGGATTAAACGTGTAATTAGCACTAATTAAAGACCTTTTTAATTATACTTTGCATTATATATCATGTTCTTAAGCTTGTGATCAGTGATCGGCTTATGGTAACCTGCTGATATACACAAAAATGCAAGTTGCAATCAACGTTATAATTATTGGTGTTTATTGACTTCTGATGACCTTTGACCCTTTCTTAATTAGGGATGGCACCACTTGAAACTTTCGGTGGCGGGTTTTGCTCCAGCACTTGGTTTATCGTTGCACTAAAAATTATGAATAAACGTGTAATTAACACTAATTAAAGACATTCTTAAATGCACTTAGCACTAATTATGTTGTTCTTAAGTATGCAAGTCTTATTCAGTACCGGTACACGATAAACTTTTGATCCGTGAAGAAATTAGGTTTGTACTCAAGATTATGATTAATTCACCAAACTTACGAAAACCCATTTTGCAGTTGTCTGTTACTCCTACATATCCCACGCTTCAAACCTTTTGCACTCAAAATGATGATTAAACCTGGCTGGGCTCCCGGACTATAGGTAGGTCACAAGTGGGCGCTATTTAAAAGATCATAGGACATCTTGTAAAATGGGCACGATGGACCGACGGGAGAAAATCGGTATACCGAACGATAAATATATCAAACAAAATCACGCGTTATGGTCGTTATAGCGGCATTCCACTGTATTTTCCAATGGGGTTTTGGGAAGGTTTTTTTGTTGGTTTTTGTTAGCACAAGAATCTATAGGATCGTATCCCTGAAAATGTCGGTTCACCTGGTACCGCTGAAGTAATTATGCTCAGAGCGTATAATTACGACAGTGAAACCTTACCAACTGTTGCTAATTATTACAACAACAAAAGGTTTATCAACATCAGTTCATAAACAGTTGCCATGGAGATTAATGGTTCAAGGTTATGTCTTTGTGAACAAAAAAGCGTCCATCAAGTGCGTGTTTAGGATTTGCCATATAATATTTTATAATATTTGTATCTATCATTGAGGCCTGCGTCACAACGTCATGCTTTGAAAATATCAAATTGCCCATTGATATAAGACGCATTATATCTCCCAATACTTTTCCGAACAGCAGCGGGTTTAACCTATAATGACCAATATTACCGACAGACAAAAAAATGAAATTGAATGGTAAAATGGTTTTGTATAAAAAGCGTGTAAAATTTTTCTCGGACGAAATTTAATTTGAGAATTGGTGAATTGCAATGAAAAATGTTTTAAAATAGCCGGACAAACCCATATATAATACCCAAATAAATAATGCTCAAAATAAATACAAAAATCATTGATTAATATACTATATATGAGATTATATCTTGTGCCTTATCATACATAGCCCCTAAAAGGGACAGTATGTTAAACAAAATGATTTTCTCAAAATCATAATTTCTATCAAAATCATTTCGTTCCCTTGCAATAATTGTTTTTGACATCTCGAAATGACTTCGTTCCCTTGATTATATTCTTTTGTTCAGTAGAAATAATTTATTCCATTCCTTAAAAATAAAGTAAAAAGTAAAAACTCGTAGTCTCGTAAACCTTTTGCTTAATTTTTATTAATATAGATGCTAGTAAAAGCTTGAAAATTGGTAGTAAACGCAAGTGCTAGTTTTTATTCACACGACCCATTATCTGTGTATCTGTTTACTACAGAAGCAAATGTCAAGCGACTTTATAATACGCAACAAAAAAATGCTCATCAAGGCAAAGTCTAAAAAATTAATTCGCGTGAACAGAATTATAGCATATCAATAAAGATAGAAATGTCGAAATAAAGATGTGATTTAATAGTAATTTCACATGTCCCTTTGGGATCACTGTAGGTAAAAGGTGCGGACTTTGGAATCCATGTTCAACCGCCACTGCAAAGTATATCAAATTTCATGATAACACACCTCTTGCTAGTTCTATATTCTGGTTGGCTGAAACACGGTTACGTTGGGTTAACTAATATAGGCTAGTGCATTTGATTTGCGCCACCGTGAATTTGCGGGAAATAGTTCCCGAAGCGGGCAATGGACAACAGATGTTTGACTGGTTACATCGCCCTCAAAAGGGTTTGCCAGGCTCATCTTAATATGAAAAATGTCGGCGTCTGGATCAGATTACAATACTCCTGTCATTTTGGACCGAGGTGTGTTATAAAACACATAATGGACTGGCATGATTCGGTCACTAGAGCACGTCTACCCCCCCCCCCCCCCCTTGGACCTGTGAGTGACCAGGGGAGGGAACTATTTCCCTCGGCCTTCGGCCTCGGAAAATAGGTCCCCCTTCTGGTCACTCACAGTTCCTCGGGGGAATAGACGTGCTATAGTGACCTCATTGCCAGTCCATATGTGTATAATATTATCGTTAATCAACTTGAATCAATTACATAATGATAGAACAGTCGCATAAGGTGTGACTGCAGTTATATTTCTGCCGAAAATATTTCAATAGGCCGAACTATACCCTTCTAAGCCCATAAAGACTTCCATACACCCTAAATAACCAACTGATTGGTAGATATGTGTCCAACCAATGATATTGGTCAATTTTAACCAAAAATATTGGTCAAAATAACCAATATTTGTTTTAATATCAAATACTTTGGTAAAAATTAACCAATATATTGGTTGGACATGTATCTACCAATCTGTTGTTATGGTGTGTTAACGGGGAAATTTAAAAACAAATTTAAAAACAAGTTCATTTTGTATAACATACTACAAATAAATATAGGTTTCTGTCAAAAAATGCAGAGCAGGCTTTTTTATGGCCTAACTTGTTTTGCCCTTTTTGGCATGTGGTTTGTACTTGTTGATAAAAGGAGTGTCAAGTACATCCGGGAGTTTTTTCTCTGTTACACTCCATTCTGGATAGTGGAATGTGATGTTGTATTTCACGGCCCACCGTGCAAAGACGGCCTTCTCAGTAATAAAGCGATGGGCACCACGCCTGGTCTCTGCTGCGTTGTAGGTAGCACACTCCTTTGCTGATGTGTTTTTGTAGTAGTGATAAGGATAGTCCACCTTGGGTTTATTTCTGCATGTGGCAAAATAGGGGGAAATGTTAAGAGCAAATTCACTGTAAAAACAGTGTTTTTTTCTGTTAAGAATGGCAAAATATAACAATACTGTCATCTAAATATATAAAATAGAGTCGTGTTTTTGGTGCGTGTATAAGTGTACGTTTTGCATTCAAATAGTGGACGTATAGGGTCCACGATTGACAAAAAGTCCACCATTGAAATTCGTGTGCAAAACAATCTAAAAGCCTTTCCCCAAAAAACAAAAACAAAAATAATAATAATAATAGTAATAACTAGAGATAGTTGTTGTAAACAACCACAGAGCTGTCCCCGACATATTGTTGATTATCATTACATAGTAGAGAATGGTTAAATGACTTATATCAAAAAAAAAAAAAAGTAACTGTAGATATTGTTATCTGTTATCATCCTGATCAAGGTTTATACCAACTTACACTCAAATCAGACTCGCGTAGTTATGATTATTAACTAGAGCTATAATGTGCTTTAAGAAGCACGGATATAACCCTAAATAGCATATTTTAAAGGTTTGTGTGAAGCGAATTGCACTGACCACTGGGTTACATTTGTCAAATGCTGATCCTACTGACTATTATGTGACCATTGGCAAAATAATTGAATCAGGACTGAGAGAAGAAGCATTTTGTAAATTTAAAGACAAACAATTGCCCCTGGTTACCATTAGGTGACCATTGACCAAATTAATTGGTTGAAGACTACCAAAGAAACATTTCGTAATTACAAAAAATAACCGCTACGGACCATTAGGTGACCATTGGCCAAATTTTGACCCCTGTGGGTCATTAGGCGATCATTGACCAAATAATTCGATCCAAAGTGTAAGAAAAGAAGCATTTCGTAATTTTGAAGAAAAAGACTCCCACTGACCACTGGGTGCCCATTGGCTAAGCTAATTGGATCAAGACTGTAAGAGAAGAACCGTTTTGTACTACATGTATTGGCAAAAATATGCTAACACCCTATACGAGGCTTGGTCCAGGGATGCAACTGACCAAGTTTGACATTATTTGAATCAAAACTTTGAGAGAAAAAACATTTTGTAATTTTGAAGAAAATGTCCCCGGCTGATTATAAGGTGACCGTTGGCCGAATTCTGTGAACAGCTTTTGTGAGGTTTGGTCCATATGTTACTGGCCAAAAGTAATTGGACTCATACTTCCAGAGGGCCAAATGTATTGCTTTATAAAGAAAACGTGAACAAATTCTATGGGGAAATGTGAACCTTTAAGATGACGTCACATGACCCCCTGATGACGTTACTGTCATGTTTTCTTTGGGGAACTAGGTTCCCATGGGGTCCTCACCTATATTAAGTTTTATGAAATTACGACTTTGTTTTATGCAAAAGGTGTGGGCTGAACAAAACGTGAGCAAGATATATGGGATTTGTATACCCAGCACGCGGCGCCCAATTTGTCAACGTTATCGTGTTTCACTAGTCATCGTACAAATGGATACTCAGTGTACTATCTTCCCGTCTCTGTATCTTTGAATACATATCGTACGTACGATGTCAGTAGTTGACAATTTCCCGCTCAATGCAATGTACATGTATATAAAATGTTGACGTGCGCCGTGCAATCAATGACATAAAAGATGAAATTTAAAGGGTGCCGCAGGGTATGTCAAATTTCATTTTTTGCAAAAAAGAAATAAAAAAGGAAAGTTCTAGAAGTACTTTTATACATTCACTTTTACACCAAAAAATCAAGAATATATCTGTCAGGGTTGACTTTGTTTAAGAAGTTTTCAAAGGAAAAAAAACCTTTTAATTCTAACTTCTGGTGTGGTGACGTCATAAATTGTTTTCTCCCCGTTAACTTGTTCCTAGCATAAAGCTAAATTGTTCAACCTGCCGCTGGAGGGTGCTATAACACTTAATGACTTAACTATGGGATTCTGGTTCTAAAAAGAAAAACAAAAACAAAAAGCCACTTGCGGAAAAGCCCAAAATATATATGTGTTTATGGACAAACACTAGCTGTTTCGGCTGTTTGAAATGACTCTCTTGTGATGACGACATGACATCCTTCAAGTTTCATTCATAAAACATGCGACGTAAATGACAAAATGCTGGGTATACCGGTAAATACACCTTTAATGTGACAACAAATGCCAAGTTGGAACCCAATGTGACGTCACATGACACCCGATAACATAATCATGACATCATGACGACTTCACATCAATGTATACCTATAACACATCTCAGAATACCCGCATACCAAGTGTCACAGTCATTCTTTATATATTATCTTTATTCCTTTCGGTGTTTTCGTGTGTATAATGCTAGGTCTTCAAAATTTGGTCACGTGCACGTCCGGCTATTGCACTATGGCTATCTCGTTACCCCCGTAATTTAAAATCGAGGACGCCAGAAGTTTTTCGCCAATCGCATATACGCATATTTATCGTTATTTTGTGTTGCATCAACTAAACATCAAGGTATATTGTTTGTGACCTTCATTATGTACGCCCTTTACGTCATGTAGCGTAAAAAGTATTGTGGTTACGTTGTGTGAAAGAATGTTGGGGGTAAATAATGGTATTTTGATTTTGAAATAACGGTACTGGCACACGAACAATGTTGGTTCCAATTTTGGTACAAATTCGCACCCCCCCCCCCCCCCCCACCCCGCCCCCCATAAAAATCCTGCGTACGGGCCTGTAAAGGAGAGGTGAATGTGAGTTTGCAGATCAGACCAGTCTCTGATCGAGAAAGACGACATCAACAAATATATTTGTGAGATTGTGTGAAAGACCGGTGCCAACTTGCCTGGAGACGCCTGATACAGCAGGTTTTCTCGGCAGATCGGTGAAATCTGCCAGTGATCTTGTTTGATCCGTCAGTTTGGCAAATCGGGCCAAAATAATAGTCTTGGCAATCTAAAAGCCATCTTCCCAGTCTTGTAGACCCAACTTACGGCTACACTCAGCCTTCCTCAAGTCTTCGGAATGAAGAATTAGCTGTAAGTGTTATACTACTTAGTGATCATTCTCATTTAAATTTCACTTTTTCCTGATTGTAAGGAATAATCATACTCCTGATGTTTAAAAATAATGATTAGCCGAAAGTATATCATATTAAACGTTCTTGTTTTATAAGTTTGAGCAAAATATTGGATGGGTTTCGGTAACTGTTTTATATTGTAGATGGCCGCAAATACCATCCGAGTTTGGTTCATGACAATTATGTGACGACTGAGACGAGGCTACGGTGTCTGGCCGTACGTTTCGTGTCGATTCACCGTGTCCCGTTAGCAGGAACCGTACCACGGAGATGAGATAATTATTTACACCAAAGAAAGTGTGTATAGCATGGTATTATTTTAGACTCGTGCTTTTTGTGTAAATTAGTGTTCCAAGAGAATCATTGTAGTTAAAAGTGAAAGTTGAAAGCACCTTTAGATCAACAAATTTGATAGGTTGCTATAGCTTGATGTGACAACAGATATCTAAGTAACGAAAAAAAATGTAAAGTGATGATTGGATTTCAAATCCAGATAATTGATTGAATTGATTGAGTTAGATTTGTGAATCTAAGTTAAAGCTAGTAAATGCCACTAGATTGTAGATTTATTTATACCATTTCTTTACCAAGGATGTGCCCTAACAGTTTAAAACTGGTTTTCATTGGGGCCCTGCATATATTGTTAAATACAAATTTATAACAGTGCATATAAACACAACAACATTTACAGAAAGTTACACACATAATATTTACAGACGTACAAAGATATTTACAGAAATCCAAAACATTGATACGAATTCGAATTTACGGGATAGGCGAAAACCCGCAAAAAGCCCCTTTTGGAGGAAAAAAGAAGAAGGGAAATTTCCATCCGGCTCCACAATATAGTGACAACCAAGTTATAACTCCGTAGATTAGCGCAATTGGCGTAATATCTAACGGATGACATGTCGGAGCTCCGATTTAAATGTGCTTAATGAGTCCGATGTTCGCAATTGTTCGGGCAGATTATTCAAAATATTTGCACCACTCACAGCGAAACGTGTGGCGTAGCATAGCTTTGTAGGCGAAAGGAACTTTCAGTATATACCGTGTGGGTTGATTGCCTTGTTTCGCGAATAACTGTAAGTGGTGTGAAAATATTTGTCATGTGCAAAGAAGTCTTTTGAAGACAAGAATAGATTTTGTTGACCTAACTCTTTTTGAAAAAGAAGCCCAATTAAGACGAGCAAACATATCCTCTGAAGGGGTGAGGAAGGTACATTTAAGGATTATCTGCGCGGCTCTTTTGAGACATTAGCATGTTATCGTGAGATACTTTCCTTCCCACACCGTGCAACAATACTTTAATGTTGGCATAAGTTACAAATAGTATGTGTAGGCTGTGTTGAGGAACACAATCACGGATTCTGCTTATTTCAAAGGAATTAATGTGTTGGGTTTACCTCGAGATTGTGTTGAATCCTTAGATATTTGTGACTTTGTTGAGATTGATAAATTGAAATCGTTAATTGAAATAATTCGCAACAGAAAAAAGTTTCAGCAAGCATTTGAAGTATGATGCAACGATCCGAATATTTGTAAATATTGTAAATGGTTTAATTGTGTGAATATAAAAAATTGACGAAGTATTTCCTTGTTTTCCGTTGATCCGTGCAGAAAGTACGGATCAAGGGGAACCACAAGGAAATAATTCGTCAATTTGTTGACAAAGTATTTTTCAAAACATTATATTTTAATATACATTATTTTGGGGCCGGGGTCATCACTCTGAAAATTGTGTTTTAAAGTTAGTGGTGACACCAGGTTTGAACCCAATCGGACTTCAAGAGATAAAGGTTCTTGAAAACTGCACTTTTAAGGTGACGTCACATGACAGTTAACAATAATTAACAATAAAGGCTAATAGCAAATGTCCCAACATATCAACAAAAAGCATTCACCAATTACTTGGAAAAGCAACTGCCCAAAACCGGTTTGGCAATATTTAAACAACAGTTTAGCCTGTTGATATGTACACCAACATTGGTCACAACAATTTGGCAAACAAATGCCCAATTCATTTACAGTGTTTCTATATTACCGAGGACAAAAATCTGCGATGGCCCTGTATAGCCAACAACATCTTTATCATGACCTACTCTGACGGTGTGCCGAATTTCATGCTTGTGTCATCAAAGCCACAATTCCCCAACTATTTCTCCCTTCTTCCCCATTATGAAGATTGGAAACTCATAATCTGTTTTCGTAAAGGAACTCACTTGCAATAATCTGCCGGAACCATCCCATATACGTGTAGTTTGTCACACACGTCCAAGGCGATCATCATTGTAAACCAACCAGTAGATAACCAAGACTGGTTTGTTGAACTGGAAAAGCAAAAGGTCAAACACCAAAACAATTCAAGTTTCCATCTTTTTAAATTGGGTATTACAGAAGCTTAAAGTGACCATCCGCGTTTCAGATAATTTGTGTTCTTGGAAGACGTCTTACCACTATATCGTATCTCAGAAAGACGTCTTTCTATGATAATCGTATCTCGGAAAAACGTCTGTCCACGATATTGTACGTCAGAAAGACGTCTTTCATCATGGAAAAGACGTCTTTCCGATATACGATTATTACGGTGGCCCAAAACTGTCACGGCAAAAGCAAAAACACCCCGGCAAAAGCCAAGTGTCACCTGGTGCAAGAAGACGATGATGTCTTCGAGTGTCATGTAACGTCATGTTAAAAGTGCCATTTTTTTTCAAGGGCTTGTATCTTCGGAAGTATAAGTCAGATTTAGTTTAAAATTGATATGTTGGTATTCCGGGATAAGTTATATGTAAACATTAAGGTGTCGACGTAATGATGACGTCATCGTTAATATGAACTTTTGAGTTGAATTGGACTTTCAAGCCACATCTCATCAACACAACATGCTAAATTCAAAATTGTTTTTATAATAGGTTTTTTACACAAAAAACGCGATTTTTTTAAATTACATATAAGGGTAAGTCTGATCGTCATAAAACTTGGTGGGTATCCTATATTGTTACGAGTATGCAAAATCAAAACTGACGTCATCGTGACGCCATCAATATTGTTTAAATGTTTAATTTTTAGTATTTGTTCACTAACAAAAATGTACACTTTCTGGGATCGGATTGACTTTGAATTTGACAAAGACAACACTACAATACAAAATGTTGTCATGATTGATGACGTCACCACGAGGCAGGCTATCTTAAAGAAAATTGTTCTAAGATGTATATCTACAGAACTATCAGTGAGATTGGGTCAAAACTTTGCAAGAAAGGATTCTGGCACGTAACGTAATGTGAGCATTTTTGTAATTAACTCATGTATTAACGGTTGGAAGGGTGTTACGTGAAGTAACGTAGTAATAGTGCCTTTAAATAATAACCCCGTTGCCGTGTTATAAACGTAGTTAGTCTGAGGAAGGTGAACCATCGACAACGTCCACCAAGCCGCATTACTTCTGTTGTATTAAGTTCTGAAGTTGTAGTTTCACTCATAAATTATTTAGACCCGACTAACGTTTCACAGTTCTCTTTTCTTAAATTATCCTTTTGCAATTGGTCTCGGTTCGGTGTCTCAATAAATGACACAACAATGACACCATCTAATTTTTGTTAAGGACGAGCTGGTCTAAATCGTATCGTCAGAGGGCGCACTGCGTGAAATGATTTTATGCGACGTACACAGTCAAATATCGATTATTGTCGTCTCGGCTCAAGACTATAGTCAAATTATGTTATTCTCACTTCACTGTTTTTATTTAATTAACAAACTTATTACGCGCGAAGTTTCACAACCAGCAGCAAGTGAACCCACATGGCAAAAGCACAGTGCGTTCAGTAGTTAGATGCGTGAGTACAGTGTGTAATTTTGGTTGATACATGCACGTAGCCTCTCGTAAAGGCTGAAAGCAAATATTGCAGTAGTCTTCGCTCAACTAGTAATTGATAGTGTGTACTCAGCGTAAAATCTGTTCACGCGGTGCTCCTGCAAACGACACGATTATAGACCATAGACGATTATAGACCATGCGCCAGCGGTTTACCTTTTATTTTCTTCTTTATTTCTCCGCACGCTTCTGCATGGGAGCCAATCAGCGATCGCAAAACGGCGGTTGTGAACATACGCGCAACTCGTACTAGTACTACGCGCACACACGAAAATCCCTTTTGAAACAGCGATAGTTATATATGCAACACAGGGCCGCGCGAATGCTGATTGGGTAGTTGACTTCATGAAGTCGCTGTAGATCCTAATGTAAATTATCCCGTGAAGTGAATTGTGGCTCGGTTGAAAATGTGGAGGGGTCCAATCATTCGGGTCAAATTGTCCATTGTTTTCTTGCATTTTTTTTTTCTTGAGAGATGCCTTTAAAATTGTCATAGGTGATATTATCCAGCATGAACTGGTTTTTCTTTACGCACAAAATAAAAGTATGCTACCTGAGCTTACGGGGCTGTTTTTCTTACAGTTTACCTAATATAGCTCCAACTTACAGAGGATGTCCAGTTTCTTTTGTGAACAACTTGCCAGCTTGTCGTTCACCTTCCACCGTCTGGCCATGGATGGTCACGTTTGGACTCAGTTTCTTTAACATGCCCATCACTCTTTGCAAGTCCTTTTTGTGTTCAAACAGCCCCCATATCATCACCCGACTGCCTGTTGGCAGTCGCTCGGCCAACACTCCGGAGAAAAAGTTGAGCACTCGTAGCGTTGTGCGTTCACCAACGTCTATTTGGAAGCCTTCTACTGGGGCCATGTTCATTCTGATCACGCACTGGTGCCTGTCGATATCAAGACCTGCTCCCTTGCCAATTAAGAACCCAGAGCTTGATACCATGGCACACGACGAACAACGCAGGGTGATTGTCTGTCAGAGCGAACAATAGTACAGCAGATATGTAAGTAAATTATGCATGAATTGAAGCATTACATTTTGGCATGTTGTTGGAATATTATGTATTAAGAGTTGCCATGTAACAAAATGGTGGCCATTTTTCAAAAGTTCCCTATAGGCTGTTTAAAGTTGGTGTCTTAGTGCGTTAGGGGTGTGACACCCTGAACAATAGATTTGAAATTGTATTGATGGTGCAAAATGAAAATGTTGTAACAATGTATACCCGGTCTCCCCTAATTATACACGATAATGCATACATAAGTTTGACGCGTGCTAGAAATTGGTAACGGTACGACTCGACAAACCCATTCTTCTTTTTTCTAAGTTTTTCTAGGAGCAAAATACGATTTCGGAAACCGAGGTACAAAAACGGTTTCTAAGGTGTTTCTCCCGACAGGCCCGCTGGAACACATTTTGTCCAGGGGGTGCTGGGATACTACCCAGTTCGTGCCAGGTTTATTTTCAAGTTATCGAGACCACTGGTGAGATTACTGTTTATCGAAAAATAATTTGTATTCAGTAAATTATTCCGTTTTAATAATGCAACTACTACAAGATGCCAACAGTTAGTTTATTAGCACCGTTATTTACATGTTTTTGCCAATATTCTGTCGCCTAGGGCATTTTTTCTCTGCAGTCAGGGCGTGATATTACGCCAACCGCTACCCGCCATAAAAGCTGACGCGTGTATATACGTCATCCGCGTGGAACTGCACCCAGGACCGGAGACGCAGTAATATATACAAATATTTGCAAGCCCAGCTGAAAAGCACCCTTTTAAGAATGTTAAAGGAGACTAATGAACAATAGTGAATGTCAAGAAATTACTGGACGCAGCTGATAATCCTCGGCTGTATGAATTCACCGAAGACAAGGGTGTTGAATATGCCTAATCACTGAAGCAATACCACAATAGCGTATATACACTTCCATATAGACATATATCCACGTCCACCGCTGTGCATGCCATACATGTCAGTCGTGTATACCCGTCCTCCGCCGTGCTAGCGGGTAACCTTTGGCGTAAATACACGTCGCCCGCAACAACCAGGGACACTTTTGCAGCGTATATACAAGTCCTCTGCGGAATTAAACTGCTGTGCCTGACGGATTAACGCGTCATCCGTGGATGGTAAACGATTTGTTCAGGCCTTGCTCGGGACGTGTTTATTCGTCATCTGTTTTGAATCTCGGTACAATTTGGCGGGTATACGTCCTCCGGCGCAAACTAGGTAAAGACAATTGGCGAGCACAAAACGCGAAGCCATTCCTGCGTGGGGTCCGGGGCCGCTCAAATAGGAGGCCTGCTAAAGACATAGTATGGGGCCCCTACTGTGTCTGTAGCAGGTCTCCCAAACTGTGTCTTTAGCAGGCCTCCTACTTTCCAAACAATATACGTTCAATACAGTGCTAATTCGACCTCATTGACCCTACCTTGTCGTCCAGTAGTGATTTGTAATGTTCAATTGCACCGATTCCTCTTGTCTGATTGCGGCTTACGCTGTCATTGTGTTGCATACTACGCCCATCAATTTCAGCTACCTGCTTGAACGTAGGCCTGGCACTTTCGTTGTGCTGCGGGCCAACCCGGTAGACTTCACCGTCAGTTTCAAAATGTGGATCGATTATTTGTACTGTATCATATTCCCTGGCTTTGGAGACGCTCGTCTGCGTTTTATTTACGGCTCTGAATGTCCAAACGGCAATAATGACGTAGAAAAGACAGGTGACCAGTAGGACACCAATGCTAAATTGTCTCCAACAGAAACGCATGTTGCTGTGAAAGAAACATAGAATATCCATTGAAATGTTGGTGGTTTAGTTATATGCTAATGGAAGTGGAAAACTTGAACATTATCAGTCAGGTCGCAGCCTTTGCAAAAGTGCTTTCTTTTATTTTCTACGTAACTATGCATAGCTCTCTCGGTAAAATGACTATAATCGTTTTTCCCAAAACGGGTTTTTAAAACAATATTATTGAAAATAATACCGCCTTATTGTTTGAAAAGATTATTCAAGTTTTCATCGACAATTTTGTGAAAAACGGGGACGGAACTATGACCGTTGTTATAGTGAATTTAAGGTCGGTGAAAACTGCCGTTTTTCTTCACTAAATAAAGTTTGGCAGAATAATCTGACAGTTTGTTGACAAGATATATTCTTTACTTACCTATCTTTGAAATTTTGTTTCTGTTGGTTACCCGAATAAGTCAGGATCACTACTGAAAAATTGACGTCCATTCCAAAACAAGGCTTACAAAAATAATGCCGCTCAGAGAGCACGTAAATGCCATGAGTGCACTGTCCCCATTGGTTAAAATCCACATTGAACAACCATGCATTGCCTATTGTTCCCTAATTCGTACCTCAACTGTGAATAAAGTAGTTTCAATTCCGCCTATCCCCCTTGCAGACCTGAAACAGAAAACGTTATAATACACAACGACCTTGGGGAGCACCGAGCTTCAGTGGCAATGACGGAGCGGACTACTGTCCCTCATAAAAGAGAAGGCAACTTGCCCCATGGAATCTCATGCGCCTTATTACCAGGAAGCCAAGTGGATTCGATATGTCAGTAAGGGTGGGTTTTCACGGGGCACGCGAACGATTCGCACAGGATGCGAATGCCGAAAAAAATGCAAAGTCCAACATTCGGAGAAGTTTTTCTCCGAATGTGTCGCGACAATGCGGTTTCTCACAACGTATGTGTGAATGTCGTGTGTAGATTTGCTGAACTATGGCCAGGTGTCTTTTGCCACGCCAAAGAAGCAAACTTGAGCCTTTCGCAAGATAATCGCACGACATATGTACGAATGTCGCATGAATGTCGCACGACGTTCTTTATTCGATAAATATGCGCAAAAGGTTCGCATGTGTCGCATGTGTCGCATATGTCGCAAAATGTACGCACGAATGTTGCCCGAGATTCGTGCAACATTCGTGTTGTTCGCATTTTAGTCGCATTTTCTTCGTGTTGATGGACTGGCTATAGTTCGGCAACGCTTCACACGACATTCGCACATACGTTGTGAGAACTACGCACAAACTGCATTGTCGCGATATATTTGGAGAAAGCCTTCGCATCCTTCGCAAATCGTTCGCGTGCCCCGTGAAAACCCACCCTTTAGGATATCTTTCTGCATTCCAGTTTAACTGTACATTCTTCTTTTAAATCTTCAAGCCAGGAACACAACCAGAACATCGCGGTCAGTGTCATTGTGGTCAGTGTCATCGTGGCCCGTGTCAGCGTGGTCAGTGTCAGCGTAGTCAGTGTCATCGTGATCAGTGTCAGCGTGGTCAGTGTCAGCGTGGTCAGTGTCAGCGTGGTCAGTGTCAGCGTGGTCAGTGTCATCGTGGTCAGTGTCACCGTGTCAGTGTCACCGTAGTCAGTGTCACTGTGGTCAGTGTCAGCGTGGTCAGTAAATACCTCCGTTATTCACGACGGACCATTAACAGTAACTGCATGGTATTCTGTTATGCAAATCGGTCATTCTGCTACCTATTGAAAATACCTTACTAAACTCAAGGGCGCTTTGGTATGTCGGGTCCCCTGCTCCATACATGCTTATAAGTAGTGTAAACGCGAAGTAAAGGCGCCTGACTGTAACATGTGCCGAACCATCTTTTGTAAACAAACATCGCATGCGCAACGCGTGTAATATGTAGGCCTACATGTACAACCATCGGTCTCCATTATAAGGAAGATCAATACAGTACGTACGTGCGTACGTTGTAGAAAATGAGAAATGTTATCTCAAATATCCCGAAACGGTCACCAAAAACGTGCAGGTATTATAAATAACAAGTATTTTCATTACTCATTCGACAAGCCTCGTAAATAACCTTCAAAATGAAATAATCAATAAAAAAATAGTATTATTCGACACAGAAAGTAATCAATGTTCACCTAACACCCCATTGTTGGCCCGACAATGCTGCGAAAACTGACTTATGGCCCGTTTCAGCGGGGCACTCATCCATGCTCACAAAACCTCGTAAAATTTCGTTGCTGCGAGACTGTCAATTTGCTGCAAATAAAACGTCGCTGTTCGCCTAATTATCCAGTACGCTGCGACCTGACTAGCCGGAAAGTATAAAATAATAGGTATAAAATATTTCGCAGTATTTCATGTGATTAAACACTGATTGTTATTACTTTCTTAAAGGTAGGATACACCATTGGTAATTGCTTGAATTATCATGAATGGGTAGATTTGGAGGGTTGTATTTTATAGTAAATATCGTTTAACTGGCCTGTTCGAAGTTTTACAATCATGAATGCCGAGAAAAGCACGAAAAACGGCGTTCATTTTTAACCGACGTCAGGCAGTTTATATTCTTATGTTATCTTTGTTTTATTTCCTAATAATTCGGTAGTAATTTGTTTCGATATCTGCAAATGGTGTATCATACCTTTAAAGCTAATCAAAATAAACGGAAATCTAAGGGAATAGAGGGGCATATCCATCCCATCCCATTGCAGAGATGCTAAATTAAACAAAAACTGGGCGTGATATACAGTGCGAGCGACAAAAGCTGGAATTCGCAAATGATTGCGTCCGGAAATTGGGCACAAATCAGCTAAAACTGCTAGCACTAATCAAGATATCCTGGTATCATTTTTCGTCTAGAAAGATTATCTATTCGTTGGTATAGGTAGTTTTGGCCTCAGGGTAGTAGAATAGTCAAGTACGGTAATTCAAATCATGAAATGTGTATATAGTGTTGTTTTCTGTGTTTGCAAAACTAACGGTTATTACCTTAACACCAAGAAATATCTGTATCCGCTGTCCAATATAAACATTTCGTCAAATTGCAGACAATTTACGATCATGATTGTATAGACCTACATGTTATACTTACATTTCTCCTCAGCGAAATGTTGGTTGAAACGATCCACATCTGCTGTCCACAACGCTTATGGGTTACCGTATAATGCAACCACGAACATCGTTATTATTTCTGTCCTACAAACTACGTACGTACAAAGTCCATAATATGGGGATCCGTAACAGCCATTGGAGTAAACAACCCTAAAATAAATTCACGAAAACGATATGTTAAAGAGGAACTAAATTTAGTTCAACATTTCGCCTTTTGTTGTGGATATATACATTAAATAGTACAAACAAGGTTTATTTATACACATACAGTAAGAATTATTTTTTTTACAAGTATTTCCTTTCTGGACCAACACTGCCTGAAATCTGAAAAGCGCGAGGTCAAATCCTGTTGTGTATGTTTGGCTGAAAACGTCATTCTGATACTCGAGCGAGCGAGCACACACAAGCGCGTGCATGAGCGTCGTTCATCTGGCGACCGACTACTCGCAAACTGCATAAAGACAGTACGACCGACTGTTGACCCGGTACCAGACTGACTTGACAAGCTTTGAGTGTTTACGTTGCCGACGCGTAGTATCGACGTCGACGGAAATTTCTTGTTTGGCTCAGAACCACGCTTAATTCTAACCGATTTTTTTGTCCAAATTGCTTTTAGAACCTGCTTGACTCGTCAATGCATTCTTTGGCTAAATATTCCTCGCATATCCGAGACTACTTGGTCGGTCAAAAATCAGATCTCGTGGTGCGTACACACGATAAATTAGGATTCTTTAACGTGTTTAAGAGCAACCCCCCGACAACACACAATCGATGCATTCCTCTCACTTTAGGGGATGCTTTTTAACTTCAACAAAACGCCAAAATATGAGAGGGTATTCGAAAAGAAAATCGGACTGCAAGAAGAAACTTAATGTTCATTAAACCTTGTACACAACACACATACACGCACACAAGTGGGTAAATGCCGTCAATAGGGGACGGGGCATTGTCCGACCGTCTTCCCTCTTTTGTTTGTACTCTAACGTTTTCGGATGATCGCCATAGGATTTGCACACGAGTCTGAATCGGGGACCTTTGCGGAATAGGGGACCCCATTGTTCCCTTTGTCATACGTCCCCTATTTCAATCAAAAACAAACGCATACACACGCGCTATGTGAAGCTCGTGCACAAAAAGCGTCGAGTCACAGATTGACGTCACACGGGGTCACGTGCATATATTAATACATAATTTCTTTTTTTGAAAATCAAAAAAATGTTCGTAGTAACGCTCGTTTTCATTAATTTTGTACACACAAAAACGACAATTGAGATAGTTTTAGTTGTTGTATTTTGGAAAGAGGTGTGTTACCTTTCTAAAACAATGATTGGGGAAAAAATCAATTTATTTCCTATATAGGCCTATATTCTTTCAAATCGGTCAGTTCGCAGCGCACTAAAATCCCGTTATTTTATGTGTGCTTTAATTTAAGCATGGCACTTTGTGCCACAGCCTACAGCCAAATAAACACAAAAACAATCGGCAAATGAAGTCGTTGTTATTTAAAACTTGCATGTTATCGCTTACATTAATATACCCTGTTGGCTTGAATACAATTGTTAAACTAAACCCTGAAAACCTATTTTAAATACATCAGCAATTACATGTACATGTACATAAATACAAATTGAAGAAATGACAAAAATTAGGATTGGTAATGTAATGAGATAATAAATGTTTAGCAATTAAGCCAAACATCAACACCAATATGGCCAACATTCAAAATAAAATAATGACAACACAGTGAAGATTATAATTACCCTCAACTTTGGCATAATGTTCAGATAATTGAGATTTATTATAAAAGTAAATCAAGTTTGTTTTATCTTTGCTTGATGTCTTTGGCATAGTTTTGTTGGCATTAAATTATTGTAAATATTAAATTACAATGTATACCCGCTTCAAACATTACAAAAACAAATGATTTTAAATAAGACATAAGTGTTGCTAATATAAATGTTAATGCATATAAATGATATCACTGATAATAGAAATAATAAAATCTGCATTCATAAAGTTATGCTGTTTGTGTCAAATTTACATTGTAGCTTTTTGGCATTAAGTCCTAGATGATTTGACAAACTGACCCGACTCGACCAGACTCAGTTTCGATCTGTTTTAGGTGCACTGTGTTTGCACAACACTGACACATGTATATTATTTAAAACACTTAAATACAAAAACATTTAAATCTACATGTACAAAGCATGTGCTGTATATATCCACCAGTACATTTAAATATTAAAATATTCTCCACATTTCTTTGGAAACCCCACTCTAAATCATTTGTCCCAACATGAATCATTACAATGTCAGGCACAGTTGTGAAGTTAATGTCGTGCTGAAGCAGAAACTTTCTAAGGCCAGAAATTGTAGTACCGCGACAAGTCACTACCTGCAAATCAACCAAATCAGTAGTGATGTTCTCTTTGAGATAATTTGTGAGAGAATCTCCAAGGACAAGAGCTTTAGCCTTCCATAGAGGCTCTCGACGAGGATGGCAGTATAGGCATGGCTATGGTTGTGGACGGCATGACCTATAAGAAACATTGGAAGTGTGCTGATCGCAGTTTTGGTTCAGTGACACCTTCTGTGCTACTGTCAAGTAGCAACAGCGCCCCCTTCAGTTTTAGGGTTTGGGGCGCCAGCCGCCAGCCGCCAGCCGCCAGCCGACCAAACGCGTTGGTATATTTTTGTACAAACCTTTCTGCGTTTTCTTTGTGACAACCTTTTGCGATTTGATGTATACGTTCACCGTATTGATGATAATTGCCAGCGAGTTAGATTACAATTTACTTATACTTGGATGTAACTTAAGATTACTCAATCGTTACTTATCTAAGATTTTGTGTGAAGTTCTCATGTCTGTATAGGGGGCAGCCATGTTTGTTTACTATGCTTCCACATGTACTGTATGTATCAATTTTCATTGTTATAAAGTCAGTGTACAGTTTGCATTCACTTATATTTTCTGATTGTTAAGATAGCTTAGGCCCTATTGGTCATTCACCCTAGGTTACAATACACTAGGACTTGTGGCACTCACTGTTTGACAGCATTTGTACGTTTGGAGACACAACAGCTCTGTAAGTCTTTTTCATGTACATGTTTGTAAATGTACTTTATAGTTGGGTTTTCCAACACCCTTTGTCCCTTTTGGACAATCTCACAAGCATAATGTTTTATTGCCAATGGATGAAGCAATTGTATTTGTGTATTAGATGTGTGACACTTGGATGCAGTGGTATAAGCTTTATTCATTCCGGTCAGAAATTCCGTTATACACATGTACATGTATGATATATACCCGTTATTAAATCATTGTTGTTACCTGCTACACTGTAGCTTGTGCTACAAGTATTTTTATGCAAGGGAAATCATTCCATGTCATTGTATCACTTTGTCCTTCGTAGCATTTTTTTCATTGTAATTATCTTTAATTGTTTTGTTTACAGTTTACCGTACGCAGTCAAGGAATAAATCTCTGTACCTACATTGGTGTCCTTGTGTGCTGGTTAACTAACTGGATAGGGGGCGTCCCACACTCCCCGAGGCCAGAATAGGAAGACAGAAAAGGGAACTATGAAGTTTAAACAACTATCAAACATCTTTTTCTAATTTTGAACAAATCATTGGCGTCGTTACATGAAAGAAAAATCATTGTTGTATGCATGACATGAAGGCAGAAACCTAACTTTATCATATAAATAAGAAACACAAAACAAAACAATTACATGTGCTTGTGTGCATAATGAAATACACGCTCTGCGTATATACAAACCAGGGATGTAGTCGAGTCCATCACAAGTCCTTCAGTTCTAATTCAAATCACAAGCTATTCAAATCAGCTTTGACAAAAGCATTCCTTTGTTATTGTTCATCCAGTTACTTGTGATTGCCTTTAAGAAGAGATTGTGACTAGCTTCACGAAAAGACTTGTAAACAGACTTGCAGGGACTCGACTACAACCCTGGTACAAACCGAAAGACATGGCCGAAAAGTTAAAATCTCGCGCACGAATATAGTCGCAGAATACATGATAAACATGTCGCCACAGGCTAAAATGTATGTCAAACGAAAGCTCATTGCTTCCTTTATCGATGTGTAGTGATCATTTTTTGCAATATGTGTTAGTCCAGTCAGGGCGCAGAAACTAAACACACGACAACATTTTTCTCTCAAAATCACACCCTAACTTCGAGTGAACTAAATTCTGCCAAAAACATACTGAATCTCGTCACATTTAATATTATTCGATTCAGAAAAACGTTCGCTTTCCACTTACCACGCCATCTTGGAGAATCACTGCTTCATTTGCAACGTTCAGTTCGTGAAAACAAAGCTGCCGAACTCTCGAAATTACTCACGTAAGTCTCGTGACCGATTTGCGACGTATAGGCCGTGCAAATAAAGTTCGGTATTATGACCTCATTAACGCGTGCGCTGCGGACTGACTGAAATAGTCAAATAAGAAAAGAGGTTTTAAGAAGTGAAAATTGTTAGATCCAATAAGTAAAGAGGGCCTAACATTTACATGAAACAACAT
This sequence comes from Crossaster papposus, assembly GCA_037893245.1. Taxonomy (NCBI): domain Eukaryota; kingdom Metazoa; phylum Echinodermata; class Asteroidea; order Velatida; family Solasteridae; genus Crossaster; species Crossaster papposus. Next base: position 1,414,315 of record JBAIAA010000288.1, on the reverse strand, counting down.
GTACATGAAACAACATAAGGGGTACAAGCATGGAGTACAATAGGGTTGGAAGGAGAAACACAAAGGATATAGATACCAGGAGGAAGTGGAATAACCAAAAAACGGCGGATTAGGCCAAGATGGAATACAAGAGCGGGCCAGAGTATAGATAGGATCAAAGACAGACCAAGGGGGTATGAGCAACAACACCACTAGAACGTTAGTACATGTACCATCTTATGCATCATGCTTCTGCATGTATGTCCCCTATTACATGAATAAGTTTGTTTCATGTACACAGCCATTTTGTCTCTGAATAATATTCTGGTTAAGATCGAAATAATTGAAAAGAATACTAAATATATTAAAATAAAATAAAATAAGAAAAGTTTCAAACTAGAACTAGGTAATGTTCGATGAACAGAACATTGGCTTTTCCGCATTGTGACAATACGTCCAGATATGTCGTCAGCTATATCTCCATGCAGATGTCAATATAACACCACCTTCAATTTGCATATTAATAGCAACATCTTGCTACCCTGCAGGTTTCTTGACGATCGAAAAAAATAAAATAATGATGTCTACAATGTCGCTTCCCGGGTTGTATTGTGAAAATGAGCATGATCCCTGGTCACACGGCATGCTGGTGGTTGTAAATTCTGACTTCCTCGAACAATTGGATACTGACAATTTGAGAGACATAGGGCAAGATAGCTCATAGCAATTCATTCCCTAAATGAATTGGAAATTGGGAAATGGAGAATCGGAAAATTGGAAATTGGAAATTTTTCCCATTTGTCAAATTTGGTCTTCGGTCGTAAAAGTGTACGATAAGTCCAAGGTGACAAGTGTAAAGGTGCCGGGTTGATAATGAATATATAACGGACGCACTTGTTGCAGTGGACTTCAATAAGTCTGACAAGTTTTATTCCAGCACTCGGAAGTTGTACAAAAGACTAGACTCTATTCCAGTCGGCTTAATAACATAAAGGGCGCCATCCATTGTTGGTACATTTACATACAATGAGATATGTTACATCCCCTTTCTTAAGATAACGTCCACATAAGTGAATTTCTTGTTTTATTTTTAACTGGAAAGTCACAACACGAAAAAAACACTAAACTTTCTTTAACTTTCCATTTGAAGAGCAACGTCAAACAATTTAACAATTTAACCATGGGTACTATAGAACTGTTTTCTAGCTTAATTAAGTAATGTTCAAGGCAATTGGTACATTTTTAATGAAATAAAAACAATATTAACTTTGCGATTAGACCTGTAGTTTTAATTGAACTGGTCGTCGTGTTTTGGATGGGTTCCTGAACAAAAAGTAGTTATAGGCAATTTCTTAAATCACAGATCTGGAATGGTATCTGTAATATTACAAGGACAGTTTATTTGGTTCGTTCACAACTCTGCCTGAACGTGTTACATGTACATATGGTTGTCCGTTGTGAGTTCCTTGCATATCGTAGAGGTTATGTGGTTTTTCTCTGTTGACGGTGTGTTGGGATGAATAGGGGGGCGTCGCATTTTTTTTTTTTGCGCGTCGCATTTTTTTTCTGGTTTTTGGTGCGCGTCGCAATTTTCCGTGAGATATTTCACTTGACGAGGAAGTGAAACTTTGACCTTTTTATTAGGCCGCATCGTACCGACGCGGTTTGTACGTACACATGTACATAAACATTGTACATATTTTGTATACATGTACATGTACATGTACTGTGCAGATGATAACGCTACATGATTGCAAAAATATCCTTAATTTTTTCAGTTGCAACAGAGATACCTATTTATTTGTACCTGTATATGTGTATTATGCACTATCACATAGCTGTTTATAGTTTTGTTCCAAATCTGATTATAAATCTTTGATGTGTGCTTTAATATTTAAATCTTGTTGTAGTGTATGACACTTGATCCCATGTCCTACACGATTACCATAACAAAATATGTTTGCATTTGACAATTACAAGGTTACTTTTGAAGCCTTAGGTGGTTTTTATTCTCCAGATTAACCCATGTTTGTTTTTTTATAACCTATCTAGAGAAGAGCGTATTGCACTCATTGCTTTGCGCTCTCGTACCGACACAATCATCAAGCCATCTGATAAAGGCTCAGCAGTGGTCATCATGGATCGCCAGCTGTACATCGATGAGGCCCACTGCAGGTTTGACAACCGCGTACTAATTATATCTGCCTTGACTCTGATTCCACAGGTTCATTTTCTCCAGAGATACAGCAGGTGCTTGATGACATGTGATCAAGTGACTAGCTATCTGTCCAAGAAAGCTCACACATTTCTTTAACCCACTGACTTTATAACTGCTATAGGTTCTATCTTCTCCCCAAGATTATCAAGACTGGTAACCCTAGTATGCCCATCGTCTCGGGTAACTTTTCACCATGAAACACATCCCCACCATACATCCATGAGACTTTCTGATGTGTACAGCCATCATTGGGACCTTTGACGTCTCATTCTTATACACCAACGTTCCACACGAAGAAGGTATTCGTTCCTGTTCAATAGCCCTGGCTAAGGCACTCCTTCCATCAGTGACATTGGCGCCCCATGAAACTTGTACTAACGAAGAATTTTGTTTCTTTCTAGATAAGCACTATGGCACTGCAATAAGTCCTCACATCCCAGTCGTCAAAACTATGTTTAAAAAAACGCGTGTCTTGGCGAGGTAAATTTCAAACACGCGTTTTAAATGGTCACGTGTTTAACAATACATCAGACACGCATATTACATAGTACGTCTAGAACACATTTGAAACACGTGTTTGGATATTTCATTTTACTTCGCCAAGACACGCGTTTTTTCTTACTTGTTAACCTGTGTTTGAAACATAGTTTTGCTGACTGGGATGGCATCCTCCCTTGCATGCCTCTTTGTGGGTGACTTCGAGGAACACATATTTGCCTCAACACCGTGTCATCATGGATCTGGTGGAGATACATTGATAATGTATTTTTCATCTAGACCAGTGATGACTTTTACTAATTACATGAATTTCACAGGACCATCAAGTATACATCAGAGTACTCGCATCGCAGGCCCACTTCCTGGACGTCACTATCCGCAAGGAGTATAACTTAATAACCACTGATCTGTATTCTTAACCCACATACACACAGTACCTCCACTCCTCCAGCTTCCACCCTAAGCACTGTAAGACTGGTATAGCATTCAGTCAGGCCCTAACAGGATTTGTTCTAACGACTCTGATTTCTCCCGCCATTCACAGGTACTAAGAATAACTTGGTTGCCAGGGGTCAGTCCCTCCAAGATCAACGTGCCATCGCCAGAGCCAAAGCTACATCCAGAAATATGGCTCTCAAGGTTAAGGTCCCCCAGGCTGATGCCAAACCCAAGATTATTCTGGTCACCACCTGTCACTCCAGTCCCCCTTTCCTTCGCAAAATCACAACGACAGCCATCACATTTTCCACACTTTAGATCGCCTTGTCCGTGCCATGACAGCCCTGTGTTGGCTTACATACGCCCTCACAATCATTGTTCCAGCCAAAGTTTTCACCTTGGATGCATCTCCTCCCACCCAACACGGACCTTTCAAGTGCAGTTCCAGATGTGTGGTTTGCCAGATCCACATCCAGGAGTTCGACTCCTTTTCTGGCCACTCTTCTGTTACCACTAAACATGATTATTGGTAACATCACTTAAAGTCTCATATCTTGCAGGTTTTGTGGAGTTCAGTATGTCGGGGAGACCGTTTCTACGGTCATCGATCGACTGCCAACACCAAGAAACTGAACAACCCCGTCGGTCACCACTTTAACCAGCCTAACATTTGCATTTATGATGATTCTACAGGGCATAAAATCACTTGGACATCGGAAAGCTGGGAGAATTTTTGGATGAATCGTCTTCAGACTATTCAACCACATGGGTTCAACATCCAACTAGAAAATTATGAACCTTTGTTTATTTGTTATATTTTTATTTGTTTCAGTTTTTTAAATTTGTTTCACTCCTATGGTTTTTGTACTTGTCCTCGCAGCACCCCCCCCCCCCCCCCCCAATATACCCAGCACGCTATGAGGCAGAGGGGTACCCCCTTCTATCCTTTACCATATACATACTCCACACTATTGTTACCAAACACGTCCCCTCTTAAAACCTAACAAGAATTCCTGAGATTCCGGGAACACAATGGTCAACACAAAAGGGGTTGAGGGGGTTTCTCTGCCACATTCGCGCTTTACCCCCCCCCCAAAAAAAAATAAAAAATTAATAAAATAATAATAATAAATAAAAATAAATAAATACATAAACAATACCTCAAGTCACACCTCTTTGTTGGTTCTTCCAATTGCTCTTCACCCTGGCCGCTTTCTTTGTGGTTTCATCCCTTACTTGTTTGTTACCCAACGCAGGTTTTTAGCCCCTTGGTCTGTATTTGATTCTATGCACTCTATCTGACCTCTGTCATTCCTTGGCCTATAATCCTCCTTTTGTTGGGTCTTCCACCCTGCAACTTCTGCATCCCTCTTTTGTGTTTCTGCTTCCCACCATGAGTTAGTCTTGCATACGCACTGTGGACCTCCGAACAATATAGGTCCACACGATGCGGGAAGAGGTTACGGTTTGTGGACTTGCCCAGGTCCACAATCCGTTTTTCAGTTTCCGAAAAAGAGCGCTAGAGCAAAAACGGGTTAGGGATATAGAAAAGATAGAAGGGACAGCCGAGAGGCCCAGAATCCAAATTTGAGGGTAAATTTGTTTTGGGGAAGCGAGAAAAATGAGTATTTAGTCAAAGTGTTTTAACTACACGAAGAAAAAGGAATGTCCACAGTACGTATGTAAGGTGAAGCTAGTTGTGTATGTACATGTATATGTTTGTTTCATGTACACAGTCATTTTGTCTCTGAAGAAGATCTTGTTAAGATCGAAACAATAGGCCCTCTTAACTTATTTGGTTTTCTTTTAGTAATTCCAAACACATAAATTGTTCTAATTGTATCATTGCCAAATTTCCAAAACAATCGTATGTTTTCGGTTTTTTTATGGAAGGTCTTGAACTACAGGATTACCAACTCTTTGATGTCTTTATGTTTTAGACTCTGAATAAATGTTATTTATTTAGTTGTATTTAGATTTTGGATTATTAAATCATGTTACATTTTCTATAGTAACATTTGAGTTGCGGTCTTTCAGTTTACGAGTTCGAGTTGTCCAATGTATGTCAGTCTGAGTAGGGTGACGCTAGGGTCATTATTGCCTTGTGACAATATGGATTCGGTAATCTTTGCAATCGCCATCTTGTTTCCTTACCACGCCTATTGCTTATGGCTGATCACATGCTATATGATTTATGATATTGTTTAATAAATTATTGATTTATGATGTTCATGTATATACATGATGTAACAAAATTATTATGTATTTTTTACAGCATACAAAAAAAAACAGAAAGAAAAAAAGAAAAAGGATAAAAAAAGAACCGAGCCAAAGTTCAGAAGAAAACAAATGGAATAAACAATCAGAAAACTTTTCGGAAAATCTTGATCGGCCGAATCGGCCAGCATTAATTTATTACACCTGAGGTAATAACACCAACCAGTAGCTCCGCCGTTGATGGTTTTAACAAGCGTCTCTATTGTGTGTACGTACAGCCCCACACGCATTCGTGCGCGCACTCTCAGAAAACGCCAGTTTTCGTTTTAACGAACTGACACCCTTCTTAATTATTTAATTATTAATTAAATAAACATATTTTCACAATATGAAGATTGTGTTTCGGCAGTGAACGAATTGTTACGTTTAATGATGCCAAAACCCCTCAAGTAGACGGATTTGTTGACTGAGTAAACTCGTGTCAAACCTTTAACCCTTTCAATCCCACCCACTCCTACAAGAGATTACCCTTGTTTACCACAGCAATTATGAGCTCAGTGCGACTCCAGCCCCAGTGGTGTTTGATCAATTTCATTGGAGTGCGCCCTCAACACACTGTGTTTACATGCATACTGTACATAATACACTGGCTGAGATATTTGTATGTAAAACTGATTGCAAAAATAAGTGTACATGTGGCGGTTATCAGGTACAGATTGTTTTAACCAATTCTCTTTGAAGTAAATTAAAGTTCAAAGTTCAAACTATACTGCTTGATTATTTATTCAGGTGATTTCACAGGTTACAATCATGTTCACAGGGTTCACAGTAGTGCACTGACACAGGTTCACTAGTTCACAAGTTCACGTAAAAACTCTGTCCCTAGGTCAAATTTGGGGGAGAACCTCGGTTTTTGGGAGTCACGATTCACTATAACGTCGGCAAACAAGGTGGTTTCTAGAGTATGAGCGCGAAAAACGGCGCCACCACGCGACAAGATTTTACACAGCAGGCAACTGCCGTCACATGGCTCCTCTAATTTGATATCTCAAATTACTACCAATCAAATTAACAATCAATAAGTTGTCAAAACAAAAACTTGAAATACTTAAAGTTACAACAACTTGGGTAAAAGTTTACAGCTAAACAGTCTATACTACTGAGGATGAAACATATTACAGTCACATGACACATCCAAGCTGGTACGGACAGTCACAGTTAGTTTCACTTGCCGTTAGGCTCCACGTCGGGGATTCCCCGGTGCATCAGCAACACCAGTTTGTGGACTGGTCTCTCGAAGACAGATGTACCCACCTGCAGCTTGACCTTCCGGGTAAGACCATCAAGTCCTGGGTAGGTCTCTATGATGCGAGCCAATGGCCATTGACATCTTGGATGCGAGTCGTCTATCATCATGACAATGTCTCCTTTACCAAGGTTCCTCTTGGGTCTTGTCCACTTCTTTCGCTCCTGTAAAGTTGGCAAATACTCCGACTTCCACCTCGACCAAAACTCATTGGCGAGAAACTGCACGCGGCGCCATCTGCGACGACAGAACAGGTCCTGACGGATGAAAGTGCATGGCGGTAGCTGGCTTGGTGTAAGTGGCTCAAGGGAATCTGGACACTTCATGTCGATGTAGGTAAGAGGTCTGCTATTGACAATGGCCTCTGCTTCGGTCAAAAGGGCTCTCAACAGTTCGTCGTCTAGGTGCTGTCCATGCTGCTTCAGGAGTGCCGATAGAGCATTTCTGGTGGAACGGATCATCCTCTCCCAAGCTCCTGCCATATGACTGGCGTTGGGAACATTCATATTGAAGACAGTCCAGTCACAGCTGTCCTTGAGCAGTTCTCTCGAGATCTTCTGATTGTTCATTTCTGCCAGTGCTGCATCGAGTTCGTTCTTGCCTCCAATGAAGTTAGTGCCTCGATCACACCGAAGCTGCCTTACGGGACCTCTCCTGCAGACGAAACGACGATATGCATTTAGGAAGGAGTCAGTGCTCAGGGAGTTAGAAGTCTCGATATGGACTGCACGTGAAGACATGCAAGTGAAGATTACTCCCCATCGCTTCATCTCCTTTCGTCCTTCTTTGACAATGAATGAGCCGAAGTAGTCGACGGCACTATATGTGAATGGTGGAGCTGGGTCTAGTCTATCAAGTGGTAGGTCCGACATCTTTTGACCACAAGCGGCACCTCGAAGCCTTCGGCACACCACACACTTCCACACATGGCCAGTGACTGCTGCCCTGGCGCCAACTATCCATAATCCGGCTTGGCGAATGGCATTCAAGGTCATGCCTCTACCAGAGTGACAGCTCTGAACGTGATAGTGTTCAATCACAAGACTGCATACATGGCCATCACGTGGAAGCAGAATGGGATGTTTGACTCCTTCTGGGACTGCTGCCCTCTTAATGCGGCCACCAACTCTCAGTATGTTGTTGTCATCAAGAACTGGATCAAGCATACACAGAGGGCTGTTTTTGCTCACTTGCCTGTTGAGTTGGCTCTGCTTCCCTTCAGTGTGATCATTAGATACGGATCTGCTCAGAGTATGAATCTCTGTGGGGAAAGCATCAGCTTGCACCTGCCTCACAATCACTCGCTCGGCCTGTTGCATCTCTTCAACTGTCACAGGTGGGTATGCTGCCATCCGGTCTTCAAGCGACTGGTGATTGATGGGGAAGGCAGGTCTCCTTGTGCTTCTATTTCTGAGTTTCTCCATGAAGCGAAGACACCCTGCCACGGCTCTCTTGAGGTGAAACCAATTGGAGAAACGTTGAAATCTGTCCGACAAACTCGCAAAGTCAGTGGTTGCTGTTTGAACGTTGAAGACTGACACCTTTCTCACCTCGGGATCATCTGGGTTTAGCTCTACACATTTGGAAACAGGTAGTGGGGTTTCAGTTGATGAAAGAAACTCTGGGCCCTTCCACCACAGCCTGCTGTCGATCAACTCTTGGGCTGACATGCCTCGGGAGGCCAGATCTGCCGGGTTACTATTGGTGTCGATGTGTCTCCAGTCGTCTGGTGAGGTGTAGTCTCTTATCTTCTGCGCACGATTTGCGACAAAAATGTGAAATCTCTTGACTTCGTTGCAGATGTACCCCAGTACGACCTTACTGTCGGTGTAGAAAACTTGAGTCAGGTCACAATATTCAAGCTCTTTCGTCAGGAAGGTGCCCATTTTCACTGAGGTGACAGCTGCTGTGAGCTCAAGGCGAGGTATGGTGATAGGCTTTGACGGGGTTACTCGTGACTTTCCCATGACCAAAGTTGAGCTCACGTTACCCTTGGTGTCTGTCAGGCGGAGGTAACTGCATTGGCCGTACCCGTCAAAGCTGGCATCAGAAAAGTTGTGCAGTTCTGCAGATTCGACGTCACCAAATTTGTTTGGCTTGTAGCATCTCGGAACCTCCAATAATGATAACTTCTGGATATCTAATCTCCACTTCCCCCATTGGGCCTTGGTACTTTCGAGAACAGGTTCATCCCAGCTGCATCCGTCTCGGCACGATACTTGGAGAATGCGTTTCCCGATGAGCAGAACGGGTGACACGAGCCCAAGGGGGTCAAAGATAGAGCTCACGGTGGAAAGAATTCCACGACGTGTAACTGGCTTATCCTGGAGTTGAACTCGAAACTGGAAGACGACCGATTCGATGAACCACTGCACTCCTAGCGTACGCTCCATCGGCAAGTTATCTCGAAAAACATCAATGTTCTGGATGTCCTTAGCACGCTCAGGGACTGGAATGGCATTCAGAACTTCTTTGTCGTTCGATACGAACTTGTGGAGATGGAAACCTCCTTTCTCACACAATTTCTTGCTATCCTCTATCAGCTGTAGGGCATCATCACGAGTAGCAACGGACTTCAATCCGTCGTCGACATAGAAGTCCTTCTTGATGAAGTCTGCGGCCTTCATTCCACAGGTGTCTGAATAGGCTTCAGCAGCTGACTTGAGTGCAAGGTTTGCACATCCTGGTGACGAAGTTGCCCCCAAAATGTGGACAGTCATACGATACTCTACTGGTGGCTTGTCCAGCTGGCCGTCCTCCCACCATAAGAATCTTAGGAAGTTGCGGTGCTTCACATCAACGCCAACCTGATGAAACATTCCTTCTATGTCGCATGTGAAGGCAACGCGTTCCTTACGAAAGCGGCACAATACACCAACAAGTTTGTTTGTCAGGTCTGGTCCCTGTAGTAATTGCCGGTTGAGCACTTCACCTCCATACTCTGCGCTGCAATCGAAGACGACCCTTATCTTTCCGGGCTTCTTTGGGTTGTACATCCCATGGTGAGGTACGTACCACACGGATCCATCATCAAGGGAAAGCTCTTGTTCGGGGACCCTCTCCGCGTAGCCCCTATCTACGATGTTCTTCATGAAGTTTTTGTAGTCTTCTCGGTAATTGGGGTCATTCATCATTTTCGCCTTCAGCTTAGTGAGTCGTTTTGTGACCATCATTCTGTTGTTTGGAAGCTTGATGTCGTCTTTCTTCAAAGGCAAGGGCATCTCGAAATGTCCGTCGTCTCTGGTGTGTATTCCTTCTTGCATTTTTTGTAGAAATTTCCTGTCTTCGACGGATGTCTTCTCCTCAGTGGCCCTCTCATTGAAGTCAAGCTCAAACATCTTGCTGACCTGCATTGGACTCACTTCTTTAACTTGGGTGCGGAATGCGAAGTGACACTGTCCTTCAGAAGTTGCTGTCGAAAACCCGCAGGTGTGATCCTGGTCAACGCTACTGCGGTGCATCACTCCGACTACACCCCCATCCCAGTGCAGTGTGAATGGCGTAGGGTTCTTCTTCTTTGCCGTGAACGATGTCTCTTGGTCGAAGGGCTTGAGTACAGTTACAACCGATGAGCAGTCCAATTTCTGTGCCCTTTAGATAAGGAGGCAGAAGCTTGGCTACTTCCTTTAGGTGTGGCCATTTCTTCACTGAGTCTGACCGAGGAATCTGGCTATGGTTTGCATTAATAGATGGTCTTGAGTAGACGCCTGGTAGTGCTATCTCCAAACTTTCAGTGAAACCCTTCACGGAGAGACCATCCACCTTCTTAGATGAGACTGTGCCCTTTCCAAGTATGGTGGACAGCTTCAACTGTAGTTCCTCACCACTAACATCAAGGTTGTCGAGCACCGCGTCAGCAATAAAGCAGAAGTCTGCATGCTCGTCCACTAGTGCGTACACGATGACGTTGTTTTGCGGGTCATCCTGGTGGTGTAGCAGAACAGGCACTATGAGGGTGTGGGAACAGTCCTGTCCAACGTATCTTGTCTCAATACGATGTGCAGTAGATGACTGGACCTTCACATCTTTATCAGCAGGGCTCTCCCTTTCTATCCAGGGTACTGACGATGAATATGAGTCGTCGTGAAGGAGTGTTGGATGATAGCGTTCACATTTAGAAAAGCGCATCTTGTTTCTGCAATCACGTCGTCTGTGGCCCCATCTTAGGCATCCAAGGCATAGGCCTCGTTTCTTGATAAGGTCCAACCTGTCATGTAGGATCATAGCCTTGAAACTGCTACATGAATCAAGACTGTGCTGGTTCTTGCAAAGAACACACAGGCCCCTAACATCATACGGTCTGTTGGGACTTCTGGCGTTGGGTGCACTTTGCAATCCAGGACTTGAGGAGACCTCGGCAGTCCTTGATGCAAAGCTTCTAACATGGCTGGGTTTAGGAGGTCTTGTGGGGTTTATCTCCTCCTTGTGGTCGTCAGGTTTCTGGTTAAAAGGGCTGCAGGCTATTCGGGCCTCTCGGGCGATGAACTTGCAAAACTCAGTGAAAGGTGGGTATTCACCTTGCTGAGCATCGGTACCTTTATCTGCACAAGTGCCATCGGGACCATGAATCTGACGGTCGATGACACGAAGCCACCGATCTTGAATCTGCCTTGGAAGTTTGGTAAAAATATTCTTGTGCTCTGAGGGGTCGTTGAGTATCTTCAGCTGGCTGAGGATGGTCATAGCTGTCTCGCACTGGTACATAAAATCAGATAAGTTGCGGAGTGCCTTTCCATCTCCTAGCTTGATGGTCGGCCATTTATCAATCTTCTCTCGGTAAGTGTTGGCGGCCATCATCTTGTCACCATATCGATCAGCCAACAGCTTCGGCATGGGCCTTGATGTAGGCACTTTCTGTGTTCAGTGCAAGTAGGCCCTTGATGCATTGGTGGGCCTCTCCAGCTGTATATCGTCCCAAGTAGTACAGCCTATATGTGGACAGGGGGTATCGTTGTTCAACAAGCACCTTGAAAGGGTTCAGCCACACTGGGTATTCAAATACACTACCCATGAAGATTTGAGGCTCCTTCTTTGGTAGCTTCTCTTCTTTGTGCGTGAGAACATCAGCAAGAGTAGTGATGGCACTCAACAGATCACTCGGTGGATTCTTTGTTGAAGGCTCGGCATGTTGAGCAAGGTCAGGTGGATTTGACGGGGGTGTTGATGTACGGGGTAAGGGGACTGAACTTTGCTGTGGTTCTGTCATGCTAGGAGTCCACTGGGCCAGTTGGTGCCAGTTCGCGCCAAAGATTATGTGATTGGCGCGCAAGTGGCGCGACGAAAATTTCAAACATTTTGAAATTTTCTTGCCGCCACATTCAAATTTGGTGCCGTTACGGGCCACCACGAGCCAGTTGGGAGGCAGTTTGAGTCACTACACGACACTAGGCGCCACAGCAAATTGCATTGGCGCAAACTGGCACCAACTTGCGCTGGCCCAGTGGACTCCTAGCATCAGCTTCACAGCAGGGCTTGTCTTAGCGAAGGATTCATCAGTGGCAGAAAGAAGATCATTCGCAACATTAACATCAAGTCCTGTCTGCTCTGCTTCTGTGTCGACTCCATCAAATTGATCCAATACATTGATGCGAGCCTTACTCACGTTCATCTCAGTCTGGAGGTTTAGCTGGTCAGACTGTCTTTTCAGCTCGAGACGTGACAGCTCCAATTCATGTATGCGGTCTACGGCAGCAGAACAAGCAGCTAGTTCAGCCTTCTTCTGTTCTTCCTGAATGCGAAGAAGTTCGGTATTAGAGCTAATGGAACGCGAGCTGGCTCTGGACACGCTTGATCTATGGGATCTTTTACTCATCACTGAGGCAGTGTCGTCACATTGGGGATTGCAATGACTTGGAAAGGAAGTCCTCCACGGTGGCCTTGAATGTAAGTAAGTGCATATCTCTTTCACTGGTCGTGCCTGGATGCGACTGCTCCTCTGATACGAGCTCGCAATACTCCAAGTACAGCATGACCCAGTGTCGGTATTCATTATGCACTATCAGCTGGGAGGATGCGCATTCCATCAGTCTGGATATCTGTTGCATTTTGTCGTGGAGTTCTCGGTACAGTCGTTCGGAACTTCTGCGCTTCTGTTCTCTTTGGTACTCCATGCCTTTTGTTGTTAGTTTTATTTCTCTTCCACTGTGACTCTTCATCGGGATGGAATTCTCATCTGTCATGGTGATCCGGGAGAGTTTTTACTGTGGCGGTTATCAGGTACAGATTGTTTTAACCAATTCTCTTTGAAGTAAATTAAAGTTCAAAGTTCAAACTATATACTGCTTGATTATTTATTCAGGTGATTTCACAGGTTACAATCATGTTCACAGGGTTCACGGTAGTTCACTGACACAGGTTCACCAGTTCACAAGTTCACGAGTTCACGTAAAAACTCTGTCCCTAGGTCAAATTTGGGGGAAAACCTCGGTTTTTTTGGAGTCACGATTCATATAACGTCGGCAAACAAGGTGGTTTCTAGAGTATGAGCGCGAAACACGGCGCCACCACGCGACAAGATTTTACACAGCAGGCAACTGCCGTCACAGTACAAGTGTAGGGATCCGAGACTCGAGGCTGATCCATTTAGAATTATGTCGTAATCATTTGGTGCTAGTTCCTTTTTCTTCGTACATGTATAAAGAAGTATCACCTCTGTGTAGGCTGTTGCACCGCTGTCAGCGGTATTGTCCGAAGTAAAGTCAGTAGTTCCAAACCATAGACATCTAAATAATAGCTAGACATGACATTCGTTTCCAAAACTTCATGTAATAGTTTAGGACGAATCTAATAATCATAGTCATTTTCCAGATTGTGGTCATCCCTATCTGCATCCTCGTCTGCGCTGTCCGAAATAAATGACCAGTTCAGTCATCAAACTTAGGTTAGTAGGGCCCTGTGGTAATGTCCCCAAAAAACCCCAGGAATCTGTGTGGTAATATCCTGTGGTATACTGTCCTGTGGTAATACCACAGGACATTTTTGTAAGGGAAACCGGCTTGAGGTGCTTGATTTATTTATTTGTTATATAATACCGGTAGTAGCCCATAATTAATCCCCGGTTCTCTTGTGAAGCCCAGTAAGAGAAGACAATGTGAAGACATTACAGTTTCAGATGAATGGATGGCCATCCATCCAGTCTACTACCAAGATACCAACTGTTTAGCTCTGTCTTCCATCTCAATTTTCCACCATTTGCCAACAGGTCTTGGCACGTGTGGATCTTGCTCCAGACATCGTTGGTGACCCAACATAGAAATAACGATAAATGACTAAATTAGTTTGGTAAAAGCGTGCAATTTTATTTTATCGGACGAAATATAATATGCGAGTTAGTGAATTTGAATAACAAATCTATCCAGGAAAGTTACTGCAAACTGTTGGCATAGGCTTTCGTTGGCAAGTACATCGATTGTGACTCTTATGTGACACTAGTTTCGCAGATAAGGGTAACGCAAGTGCCCTTAAAATCTTGACTTACAGGGAAATCAAAGACATGTTCTTAGAGTTGTGTCAGAAATGGGACCTAGCTCTCCACAGAAATGATGAACAATCTAGACGCTTTTACATATCCTCTATGCCCCCAAATCCTTATTTACCACGGTCAATTATATTAGGTACTACTTGTTCTGTGCTGATGAGAGCCATCAGCTTCCAGGTAGTCACCAGCGTCGTTCTTGCAGGGACTAAACATGCACAAAGGCCAAACTATCAGGCTGCAATATGGAGATGACGTCTGGAGCAAGACCCACAAGTACCAAGACCTGTTGGCAGATAGTGGAAGATTGTGATGAAAGACAGATCTGCTAAACAGTTCGCAACTTGGTAGTAGACTGGATGATCGATGGCCATCCATCTATCTAAAACTATGTCTATTCACATTGTCTTCTCTTACCGGGCTCAATGGGAGAACAGTGGATTCTACTGAATGGGCGTCAGTAAAAACACAAACCACTAAATAAATAAATCCAGCACCTTAAGCCGTCATTGACCTACTAACCTTCAAATGTTAAAGGAAGTGTGTTCTACCAAATTGTAAGTGCCTTTTAAAAAGACTGTGTGCACTGATATGTAGGCTACTGTGCAAACTACGTATGTGACTGCAAGAACCGAAAATCTATTTCAAACATCGAGGACAGCGAAGACGAGAAGGCAGATGACCACAATCTGGAAAATGATTATGATTATTAAATTCATCCTAAACATGAAGTGCATAAAATCAGAGTTTAAATTTGACGGCATCCATTTTAATGGCCATCTTGGATTTCAATACAAAGGAAAGATTCCTCATTTTAGACAGAAAGTCAAAAAGTCATCTTTAATTGACATCTCAAACCTAATCATCAGATTATAAACGTAAAAAGTCACTATCTTGAATGACTGCCCTAGGCGCCTAAATATTGCTTTTTCTATGTGGCGGCAGCCATTTTGGCGGCTATCTTTAATTTCAATTTAGCAAGGCCTTGATAATTTAGGTAAAGACAGAAATGAAATCTTTAATTCCACAAACCAAGTCATATACACCAAAATACCAGTAACTGTCCTAAATGCTCTGTGAGCTTAGGTATGGCCATTTATATGTGGTAATTAACAAGCATATTGGCCGCTATCACATATTTTCCAACTGTATACCTTGCCAAAAACTGCTATGAGCATTATTCCCTTATTTGATACTGACAGACCCCTAAGCTGATGGCCTAATGGTGCCACATATATCTAGTACCTTCAAATCAAATCACGCAGGTGACGGCAGGTCATACAGCACAATGTCCTTTCCAGAAGCAAAAGAGCCGTTACATTTGGTCTTATGACAACATGCAAACAGTACACATTTGTGTGATAAATTACTATATAATTTAATTATGGTTGGTTATGTATGTTATCATTTTGTATTTTTCTAAATCTTATTTACCAGACTAGTAGTACATGTCTCTGTTGTGAGATACCTTAGCGGTAGTCCACTAGCCGAATGCGAGTAGAAACAGTGGTGGACCGGTAAAACGTAAACTCCATTCCCAAATAAAGAAGTTGGCCTCGTAAATAAGTCAACATTTTAATATCACTCATCAGGCATACAACTTTAACACATGCGGACTAGTGACAAACGTTAAGGGCGAACCCTGCAGATACCGTTATGTTATGTTTAAAGGATCACAGAAATAGAAAATAAAAAGTCCTTATATGATATAAAACATAGGTTACAGTATTAATACACCCAATAAAAAAAATTGTGTGTGATTTTAGGGTTATTTGAGCCATTACAAATTTCAAATTTCTCTTCGATCGCCCCGCCCAGAAAAATTCCTTCTTTGACAGAATGCCTGGATGTCGAAGTCGTGACGTCACGTAAAGAATAGCTTTCTTCGCGATTGATTGCGATCGCGTGGTTACGTATGTACGCACGCGATCGCGATCAATCGCGAAGAAAGCTATTCTTTACGTGACGTCACGACTTCGACAGGAGGAATTTTTCTGGGCGGGGCGATCGAAGAGAAATTTGAAATTTGTAATGGCTCAAATAACCCTAAAATCACACACAATTTTTTGTATTGGGTGTATTGATACTGTAACCTATGTTTTATATCATAAAAGTACTTTTTATTTTTCTATTTCTGTAATCCTTTAACCATTGTTCCCTGCTGTAATGTAAAATAAGGTGTTTTTGACCAGTACGCGTCGGAGGACGTATACACGCAAAGTTTTTTTTCCAGATTCAAAACGGACGACGCATAACAAGTTAAAGCAAGGCCGGAAATGTGTGGGTGTGCCTTTCGGTACCATCGGTCTGAACCCGCATCGGATCGAGTTTCGTAAAAAATAATCCCGAGCTTTGGCTCGTTGATGTTATAATAATCCCGGCGCGAACTGGTTAATATCCGACCGGTCTAGCACATAAGGTAAAGCCAAGGGTGCTATATTTGCCCCAATGGAATGTAAAAAAATCCCACATCACAGCAAAATACAATTACAATGTACTTTGTTCATAACCCCTGGTTTACATACATGATCATATAGGTATTATTCCATTGGCATTCCAAATAGATTAGCATAGATTCGCAGTTCAGACACACAAACTTATGATGCAGCTACAACTTTTAAAACAATTGTTGATGTGAATTTAACAACAGTCTATACTAAAAAGAAGTTGTATATTGTGGCTTTGGCTGTTAAAAATTTTAATAGTATTTATCTACTAATTAGTACCTGGGAAAGTTAGGGTCAATGCGGTTAGTCCATGCTGCTAACCCCCCTTTGATATCCCTAATTACTGCTGGAATAGAATGTAGCTTCTCTTGTAACACTTTCACAGCAATCTGCGAGTCATTGCCACGTCTGCAAATCACCAACACTGTCAAAGCAAACAAATAGTCAAAATTAATCCTTGGGAAAACACGGATTCAAAAACTGGTGGTCTTTATGGCATGTCTTAATCAATACACAGCTAGTACAGCCAGCCATGAAAGTGCAACGAACTGTGAGTAACCCTTTTACATTTAGATCCCCCCTGATATTATTTTAAAATATACTTGTATGCATGCACGAGACAGCTGTGAAAAAACGGTATCATGCTATGCTGATGACAGGACATACTCAACTTTTACTAATTTTAATTTGTATTGTGTTTTGAAACAAAACAACACTACAGCTTAATTCATTGTATAATAAATAAATATTACAAAGGTTCCTCTTGGTGTAAAAAAAGGTAATACATTGTACCCCTCATAATTTTACTGTGAATTGCAAACAAACATAGTACAAGTACTCATCCTGTAGTAACTCATGCTACAGTTTGTCCAGCCATATTGATCTACACATACTTGTTTTTTTGTAAGTTTGAGAATCTACCTAAACACAAAACACACAATAACACTTGTATTTTGCATGTTTAAAAAAAGGTACGGTACCAAAATCATATACAAGTTTTTAGCCAAAAACATCTGTTCCCACATCTACGAATTGTTTGTAATTGAGAAAATCTACAACAAAAACACGCCCAAATAAATGCCTGGGGGGTAAAAAAGCAATACAATTTTGCACATATTAACCAGTTTGCGCTGGTATTTAAAAAAAAAAATTTAAACGGACACAGGACCGGGATCACTTTCATAATAGGTTTTTTTTCCACAAATATTTTTGTTTTGATATTGCAACTACTACAAGTTGCCAAAACTTACATGTAGTTTATAGACTGTGTTTTTAAAAGTTTCGGTAGTTCACGTTTCTTTTTTCTGCGAGTTTCTCGGTACCAAACACTGACTAGTCTAGTCACAGACTCCCATGTTTGAATTTACCCAACTGTTCTGCGTATTCGATTGAACGGAAGTAGAGGTCAACAAATTTAATTTTATAATAGTCAGAAATTCGCTGTATTTTCAATATGTTGTACTGCTCTGTTTCTTCTGAAAAACAGCATCTTTCATGGTTTTTCCAGCATCTACATCAACACAAAACTTTATACAGGCCATGCAGCGTCAAAATATTTACTGTAAAATATTAAGCCCGCAACTCATCAATTTTTCAAAAATTTCAGCAAAAGCAAACGCTGTACAGACCTTTAACCCTAATACAAGCTGTGTGAAAAATTATGTTAAAAAAATGATGGATTCAGCACTGTTAACATACGAGGTCTATTAAACACTCCAGACACAACCATTGAGTTCCAATCAAGTCGGTACTAGACGAGGCAATGCGTGAAGCGCACAGCTATATCCATGCACACCTGTAAGGATTTTACTCTAATAAAGCTCCAAACATATGAGTTGATAAGCTTAATTACCTTGTGATTTCTCCCCAGTATTTGCTCTTTTCACAGTCTCTCTTCTGATAAGATCTAGACACTCTGATGTTTCTACATCATCGATTGGAATATCTGTAAGGAGTGTTAAGAAGTACAAGTAACAGGGGAAAATCAAAAACCCAAATAACATAAGAATAACTGCTCGACGCCGGTTGAAAAAAAAACGCTGTTTTTTGTGCTTTTCTCGGCATCCATGATTGTAAAACTTCGGAGAGGTCATTTACTATAAAATACAACCCCCAAATCCACCCATTCATGATAATTCAAGCAATTACCAATGGCGTATCTTACCTTTTAAGTAGCTAAACATTTAAACGTTAAGCTCCTTTAGGCTCAGGGTTCAAGTTATAATTCTCAAACATTAATGGTAATCTAAAAACTACAGTAAAATCCAAGAAACAGTGACTCAACAACTAAAGCTTCATCATGACCTCTCAAAAAAAGGATACTGATGAAATGAGGCAGTCTGCAGATTTCAAATTCCACTGCTGGTCTGACATCCAGTAAGACTGATGACTGAACTACAGTTTCCTCTTGAAGCATCAATGACAAGTTGTCAACACTAATTCTATCTTCAGGAGAGAGAACATGAAGGCTCACACACTGTCAACAAGAAGATGGAGAGAATGAACACGAGGCATACAAATCCTAACACAAAGGAAAGCAAATCAAGAAATGTTCAATGATGTAAAGCTTGAGGTTGGACGTCTATGCATACAAACAATGCATTCATGAATATTCTCCTTAGTGTGGGGTCATCTGCACTTCAGCCCCAATGTGTCTTGGTCAAAAAAGGAATTATCCTGATCACTCCATCACCAAAATGCCAATGCCAATGCCAATGCCTACCCCACCCCACCCCCCCCCCCCCCCCCCCACCCCAAAAACCAAAAACAAATAATAACATTTTACCTTATCTGTGGCACTTGCTCCGCAAAATTGTTCATAATCGATGAGATTTCTGACGAAGGGTTGGGTTCCGCAGACAGCACAACCTGGTTGTTTTGGTCTTAGTTTGATAGTGCGAAGACTGCCATCCAACCCATCAACAAGGAGAAGCTTCTGACTGAAAGAAACTGAGGGAAATGTAAAAACAAAAATAATGAATGTTTCACATTTGTGCGATAGAAAAAAATAATATCATTCGGTGACAGATGGCATGTTCTATTCCACGAGGTGAAGCCGAGTGGAATAGAACATGCCATCTGTCACCTCATAAAATTATACTTTCCATCGCATGATTAAACATTTTGTGCACTAAGGGGAGGAGGGGACACACCCCCTTCTCCATCTGGACCCAACATGTAAACACGCAAATTTAGTATTAAAAAAAATTGATAAAAAGTTAAAAACAACTGCCTAGACAAAATATGAATATTATTGTCTCTAATCTTATCTCAAAATACATCAGTCTAGTACAAAATTATATACACTGCATATTCCTATGGAAAAACATTAATTAGCGCTCTACATGTAACTCAAAACTGTTCAAGTGTTCAGTGGGATATGTTTTTTTCCATTCTGTGAAGTCAAAACTGAGATGTAGTGGGGGTGAGCAAAAGTGTTTTTTAGAGGCTTTTTAGAGCTTTGCTCCTAGACTATTCAAAATAGATGAATGGGTGTTCCTCAAAGAACAAGAGAAAATTGTTTCACAAAATGTTTTACTTGTTTTGACTTCTTGACTGGTATAAAAAGGTATAAAAGTTCATGGTTATAAAAGTTCATGGTTATAAAAGTTCATGGTTATAAAAGTTCATGGTTATAAAAGTTCATGGTTGGCATCAGAGATAATAATACTGCAAAAGCCTACCTTTTATACCCAGAGCAATTTTCAATGCCTCCAGTGCCTGAAAGCAGCCAATGATCCCCGGAACTGGACGAAGAAAAGAAATTAAGACACATCAGATGTTACTTTTTCAGAGTTTTTCGTTGTGTGAGAGACAACCTTTGAACTCTTACACAGTATTTACCTTCATTTGCTTTTGCTCTAACTTTTGAAAATGGATGGGTAAGGGGATTCATATTCTGTAGTAAATATTTTGGCACTAACCTGTTTTACAGTTGTTTCATACATGCTGGAAAAACAAGGTTTCTTGACTTCCCTCAGACTAAACAATACAACTTATAGACGCCCAGGAATTATCAGGTTAGGAAACGAGAGTAGTTACATGTACATGTAGCTTGCACAAACTTATAATTTTTTTATTTATTTATTTACAACCATCTTTAATGAGGGTAACCCATCCAGCAGAGGCTGATCATTTAGGGCCCTCAGTAGAGAGAAGACAATGAGAAGAAGGTACAGTTTTAGAGGTGGGAGGAAAACCCCAGAAGAATATCCTGGGGAAAACCCACGGAGTCAGGCAGGGACTGATAACCCAATCCACATATTGGCCCAGGCGGGGTTCAAACCCGGGTCATAGTGGTGGAAGGCGAGGAAAGAACCGCTAAGCCAACCTGACTTCAAACCATATTGCAAATAAAATGTAACAATATTGCAAATAAAATGTGGACTAACTAAATTTATTAAATTGGTGGTTTTTTTTCAATAAATGTTGGAAATTGATACCAAATTCAACTTTTATTCACTTTCAGCCAAGTAAGGTATTTCATAATAATTAAGTAGTTTTGTTTGTTGATGTTTGCATATCAACAACCATTCCACTGTGATCGTAATCGATATGGTGGAGGTGTTATTGTGTGGACTTAGGATGGTGGAGGTGTCGCTGTTTGGACTCGGGATGGTGCAGATGTCATCCGTTTAGAAGATGAGGAACCAGATGACTCTGAGCTCATTTGACTGTCTGTTGAGCTGAAGCACAGCAAGAGGCTCCTTGGTGCTTTTTATCGTCCTGGATCTTTACCTAGTTTAGACGCCAGCTTGATCGACAACCTTATGGTACCGTCTTCCTGCCCCGCAAAGGTAGATTCTGGCCTGTCATACTATCTTGCTTGGTGACTTCAATGTACACAATCGTGGCTGGATTGTTTTCTTGTCACAGAGAGTCACGGTCTACGCAAGATTGTAGATCAGCCAACATGACTTGATCCTGGTAACACTGTGGATCTCATCCTCAAAGACTCCCCCACTGACAGATGTAAGTGTGAGATATTTTCCATATGTGGTACTTCTAATCACCAAACAGTCATTGCGTCTGTGTCGTCGTCAGATTGGAGAGACTCGTCTGTAACCCGTTCTACATGTGGCACTACCAGAGGGTCGATTGTGATCGCCTAAACGACCACCTCAAGGAAGCTGGAAAGCAGCCCTCAATACAGGTGACCCGGAGACTGCATTCACCAATGTGACTGTGATCATCATGCAATCAATGAAGCAGAGGATTCTTTATTCGACCTTGACTGCAAACCCTGGAGACAAACCTTGGTCCAACGAAAGGTGTGAACGTGCAATTCAGCAGCAGATTGCTGCTCACATAAAGATATATGTAATGCTGCTCTCAAAACAGCATACCGAAGTGCTCGTGCTGAGACCCAATGTGTTATCAGACAGCTTAAATGGTGTGATCACATGATCCAACTGAGACAATGTCCTACTGATTCACCTAGGGACAGAGACTGGTGGTGGAGTGTACGCCCCTTACAAAAAAATGTTCTGTGGTATTCCTGTGGTATACCACACAATTACCACAGGACAGTCAAATACCACATAAATTTGTGTGGTACAGTATGTACCGTACCACCGCAACTACTGCCCAATTTCTCTTTTTTTCATTCTCAGTGGTTATGGAGGTTACAGTGAATATAGCACTTCGAAAGAACCTCCTTGGGAATCTCCGCCTGTCAATTCGCCTTCTGTCCGAATTATTCTGCGTCAGATCTCCTTGCATACTGTGGCACTCAACCTTTAGTTAAAGGTCTGAAGCACGTGCTGTTGCCATGAATATCAAGGGTGCTTTTGACCGGGTTTGGCATGCTGGTCCCCTGTCCAAGTTAAAGATCAACTGCAATGATGGAAAACTGCTTGAGTGGATTTCATCTTACCTCAGTAGATGCTCAATTTGTGTGATCGTAGCTGGTCAATGCTTGTGTCTCTCAAGGAAGCATTCTCGGGTCCACTCTTTTTCTTGTCAACATCAACATCATTACAGAAACTATCAGACACTGTGAGGCGGTCATGCGGATGACATTACTTTGCATAATCAGCTGAAGTGATGGCTCAGTGATTTCTAGAGCTGAACTTGCAGCACAACTTAACATCGATCTAAATGCTGCTTCTTCTTCTTGGGGAAGGCAGTCGAAGGTGATCTTTGAGGCCTTAAAGACACAGAGTATGGTGATATCTACAAAAATCAATCGAAACCATCCACCTCTGTGCTTTGATGGCCACATTTTTGAAGAGGTTGATGAACTTGAGCTTCTTGGAGTCACATTCACTAAGCTGTATAAGCTGGAAGAAGCACATCCAGTCAGTGGCTAAAGCAGCTCGCCAGAAGTTATTCATTCTCAGAACAGTATTAGGTACATGTTTGTCAACTCGGGAGCAGGTAAGGCCGTGTCCGAAATGCCGTCTAGAGCTACAGCGACAACGTCTCAAAAATTTAGCCATAAAAGAAGTTGTCTAGCTCAGGCAAAACTAAAGGGCGGCAGCACTAACGTTAATTTTGGGGCAAAGTTTCATTTATTTTTCAATGATAGTGCATCGAATTGAAACTAACAGATCGGCTGTAAACAAACATTGCGTAACATCTAGCAGACGATAATTGTTGTGAATTCTTACATCGTAATTTTGCAAACACTAATTCAAGCATTGCTTGGGGACGCAATAACTAGCCGTAGGCTCTACCGTAGCCGTGTCCGAATTCCATTTACCTTAGCGCCTATGTACATGTAACTGTAGCTGTAGCTGTAGACGTAGACCGTAGCTCTAGACACTCGTTTCGGACACGGCCTAATACTCTTCAAGTCGTGCTTGACAAGTGCTCCTGATTCCTACCTTGACATCATTGATCATATTCACGAGAAGTCCAATGGTTGGTGTTGTACCAGGCGAGGAGGCTGTATACAATCTTCAACCCTCTTTCTCACCGGCATAGCCTTCATCTATAAAATGCACTTGGATTTATGCCCGTCACCTCTGAGAAGTCTTCTTCCAGCACGAGCCGTCATCCCTAACAACAGTCCTCAAGCACTTCGCTCCTCTACAGCAGTACATCTGTACTCTCTACAGTATCCCCTCCCTCCTGACATTAGATGAGTCCAGACCTTGCTGTATTATGACAGGAGCTTCCTACCAGTTGCTGTAAACACCTGGAATAGGCTTCCCCTGATACAAATGTACAAGGCACGTGCCCCCTAAACAAAATTCCCGGTGCCCCCACCCCCCCCCCCCCCCCCCCCACCCTCACCAAAAATCTTGATATGCCCGTTTTCTTCCCAAACCAAACAGAGACTCAACAGACCATATAAGTTGGTTCCGCCCCCCCCCCCCCCCCCCCCACGAGATGCTGATGCAAACCCCTGTGGCCCCCCCCCCCCCCCCCCCCCCCCCCCCCTCTGAACAAATCCTGGCTACGCCACTGACAATAATTTACCTACACCAATAACACCACCAGAGGAGCAGTTGGTGACTGTCTCAGGAGGAGGTGGTTTTGGGTAGAGACATCGGTAGCATGGCCCACCCTCAAAGCTGTACACAGTCAGCTGCAGAAAGAGGTATTTAAGAGTTTCAAATTTACAGGTAGCTTGAGTCATCTGCATTTTGTCATAGTTCTTGATGAAGTTCAGGGAAACGATCAACTATGCTCCAACTTTTTTTAATGTACATATGCAGGCTACATAATAATGACAGGAAATGGTTTTGAGTCAATTTCGGACCTTGAAGATTTGAAAAAAATGAGGTTATTTTGGTATCATATTTTTATAATAATAACGGTACTTCCACTGAGATTTTATATGAATTTGTTTTGGGACACCCTTTAGTTGGTTATGAGATTATTATTGAGATTGGCCAAGATGTTGCCCTGTAAGCTTGTGCAAAGTTTTCTGCTTATGTCTAAATGACATCTTAAAATATAAGAAACCTCATTAGTCATTAAAGGTAATATAGACCATTGATAATTGCTTGAATTATTAGGAATGGGTGAATTTGAGAGGTTGTATTTTATAGTAAATATCGTTTAACTGAGCTGTGTGAAGTTTTACAATCATGGATGCCGACTGAGAAAAAAAGCAAGAAAAATGGCGTTCATTTTTAACCGGTGTCGGGCATTTAATCTTGTTCTTTTCGCGATCGCCTACCGGCGATCTTGAATTATTTAAATACAAATTAATTTGTTTTGAACAATTACAGGATATCTAGTGCAATCAATTTGCTGGATGCCTAGAATCATTATTTACTTTCAAATTAGTAAACTATTTCTCAATAATTTGATAATACAAATTTTCGATATCTGTAAATGGTGTACTACATGTACATTGTATTCTACATTTATTCCACAAATATTTGTTTAAGGCAACCAATTCATCTGTCACATGTCAATGAAAAGCTGAGGAATTATCAAATTATTCCCAAGGCATAATAAACCAACCAGCCACTCCTAAAATTACCCAGACTAGAATCATGCCACACTTACCTGACCTTCAAACCTCAGTGCACTGCCAGAGACAAGTGGTTTCCTTGCCAAAACACAGGCATCATTCAAAAGGTATCGCGTGGCTACATTATCTGTGCAGTCCAGCACTATGTCATACATAAACTAGTGTATTAAGGATGACAAGACTTAACAAAACAGACACATTTCAAAAATATCAAACAATCTACTGACTTTCCAAAAGACCCAGTTACCGATTAATCAAAGAACTGTATATTGAGTCCGAGTCCTGTGTCAAAATCATTTGTAATTATACTGTTGAGAAGTAAGTAAGTGATTTGTTGTAATTTTGGTCAACTGTCACAGGAATACCCTGTATGACAGCCTACCATGCATACTACATGTACGTATGTACTCTACTGTGGAGTACCAGTACATGTACAGTACATGTAGTTCACAAAGGTACGTACATGGAGTGTGCATGCACAATCATCACCTGAGCTACATGAAAAGATGGTGGCTCCCCCATCACATTATTTGGCAAAAAAACTGAAACTGTAGATGTACAAGTATGTATTACTAAAACAAAAATTTGACTCATTTCGGGTGGATAGTTGCTATACAAGCTCCCCTCTGCTTTGAAAGTTGGACCATGGTTGGACAAACTGGTTCCTTTGGCTTCAGGTCAGAAATTAGTTTGTCAACCTCCAACAACTTGGGAAACTACTGGTAGATTATGAACTCTCATCAGAGGGTCATTCCGTGAAACCCCCCCCCCCCAAAAAAAAAAAAAATAAATAAATAAATAAATAAAAAAAATATAATTACCTTAGACAGGTCATTTGGGAGACTCCATAGACGCGTGCACACAAATGTTTTCCCTAGAGCTTTTCCCACAAAATTTGGTATAATTTTATACATTTTGGACCCTAAAAAATTCTTCTCATGGAGACATCATAGGGAGACATCGAAATGTCTCAAATGTCAATGTCCCCTAGGTACATGTACCGCAAAACTTACACTAAACTGTTTCCTTAATGGTACATTTAGTATTATAATTTACACCCTACCCCCTTTAAGTTAGTTAATATTTGTTTTATAGTGTTATTTGGCGTGCCGTGACCTTGTGGTCTGGAGCATTGAATTCGCCTCTGTAGGTAAAGCTGAAGGTTGTGGATTCAAATCTGGCACAGGGTTATACATGTATATGGTGCGTGTGCTCTTGGGCAAGGCACTTTGTCACTCATTACTTCTCTCAGTAAAATGGTATGATTAGCTGCTTTTCACCAAAATGGCAGCATTGAGCTGTATACTCCCCAGGAAGTTGAGATGGTATTTGGAATGTTTCGTTGGGCCCAATGACTGGGGTAATAATGATACAGTGCATAGGGATGTTACAGTGACATGATATGCGCTATATAAAAAAGGTTTATTATTATTAATATTATTTTGCATGAAAAAGCCAACATTTCAAATTGTACCGGAATCCAACCAGACGTTTTCCAATCTACCACCTGCTATTTTGTGTGTGATTTTGACTAAAATGGGTGTGGCCGCCAATATTCAAAGGATTATACCTCCCAAAACCTGTTGACTAAATTGGCTGATTTTTATTTATTTTTAAAGGTAATTACATCATGTACAAAATCAGATTTTGGCATTATTGTTCATTTCTGAGCAATTACCTGCAATGACCTTTTGACTTTTAATTTGAACTTGAATTTGATCACGCAACCTTGAGCCGACTCTGGGTTAAAATTATAGCCCTTTAATTTAGAGTGCAATGACGCTATAAGGTACACCAATATACCGAACCACTATTGGCGACCCTGCACATTTTGGCCAAAATCACACAAAATCAGCAGACGGTAACATTTGGCTTTTTCATCCAAAATAAACATATAAAACATATATGAACTAATGTTAAGGGGGTGGGGTTTAACCCTTTGGGTGATTTGACACGGAATGACCCCGTAATATATTTGTATACAAGTTTCAGATTTTTCCCATTATTTAAATGAATATTTCAATACTTAAAAAAGGATATTTGTGAACAAGATCCATGGCATTGCTGCTGTCCAATTGCATATGGTAAGGCACACAGGTAACTGAGGAATTCAACCTGTTTAATACACAAATCATTTTGAGAATAAATTTAAAAATAAAAATTACTGATTTTTTGTTTCAAAATTGTTTTTCAAGTCCTCATCAAAACATTACCATAACCCGCTACAAAAAGTGCAGACAACTTATAATAGCATACATATGTGTACGTTTAAGTGACAGGAAAAACTTACAGCACACAGAGCTAAAAGCAAACCATCTTTGTTTGAAGCAAACAATTTTTAACGTAATTAAACATCTGTCAAAATACAATTCGAAGAAAATTCCATTTGGAGGTAATTTTGGAAGAAACAATAAAGGTATCAAACAATAAAGGTACTTGTACCCTGGAGGACTCCAGACCTTATTATAAATTGTTAAGCAATTGTCCTGTAAAATGAGCTACATGTACCGGTAGGATGGCATCGGACATAATTATCTCCATAATTCCATATCCAGTTCGCGCCGGGATTATTTTTAACATCGCCAAGCCGAGGCGCGTGGTTTTTTAAAACAAAACTCGATCCGAGGCAGGTTCAGGCAGATGGTACCGGGAAGCACACCCACGCATTTCCGGCCTTGCTCACTGCCAACAGACATTTCCGGCCTTGCTATAGTGACGTGTTTATGCGTCATCCTAACTGGTTAAAGTGAGAGCGACTGGCCTGTAATTAATTAATTGACCCGATTTGAACATCGGAGTAACATTTGCCTTCTTTCAACCATGAGGCAGGCGACGTGGTGAACATCATACAAAGAACTGGTGACATTAAATCCGCAATAGGCGCGATGTTACATAAACAAAATTAGACAAACTCCATCAGGCCCAGGTGCCCTTC
Organism: Crossaster papposus; assembly: GCA_037893245.1. NCBI lineage: Eukaryota > Metazoa > Echinodermata > Asteroidea > Velatida > Solasteridae > Crossaster > Crossaster papposus. The sequence continues at coordinate 1,386,372 of JBAIAA010000288.1, read as the reverse complement.
CCAGTGGCAGGCAGGGAAGATACATGTACAGGGTTGTCACCACGCCGGGCGGCGCCGGGCGGTGCTACCCAGCTCCCAAAATTTTCGCCCGGTACTCAGGGTCAAGTTGAGCCTTACCGCCCGGCTCAAATTAACTCAGGCCTCAACCTTTCCGCGATGACCCAGCCAATTGCCGTGAAGCCCCTTCAAAAAAACACGTACATTACGGCCACTTGGCCGTCGTTCCCCTTTCCATTTTAATTATACTACATGTATGTATTCGAAAGTGTTAACGTTAACGTTGTGACCCATTATGAAAGTAAAATTGTACGTAGCGTACGCGCGCTCCCGCACACTGGTTTTTATAATGCTGCTTGCCATGGGTTGCCACGCATCGCGCACCGAAGTACATGTACTTCCTGCAGTGAAGAACCGAACGTGGCATGGCAACCATATCAAAGTAGTTGAGTTGTTTACTACTAAAAACACGGCACCAGACTACTCTCATGTATAGACTGGCTACAGGTCCCTACACTGAATAGGTCGTATTATTGAACGTTGAGGGCGCTGTGCTCGCGGTATTTGGGGGTATAATTAAAAGTGATTAGGAGATAATTCACGTCAGGCCGCGGATCGATGGCACAAATTACCCGGCTCTATAAATGGTCTGGTGACAACCCTGTACATGTATAATGCGATTAATATTGCCTTGGAACTAAACAATTTGTTAATAATTTAAAATTAGTCTGATGCAGGACTATTAGGAATATCATTTGGTTCTGAGAAAACAGAAGCAACATAATTATTAAAAGCATCATCTTCCGAGAGCCCAGCAAGGTTTAATTAGAATGTTGAGCACAAATAGTTTTATGGTGGCAGTTGGGTAGGTGGTGGTGTGTGACCTTCAGAACTGTCATTCTTAAGTGTCACACCCTGTGCATTTTGACTGCTGTAAAGCAGTGTCAGTTTTGTATGGCTGATCTTTTTAGCACAAGACAGCGCAGGACGATTTGTTTGCATGAAGACGATTAACCAATAGTATGTATTCCTGCAGCAATGCTTTTCACATTCTTACATGTACTTGGTGCTGAACCCAAACTCGGCAAATGTCCACAATCTCATTGAATCACCCAAAAGCACACACTATAAATTTGAGCACAAACCCTCGAAACATAACTGTACCGGTACTTGAAGCTTGTAAAAGAAAGTGAGAAATGCCCACTTCCCATTTTAGCCAATACTTGGCAGTTTTTTGCATGCTGCAGGTTATTTAAAAGTAGTATACACCATTGGTAATTGCTTGAATTATCATGAATGGCTAGATTTGGGTGGTTGTATTTCATAGTAAATATCGTTTAACTGACTTTTTCGAAGTTTTACAATCATGGATGCCGAGAAAAGCACGAAAAACAGCGTTTGTTTTCAACCGGGGTCAAGCGGTTATTCTTATGTTATCTTTGTTTTCTCGCGATCGCCGTCCGGCGATTGCAAATTTGTCTTTATAAAATTCATTTGTTTTGGAACAATTACAGGATATCTAGCGCAATCCTTTTGCTGAATGCCTAGAATCATTATTTACTTTCAATTGAGTAAGATATTTCTTAATAATTTGGTAGTAAATATTTTCGATATCTGCAAATGGTGTATCCTACATGTACCTGTAACTGACCGTGGCCCAAATTGAGCCATTACATTGATCAAAATGTTAAAGTCATCTTGAACTTCCAGTCTTCAGTTAGACCAACCTTGAGACACTTGATGCGATGGAGGCAGACTTGGAATGTCCTATTTCAGCCTCAGAGTGTAGCACCTGGCGATGTAGATTACCTAGCTCTACCGCATCATAGTCTACAATACCAAGTTGACCTGATGTGAGTAGAGAATAAAGCCCAACAAAAAATGTCAAACTCTGTTTGCTGAGTCGGTCTTTTATGAACAAAACAGAGAGTCAGGTTGGTGTAGAATTTGTTTCCTCGACCGCCTTCCACCGCTGTGACCAGGTTCGAATCCTGCCTGGGCAAATACATGTATGTGGATTGGGTTTTCAGTCCCTGCCCGATTCCAAGGGTTCAAACCAGAATATTCTTCTGGGGTTTTCCTCCCATCGGTAAACCTATTTTTATTGTCTTCTTTCTGAAGGTTTCCTCAGGCATTTGAGCTTCAGTGCCTAGGGCACTTTTGAGCGATACTTGGTTTTATTACAATAAATAATTATTAATAGTCAAAATTATAATCCTTTTCAAACAGGAAACCACCAAGATGCGTTCTCTGTACTCAACTTCCAATCAAAATCCCTGTGATTAGTACAATTTAACAAGAGGTCAGGTAACTTCCTTAAAGGGAAACTCCACCCATAGTTTATAATTGCATAATGTTAAAGAGTGTCAATTGCCATTGTGACTTGATGTTTATTTCATTTTTATCGGTTTCGGTAATCATATAAAACAGAGATTTTCTCGCACTGCGCTTACCGTCATGCGAGCCGCCATTTTGTTCTGGTTTATCGGTACATCCGAGATATTGTGACGTAGTGTCTACACCATCAGTACGCGAAGCTCGATCGATAGCGGCCCTGCACGAGCTAGGAATGCAAGTGAACCCTTTTGTGTACGGCATAGTGTATACACAATGTGTACAGTACATGTGAAAGTGGGCTCAAAATCATACGTACGGAGGACCTGATGCCATAATAGCTCACATAATTTCTATTCTTCTCAGAAAATACAAAAATAAACGACAGTTTGTGGCGCGTCAAGTCGATATTCTGCACAGAAATGCAATACATGTACTCGCAATAGTCGGACGCCGTACAACATACGTCTGCATAATGTAGTGGCCGCGTCAAGGTGGGATACCAGTGCGAACAATAGGCAATAACGCGATGTGCATTATTAAGGTGCAGACACTACGTCATAATTTCCCGGGCGAGGCGAGAAATTTGAACAATATGGCAGCACCCTTGTACTCCTGAATGGCAAGAAATCGTGAATATAATAAGCGCGTGTGTCGTTCTCGATAACAAATCAAAACAAATTCTCTGCGGAGTCAGTATGTTACCATACTCTTTTAGAATAGGTAAAATATTATTGAGCCTGGAATTTCCCTTTAATTAAAAAATTCTCCAAAAACTTGTTAGATTTTGAAGGTTCTCAATAAGTTAAGATTCCAAGGAATAGTTAATTGAAGACTTTCTCTGAATTAAAGTTTACCTATTCCTGCAGCAGCTAGATAAATAGCAGCAGGGCACCCCAGGCCACCAGCACCAACTATCAAAACAGAACTATTGCAAACACTGAGTTGACCTGAGAAAAAGAAAAAAGTTCTTGATTTAGGGCAATATTGTTTTATTAAATGGAGCATTAGCTTTTATATGTAGATTATGTACGTACGCATTCTGGCCTTTTCTGCATTCACTATTTACTATTCATGTTGAGCGTGGTGCATCGTGGACTCAAGCACGTTTATCAAGTTTACAAAGACCAGAGGGGCAAATTTGTTGTTTTACAACTTGACCTCAAATGACCTTTGAACTCAGTACTTGACCGTTCGACAGTAGCACCATTATGTGATGCGATCAAGCAAAATCAGTCTGAGGTAGGCCTTGGCCATTTTTGTGTTCTTTTGTAGCGTAATTCAGGCTCCATTTCAGTGAAAACCCCATGTGAATACGACCTTTGGTTACAAAATTACAACCATTTGAACACCAGCACGTTAAAAATAAAGAAACTGAGAAAATCATGTTTTTATATCACTTCCCTTCTGAATTTGGTTAAAAGAGTATTTTCATGTAAAAGATAACTACATGTATTTTCCCCTTCAGTTCCGACTGATTTTGCTTGATCGCATCACATATGATGGTTACAATATTGCATGTCCGAAGTTTGATCGCAATTGAACTTAAAGTTTTTGAAGATACATTTTCCAATTCAATCTTATTTTCGAACCTGACCCCAAATGACCTTTGCCCTCAGTACTTGACCTTTTACCACAATATGAAGGAATTACACTTTTGCATCTATGACTCAAGTTGGGGTTGGGATTGGAATTGGACTTCTACTTTTCATATGTAAGACTAATTTTTCGAAACCAAAATGACACCTCCGCATATGTACATGTAGACATACAGAAATAGTGATTGCATCGATATTCTCTTCCCGAAGCAAACAAACCTGTACAGTTAATGCTGTATAAGGTTATGTACTCAATTGCTTCCCCAATCACCCATCGACGGTATAACCTTAGACCGTGGAATCCGAGACCGAGACCCCGCATATTCAAAGTACATGTAATTCAATGGTCATCGAGTCAAAACTACATGTACATTGTTTCCTCGACGAGTCCATCAAAATCCATTTTCTGTTTTGGAGGATTTTAGCGGACTCAGGATACCTCCATATTGAACAAACTGGAGGAGTGTGATGGATTCTCCCAAATCCGCAGGGATTTTCTATTCTATTAAAAAAATACTCACCTCCGATACCTACAAATGCATTTTCAATGCGCATGCGCAAGCAATTCCGCTGTCAATAACAAAAGAAGATCGCGTCACCACGCACGCCCACACAGCATGTCCCAGAATCCCAATAGTAAATCACCCCTTTTTCGTCTTATTTTAAATTTATGTATGTATTAGGGTAGGGATGGTATCGGAGGTGAGTATTTTCTTAATAGAATAGAAAATCCCTGCGGATTTGGGAGATTCTATTACAGAAAATACATCACCTCCGATACCTACAAATGCAGAGTAGCACCGAAATGCCCAGTTATTAGGGTGGGGACATGCAGCGTGGAGCCTAACAATTAAATGTCTTAACTAAGCCTAGCTGTAAAAAATATACCAGCAATCTAAAGCTGTCAAGACATACCCGTAAGCTGAAAACCTTGTGCTCCTAAAAGGATGGTTCAGTAGCTTTACGAGATCTTTGGGCTGTGGTTCGAGCACTTGTTTGTAGCACCTGTCTGCCCATCCGGCCTTCTGTTTGAAGGACATCTCTCAGGTAGCATGATGTAAACGTAGATGAGTTTTTCCAACATGCTGCCTGCATAATCTCTGATATGGCCACACCCTTGAACAGAGCCCATGATGTTGTCATGCTTCGTGTTTGGTGGGCTTGAGGTCGAACCGGTCTAGGTTCAGCCAGTGAAGATGCAAGACGCATCCGAGGCGGCTGGCTATGAGCCTGAAGTGGGAAACGCAACGTTTGCGGCTCTCCTGGTACCTGTGGTGCTTGTAGGACCGGTTGTGTTTTAGCCTGCGAAGATGTGATACACACCTGTGGCGGCTGAAAATGAGCCTGAGTTGGGAAACGCAACGTAAGCGGCTCTCCTGGCACCAGTTGTGCTTGTAGAACCGGTTGTGCTTCAGCCTGGGTAGATGGGATAAGCATCTGTGGCGGCTGGTAATGAGCCTGAGAAGCTATGCGCAACGTAAGCGGCTCTCCTAGTACCTTCGGTGCTTGTAGAACCGGTTGTGCTTCAGCCTGGGTAGATGGGATAAGCATCTGTGGCGGCTGGTAATGAGCCTGAGAAGCTATGCGCAACGTAAGCGGCTCTCCTGGTACCTTCGGTGCTTGTAGAACAGACTGTGCTTCACCAGGACTATTTGATGTTAGAATGGCTTCCACAATCCATCTTGCAACAGTTGTAATGGTAGCTGGATGGTGTGGGCGAACTGTTGTGATAAACAACTGTGTAGCCTCACCCCGTAGCTCCTTGGTTCTAGCAATGTAGAATTTCAGTATTCTGACAGGGCACCATAATTTGTCCTCCTTGATACTTGAAAACGAAGTCAAACTAGGAACAAAGATATCCGGAGGAGAAAAACTTGGAGATTGGTTCTTGGTTAGAAAGCCTATCTCTGGAATAAGTCGTACACCTCCTGGTTCCCAGCGTAAGTGGCCTGCCGCTATGGATAGGGCATGGAGTTCACTTCTTCTACGAGCTGTAGAGGCTGCCAGCAGAAAGGCTGTTTTAACTGTCAGGCTATGAAGAGTAGAAGACCCAGCAGGTTCAAAAGGGGCTTTAGCCAGCTTGTGAAGAACATCACCAAGGTCCCAGGATGGAATCAGTTTCTTTATTGGGGGTCTCTCGACGAACATACCCTTAATGAGGTGGGAAATTGAGGTATTGTTAGACAGGTTAGAACCATCCTGAAAACCTCTGTGGATGACCCCAATAGCCGATCTGTAGCCTCGGATTGTTGCAATCTGAAGACCAGAATTATACAGATGGACAAAGAAATCACCAATGGTCTTTAAAGATGCAGAATTGGGATTGATAGCTTCCTTGGAACACCATTTGACATAATGTTGTAAACGATTGTCGTAAGTTCTTCTAGTTGAAGCCCGTCTACTCTTTGCTGCCAGGGCTGCAGCGACTTCTGAAAAGCCTGCTGTTCGAAAGGACAGCTTGATAGCATCCAGGCAGAGAGATGAAGACTGTCTGGATCTGGATGAAGTGCCTTGGAGACTGGTTGTGACAGGAGATCTGGACGTTTCGGCAACACCAGAGGTGATTGGATTAGGAGGTCCAGGAGTCGAGGAAACCAAGCCTGTCTGGGCCAAAAAGGAGCGATCAGAATTATCTTGCATCTCTCCTGACTGATCTTCTCTAGGACGCGAGGTAGCAGGGAGATTGGAGGGAAGGCGTAACCCAGGATTCCCGACCAGCTGATGCTGAGTGCGTCTGTTACCCAAGACTGAGGGTGGGCATGGCGGGAGCAAAAGGTTGGTAACTGGTTGTTGAGATGAGATGCAAAGAGGTCTATGTGTGGGGTGTCCAGAGTATTGAAAACTTGTTGGACTGTTGGGCGATGGAGAGACCACTCTGTGGGAATCGCACGACCCCGAGATAGTGCATCTGCAATGATGTTGTCTTTGCCAGACAGGTGGCTTGCTTGTAGAGAAATCTGATGAAGGATGCACCAACTCAGAAGCTTCCACGTCAGCATGCACAGGGACGGAGAATGAGTGCCTCCTTGACGGTTTAAGTAGGCTACTACTGTTGAGCTGTCTGTTCTGACCAGTATAAGATGGTTTGTAACTCTCGCCTGCAACGACTGAAGGGCCTTGAGAACTGCTAGAAGCTCCATATGATTGATGTGTAGAAGTTGTTCTGATGGGGTCCAAGTTCCCGCTAGGGAGACATCGCCCAGGTGAGCGCCCCAGCCCGAGTTTGATGCATCTGTGGTCAGAGTTAGTGCTGGGAAGGGCCGTGGAAACGGTGAACCGCAAAGCAGATTCTGACGCGAGAGCCACCATTTGAGATGGGACTGAATCAACAGATTCATGGGAACGAGTTTGGTAATGGCATCCCTCCGTGGACGATAATGGTAAAGTAGATGAAGTTGAAGAGGGCGCATGTGCATTCTGCACCAAGGCACAAGGTCCACTAAGCTTGCCATAAAGCCCAGTAGACGAAGCCAGATTCGAGCTGGAAGAGTCACTGATGATAGGAACAGATGGACACACTCCTCCAGAGCTACACAACGTTCGATGGAAGGTGTGGCCATGCCTGCCATCATGTCGAGAGAGGCACCGAGGAACATTGGATTCAGTGAAGGGACCAGGGAAGATTTTTCGGTGTTGATCAAGAATCCCAGCTCCAGTGTGAGTTGGATAGTCTTTGATAAGGCTAGAAGGGCCGCTTCCCGAGACGGGCCCACGATGAGCCAGTCGTCTAGGTAGATGTAAAGGCGTATATGCTGACGACGCAGGGCTGCCGCTATTACCTTGGTGATTCGGGTAAATACACGGGGAGCCGTGGAGAGACCAAAGGGGAGACACTGGAACTGGTAGGTTATGTTCTGGTAGATGAACTGTAGAAACTTTTGATGGTTCACATGAATGGGTACATGGAGATACGCATCTTTCAAATCTAGGGATGTTGCCCACCAACCCCGAGGGAGGGACTGTAAAACAGTGGCCAAAGTTTCCATCCGAAAGTGCTTTGGTCGTATAAAGATGTTGAGGGGCCGAAGGTTGATGATTGGCCGCCAATCGCCAGCTTTCTTTGGAGCTAGGAAGAGTGTCGAGGTGAATCCCCTGGTTGAATTTCGAGGAAGAGGAACTATGGCTTTCTTTACTTGCAGCGATAAAATTTCCTTTTCCAGGGAAGTCCGGCGAGCGCTGTCGAGGGGGACCGGTGTGGGTCGGTGAGGAAATAAGTGAGACTGAGGGGGCGAAGTGGTGAATTCTAGGCAATAGCCCCGAGAGACTGTCTGAAGAACCCAACGGTCCGTGGTAATGCAAGTCCATTTGTGAGAGAATTCCAAAAGACGACCCCCCACCGGACCCGGAGCCGGTGGAATGAGAATGGGATGAACCCTGCAGTCACTGTCGTTTGAATCCTCTAGATCCTTGTGACTTGAAGGAGTATGTCGGTTTAGTGGGAGCTGTCTTGGTAGAGGCGAAGGCTTGACGACGAAAACTGGATTTAGTCAAACCTCGGCTGAAAGAGACCTTGGGGCGACGAAAACGTGTGGTGTAGGAGCGACGAAAGGAACCTTGATTGTTCCTATAGTCTTTTCCCGCTGTCTGTGTAGGCCAGGATGATGGCTTACGCGAAGACTGGCGACGAAGATCTATTCTGTCATCAGCTTTCAGGCGTTTGGCTTCTTTCATTAAGACCTCGTTAAATTTATTATCGAATAGGTCGTTGCCAATGAGGGGTAGACCTTCAACACGCTCTCTGGATCCATGGGAAGGCCAGAACAAGTTGTCAAGTAACAGTGATCGGCGCAGTGAAGAAGTCAAGGCCGCCCCAGCAGCAAACTCCCGTAGGCAACTGCCTAGACAGTCATCCATGAATTTGAAGAAGACCGGAAGAAGATCCTGGTCAATTACAGATGGATCCTCAGAGGCACGTGCCAGAACGTCCGAAAGTAAGATGGAGAAACTCGACACCTTGGCTCCATGGCGCATGTGATGATCGATTCCTTCCAGAAATCTATTTAAATCTCTAGTGCGTTTATCAGGAAAGAAGTTTTTCTTAGTACCGTTTTCTGAACGCAGTTTGTCCTTCACTTCAGAGGAAATCATAGGGACTGTAAAGAAGCGGTTGGTGTCATCTGTATTGGGCTTGAACAGCAATGACTCCTGTCTGGGAACTCGGATAGAATTCTTTTCCTGTACTTTAGTGAAAACATCCTCCAAAATATCCGAGCAGAAGCTGTCTACAGGGACTGGATGTTTTCCGGAGGCAGGTCTGACGGGTTCCCTACGGAAGGATGCACGAGAGGATTCCTTAGGTGAGGGAGGAGGAAATTGTAAAATATTACTCACTATAGGCATTACAAGGTTTCCTCGGTGTGACATGGAAGTGTCCAGGTCTGTAAAATCTAGGTCCGAATCACTGGAGATCGGAGAGTAAGATCCAGAATGAACGTAGCCCACAGAAGGAGAAAAGGAGCGGCTATGGCTCCGTGAAGGAGATCTCGAACGATGTCGAATGCGGGAGCGGGAGCGTGACGAATCGCGAGATGAACGGTGATAGCTCCCAACCGGAACGTTGTCCACGTAGTCCCTGTCATAACGAGAGCGATGATGTCGAGCAGAAGAGCTGTCAAATGCTCTGGAACGACGCGGAGAGTGAGAAAACTGCTCAGCATTCGCGGCCCCGTAAGGGTCGTAGTGCGCCGAAGAACGGGAAATATGGCCGCCCATGGCCTCGCGGTAGACAGGGTAATCAGGTGGAAACGTTGTGGAATAAACTCCGGGGGATGGAAAATGAATCCCCTGGATGCGAGAATCCGCAGGCCGATCAAACGATTGGAATTGGCGGGGATCATTCTGGAAGTACGACCAGGCCGGTGGGTGAAAATCCGGGCGTGAATGGCTCTGCGACTCCCTGGTGACATGGCGGGGAAATTCCGATGGTTGCTCAGCGCTAGCGGGGATCGGGCGGTTATACGTTGAAAATACACTCTCAGATAACCCGCAAGAACTGGAACTCACATTCACCGGTGGTGGAAAAACTGGTGGAATGGATGGACGATAGGTACACGGAATTACCGCCGAAGTAGTAGTATTAGCGTCAGTAGAAGTGCAGAACTGTGCGGGTGACGAAGCGGTAGTGTTGTCGTCCTGCCACGCTGTAAAAGCTTTCCACTGATTCACAGACCAGTTGGAACAGATAGCACACGGATTTTCTCGCGAACAGAGACGGCATCTGAAGCAAGACGTGTGGATATCGAACTCCAAAGGCGATGGAAAAACTCCACACGATCTACATTTGATCTTTCTTAATGTCTTTTTTCTGGTTTTAGTAGGCTCTGACATTGTGTTTGCGGAACTGTCGGAAATATATGTCCGATAGACTGTAAAGTGCAACGCTGGGGAGAGCCAACGAATACGCGTGTACACTCGGTCAGTCGCGCTAAGAAAAAGGGGTGATTTACTATTGGGATTCTGGGACATACTGTGTGGGCGTGCGTGGTGACGCGATCTTCTTTTGTTATTGACAGCGGAATTGCTTGCGCATGCGCATTGAAAATGCATTTGTAGGTATCGGAGGTGATGTATTTTCTGTAATAGAATGAGGATTTTAAGCCTGGTGTTACTACAGGATTTTGATCAGGATACCTCCGTAATATAAGGTGTTTGGGGACTTTGATGGATTCGGAATCTTAACAGTTTTAACTCCTTCGCTACCGGTACCACACTGCTTGTGGCCCTACCATGGTCTTTCACATGCTGTAGGTGGTGGGGGGATGTAGTGGGGCTGATATGTGAAAAAGATGTTCATTTCTGGCAGAAAGTGTGAAATTTTGCATACAGGGGTATTTTGGGGCGCTGATTTCAAAAATTGGCGGATCCAAGAGATCTAACCAATGGCCCGGCCGCCATCTTGAATTCCAATATGGCCGCCAAGACGAAATGTTGAAAATCCCTATCTTGGGTTCTAAATCACCTGTGGCGCTGAGATTTGGTACACAAGGGTATGTTGACATGCTGAGTTCAATAATGCAATAATTTGAAATGTCTGACAAACGGTATGGCTGCCATTTACAATTACAGTGTACGATAATGTCATAATGTTAAATCATTTGAGCATTATTATAATAAAAGGAAAATTGTTGCATCTCAAATCTACTGATGGGTTTGTAATTTGTCGAAGGCAATAGAAATTTGGGAAATTGAGCGCCCCAAAATACCCCTGTATGCGAAATTTAACACTTTCTGCCGGAACTGAACATTTAGTGTGTTTATTGGGAAGTAGCGTAATCATACATGTTGCTTACGGTTTTTTTATTATTAGAACAATTCTCGGTCATATGGGAAGGACATTAAAATAAAGGACGTGTAATACTGGGTAATGGGGAATTTTCTTCCTTTTTCTGTGAGACTATTATGTTTTTTAATTCAAATGGAGTGCTTTTGCAAGAAGGTAGCACAGAGAAACTGGTTTATGCAGGCATACTTCAAGGAATGAGCAGTAACATTTTTTGAATTTTTGTTGATCAATCCTAAAGTTAGCTGCAGTGAATCAGAACTTTTTCTATATGGAAAGGGAAGGGTGTTTATGGGAGTTGTCACAAGTCAGAACTTTTTCTCATCGTTTTCGTGTGTTTTTTTGGAGATGCTGAAACAGTTCTGCTGCGTGAAGTATCATTGGATTTTAGGTGTGTGGCTGGTCTGCAGAGATAAATCTGTATAATTATGATTTGCTGGTATGCCAGCAGTGTGGTTGCGTAACTATACCGCCCAGAGCGTAATTCTTAATTAAAGTTTTTTTTTCTTAGTGATATACGCTTCATTGGAGGTCAGTTTAGGACTCTTTTTTTGCGAGATTGAAGTCAGAAGGAATGGGGGGGGGGGGGGGGGGGGGGGGGGGGTGGGGGGGGGGGGGGGGTGTTTCGTGTACAAGTTTCAAAAGAACCCCTCCTTGCTTTTCGTTTGTTGAGACGCGGAAAAGGTGAATAACGCACAATTAACAATTTATCTCTGCAGACCAGTCACAAATACAATCCATATGATACTTGTCAGCAGAACCTTTTCCGCGTCTCAAAAAAATAAGGAAAAGCACGGAGGGGTTTTCTAAAGAAACCAAAATTAAATTAAGAATTATAGTTTAGCAGTATAGTTTACGCAACCACACTGCTGGCATACCAGCAAATCATAATTATACAGATTTATCTCTGCAGACCAGCCACACACCTAAAATCCAATGATACTTCACGCAGCAGAACTGTTTTAGCATCTCTAAAAATAAATAACGCAAACGATGAGAAAAAGTTCTGACTTGTGACAACTCCCATAAACACCCTTCCCTTTCCATATAGAAAAAGTTCTGATTCACTGCAGCTAACTCTAGGATTGATCAACAAAAATTCAAAACAATTAACTGCTCATTCCTTGAAGTATGCCTGCATAAACCAGTTTCTCTGTGCTACCTTCTTGCAAAAGCACTCCATTTGAATTAAAAAACCTAATAGTCTCACAGAAAAAGGAAGAAAATTCCCCATTACCCAGTTATACACGTCGTTTATTTTAATGTCCTTCCCATATGACCGAGAATCGTTCTAATAATTAAAAATAATTTTGAAAAAAGCCGTAAGCAACATGTATGATTACGCTACTTCCCAATGAACACAACAACATGAGCACTAGGAGAAGTAAAACGGATGGAAAAAAGCTTGCAGCATGTTACGGCTGCCAACTGGTACGAAATATACTTTGAAATGAGCTCTTTTGAACTATTGAACACTTGAACTCAGCATAACAACATGTACTTGTGCCTTATGTCATTTAGAACCCATGATTTCCAGGGAATCTTGGGTGGTGACTTGTTATATGATTCGTCAACTAGGGATCCATTGAATTGGTATTGCTTTTGCAAAGAACCCGGATTTTCAACATTTTGTCTTGGCGGCCATATTGGAATTAAAAATGGCGGCCATAACATTTGTCAGACATTTCAAATGATTGCCTTATTGAACTCAGCATGTCAACATACCCTTGTGTACAAGATTTTAGCACCACCGGTCATTTAGAACCCAAGATAGAGATTTTCAACATTTCGTCTTGGGGGCCATATTGGAATTCAAAATGGCGGCCATAAGGTTTGTCAGACATTTCAAATTTTTCTATTATTGAACTCATTATCTCAAAATGCACCTGTGTTCCAAATTTCAGGGCCATAGGTCACTTGGAACCCAAGATAGTGAGGTTCAATGTTTCGTCATGGCGGCCATATTGGAATTCAAGATGGCGACCGGTCCATTGGTCAGACCTTTTGGATCCGCCAATTTTTGAACTCAGCATGTCAAAATACCCCTGTATGCAAAATTTCAAACTTTCTGCCGGATGTGAACATCTCGAGCAATTTTTGTTACATATCAGCCCCACTAATGGGAGCATTAGCATTGCCTGTGACTATAGGGCTTATTATAATTAGGCCTCAACATATAAAATGGATTATGTCAAGTAAACAGTGCTTGTTACCCTGCTATACAAAGTCCGTCATGTTTTATGAGTTTGGGGGGAGGGGGGAGGGGGGCATAGAAACATGTATGACCTTTTGAGTGGGGCTTTTCTGGCGTAAACAATGGATTATATGTAGAAATGTGATATTTGACCTGTGATATTAGTACTATTAGTATTGTGATATTAGTACAATGTGACAGCCAAATAAAATTATCCACCAGCAGTTGAACCCTATACAGCAACACACATCACAATTTTCATGCGAGCATGGTAGGCCCTATCCTGAATCCATCAAAATCCACCAGAAATTTAGGTGATGGATTTTGAAGACTGTGGAGAAACAAACTGCAATTTTTGTTATGCCAGCATGGTATCCTGAATCCGTCAGAATCCATCACACTTTTGCTGGTGGATTATTGATGGACTCGGGATATCTACATGTACATCAGTATGCATACTGGTGGATTCGGATGGACTCAGAACACCAGCAGTTTTTGCAAACCAAACTTGGTGGATTTTAGCAGATTCAGGATACTTTTTTAGAAAAGCTAGCAGTCAAGGGGTTAGGGTTAATGTCTTATTTCATGACAAATATTCACCTTTGACACCAATTTCTGGTAGAATGAGTTGCCGGCCATAACGTTCAATACCCACATTGTCCAACTTTGTTTTCTTTCTCAAAAGAGCCGAGTCTTCAGAGAACTCTTCCTTCAGAGGACATTCACCTGGAAGCCCCTGTTCCTGAAAGCATTTAGTATAAATTTCAAATGACTGTAAAGAAAAGTTAAAGAACTTACAATGTAGCTTGTTTTTTTTTCTTCTTCTACTTAACCAGTTGGCGCCGAAGGACATACACGCAAAGTTTTCCCAAAATTCCAAATGGATGACGCATAAACACGTCACGAGCAAAGCTGACAATTTCTGTCAGCAACGAGCAAAGTCAGAAATGCGTGGGGGTGCTTCCCGGTACCACCGGCCTGAACCCGTCTCGTATCGAGTTTTGGTAAAAATAATAATTAAAATAATCCCGGCGCAAACTGGCTAATGTGTTTCTAATTCTATGTTTGTTTCACAGTGAATTTATAAGACAGAGGGAAAGTGTTTATTTTACGATTTGGTTTTGTTAGTTTGGTTGTTAATGGATATGACTTTGGCAGTAGAGACTTAATTAAAAGACTAACCAAGTCTTCAAGTCTAAAGGTGCTTCAGTTATAGAGTACAAAATAGGATTGTTGACCAATAGTTGTATACCCGGTACCTTATATTTATGTACGTTTAAGTCCTCGATTGTTGTTAGTCACTATCTTATACCATATGACTTTGAGTGAACACTATTCAAGTTTTATCAGCCCATTCACTGGACGTTTCGTGTCATCTACATTTTGTGTTTGTATTTGCAGATAATTTAATGGACACCCTTCCATGACTTAAGTCGGCCCACCAGGGGTGCAACACAAGGATCACTGCATCCAAAAGTTATACATTTTTCCCAATTTTTTTTTCTGAAACTTGAATATATATGAACAATGACCTCACATGACCCCTACTAGACCTCTGACCCCAGCAATCTGATGAAGAATTGTGTCTTCCTACCCGTCCCAAGTTATCTTTTTTCTTTAACACACACCCAGCCATACTGCCCTACAGACATGAGAATTTAGGAATAGTGGATTAATGATGTATTATTTGGTAATCTTTATTTTGCCCACCCCCTAAGTAAAAAAAAAAAGGTTTCTTCAACTATTAAACTGCAAAAAGTCATGTACCCATAAATTGTCAAGCAGGTAAGTGCGCGTATGGGTACTTACTTGTGATCAGTACAGTACGTGTACATGACTGTTTTTGTGATTATATTGCCATTTTTCCAAGTGAATGCCCTGCCCACAAGAAAGGTGTGATACCGGTAAATGGCTAGATTCAATTGTGCATTGTTTGTTTTAGCCAAACAAAAACGATACTCTGAAAATATTCTTCTGGGGGTAAGAAAAATGACATCAAGTAGATTTGGGTTTGCCAGTCTTTCATTTACAATCCCTGAAATGTTCAAAGAATGTACGCGAAATTGCATTACTGCAAGCCAACAGACTGAACCAGAAGCAATGCAGGTTTTGGGGTGTTTGGTTTTGTTTTGTCTATGAACTTGAGACACTCACACAAAAATATAGCCGTTTAAGTTCCTTAAAAAAATAATGATTGAACAAAAATCCCTATTTGGCAGCATTGAAAAAACATACATTTTTTTATATCAATGACTAAAGCTGCTAAACTTTAAGAAATAAACTTGACAATTTAACTATTCCTAGCATGGGAAATGTTCTAAATAAAATGGAATGCAATGTATGTTTTGGGTTTGCAATCAGAGAAAGTAAGGGGAATCAGTCAATCCAAATTTGCTGGGAGCAGAAACACCATAAATGTTTCAAAGGTGAATTCTGCTTTTATGTGGTTGGCAAGTTTCATCTTTATCTTTATATGGAAAAATAATTGAAACATGTTCAAAGTTGCACATGCACATACCCCGTAGAATTTGTACATGTACGGTACCCGAGTACCCGGTACCCCACATCTTATTTCCAATGAGCATTAGACTAGAGCAGGGGCGTTCCAAACTAGACCTACATGTACATGTACCTTCTCCAGTGGTCCCTTAGAATTCAACATCTTCTTCAAGGTTTTAATCTCTTTCTGCGCATCTTCAAGCTGAGCTTGAAGCTTGTTCACATCCATGACAGCAAATAGGAGCTACTGTCTGATAAAAATATAAAGCAACTTAAAGGTAGGATACATCATTTGCAGATATCGAAAATATTTACTAACTAATTATTAAGAATTATTTACTCATCTGAAAGTAAATAATGATTCCAGGCATCCAGCAAAATGATTGCGCTAGATATTCTGTAATTTTATAAAGAAAAATTTGCGATCGCCGAAATAACATAAGAATAACTGCTCGACGCCGGTTGAAAACAAACGCCGTTTTTTGTGCTTTTCTCGGCATCCATGATTGTAAAACTTCGGACAGCTCATTTATTTGGACATACATGTACTGGTTTTGTTATTTACAAAAGACCAGCATGTTGTTTTCTTAAGTACCCTTCAGAAATAAGAACAATAATTTGATCGAGAGAAAATAATGTTTTTTTCCCCCAGTACTAGTAACATGAAACCCCATGTTCAACATAAAAATTACATAATAATGTTTTAAACATGTATTATTATTATTGATGTTTGCAAAGATTAAAATTGTAAAGGTATTATAACAATACATTAGGCCATGAGAACTTAGGTATGAGTTTACCGTCCGAGACTTTTTGAAAAGTGATGAGGCTTTTTTTCATTATTCATTATTCATTATTCAATATTTTTCATTATTTCATTATTCATTATTTTTGTTAACCCGGCAAGGGCCGCCCCGTATACTGCAATCACGTGACCTGTATCATGACGCGAGCATTCGTCTGCTGCGGCTGGGTCCTTCAAAAATCGCAAGATATCGTGTTAGATTTGTGCCATCGTTTGATGTAATTACATCTACGAGATTCATCAAAACATTATTCAGGTTTTCATTTGCGTATTTATGACTTTTCATCGTTTTAATGCTCGATATGATGAAAATACTTACGCACATGCAACACGGGAAATCCCACACGAAATCAGCAAATCGGTAAGCAACATCCGGGTCCCGGCCAAGCGTTGCCAAGCCGATGAAAGAGGACGACGGTGATTGGCTGACACGTTTGGCGCCCAGTAATAGTGTAACTACAAGTCGCTAGATGTCTCCCTGAACAACGCCATGATCGTAGGTGTAGAATTCGTCGTTTTTGGAGGGAATAAGTGAAACAGACTTTTGGGATAAAACTGTGCAACTTTTTTTGAGAAATAATGAAATTTTTTTAAATAATGAAATTTTTCATGCGGTGGCGCCACGACCATGCGGGCGGTGGACGGTAAACTCATACTTTCATTCTCATGGCCTTAACAATAAACATTTGTGATGTTTTTGAATGTTCTCATTGCTAAAAAATGTAACAACGTTCGTGTAAGCATGGAGGAATTCCTTCTTATTCCTCCATGGTGTAAGTAACGTTGTCCGTCCACCCATGGAGGAATATCCTCCATATGGTCCATCCTACCCTTAGAACTCTGGGTCTCCCGACGCCCGTAGGGCGGAGACCCATAGTCGATAGAGAGGGTTTTACTTTTTACAGGTTAACCGCCGTTAAACAATAGAAACCGTGCACACATTTCGGGCAATAACTCCATACTGCCGCACGGTCTACCCCAACCAAAAATTTGTATGAGTACTTTATCAACTCACCCAGCTGCTGCCCACCAAAAACCGGTCGAATCTCGGCCAATTTCTGTAAAAAAGGTGAAAACTATGCCCGTTCCTCAAACGCGACTGTTACAAGATGGCGGATAACGACGTTCAGTTGGTACCGTGACCCCGGCCTAGGTCAGTGCGGACCAATCACATGGCTTCTCTGAACGATGACAGGGCTGTTTTCCAAACCCTGGCTTCGGTCTTTTGTGGCTGTGCCTCCGGCGCATTGCTTAACTGTATGAATAAGGCCTCGGAAGATGAAGTTTGTGTTTCAAAAACGGCTAATGCGCATGCGGCTGCAGCTTGAAATTACGCACGAGTTATCCGCCATCTTGTAACAATCGCGTTTGCAGAACGGGGATAGTTTTCACTTTTTTACAGAAATTGGCCGAGATTCGACCAGTTTTTGGTAGGCAGCGGCTGGGTGAGTTGATAAAGTACTCATACATTTTTGGTTGGAGTAGACCGTGCGGCAGTATGGAGTTATTGCCCGAAATGTGTGCACAGTTTAACGGCGGTTAACCTGTAAAAAACCTCTCATAATATATGGGTCTCCGCCCTATTGGGGCGTCGGGAGACCCAGAGTTCCAGGGTAGGTCCACCCATGGAGGAATTATTCCTCCATTAGCCTCTGTCATGACCTTTCTAAAAGGTCAACGCGAGGAAAATTGTCAAAATGGCGGCGCTTACCAACAGAAACACGTGTGTCGTCGATGTCAGAACTTTATGGCTTACGACGGAGCTCTGAAGGCTGTGGTTATTTCGAAAGGATAAACCGTAGGCATAAGGCTAAATGTCATCCAAAACCGTAAAATTACGAAAGAAAAAGAAACAGCGACTGAAAAAATGGTCAGTTTGTGAAAGCGTGCTGCGCTATATACGTACGTGCGTAGCTAGCGGATGTCAGACAAGTCGACCGTTGAGACAACTCGACTCGGGACAAGTCGACCGTTGAGACAACTCGCCCGTTGAGACAACTCGCCCGTTGAGACAACTCGACCTTTGGGAGAGCTATAGCTGTACTTCGACGTTTACATTGTTTATAAACAGTTAGTGTTGGGCCGACTTTCCTCATGCAATGTTGCCATACTTCTTTGTTGACAAACTGCAAATTCATTGTACCTTTACCATGTTAATGTTATTAATGCTTGCTATTTACCCTCTGTTAACAATTTAGGTGTAAGCTTGGTCCGAAAAAACCTAAAACGGTGGCGTCCAGAAATTGTGCACACAATCGACCGAGTGCTCCCTAATTGGTCGTGGCGCAATTGAATAATTTTTGAAAAATCCAAGTTTAATATTTACGAACTTCTTTTAATGTCAGGTTTCAGTCAATAAAAGGATAAAATATTACTAGATTTCACAGGCGTCTGTACATTTAATGTGACAGTATTTAAAACTGGTTTTTAAATTAACATTGCAGGATCAGGAATTTTGAGGTTTAACGTCCATATAGTAATTATGTGAACCAAGTGCTTGTGTGTAAAGCCCCAAATTTATATTTGATGTCAAAAAATAATTAAAAATACAAAAATAATATTGCTTGTACATGTATCAAGTTGTTTGTTTACTGTATGGCATTCAAATATGGCTTTCAAATAAAGCTTCAGTTCAGTGCCACTGAATTTTTTGTTTTGTTTAAATGTTAATTTGGCCTAACCGGTTTTCTAAGGAGCATAAATACACGGCGGGTCTTTTCAAGTGCAGGAAAGAAAATCTAGTTTTATGATTGGCCATTTTTTATTAAGTATTTCCCCGCAATTCATTAACTATCTGTTGTCTTTCCTCCATGGTATAGCTACTTACGTTAGTCTTACGCGAGAGCTCGAAAGCCATATTGACAAATTTCCGCAAAACGCCCTCTTCGGTTGATTTTCGTCATTTCATGACAGAGGCTAATGGTCCACCATGATAATCATCAGCAAAGACCCTAGAGCTACGGCGGTCTACGATCTTTGATCATCAGTCCGATGGTCCGAGTTACTTATTTTAGATATGATCTGGCGGACTGAGCCCGAGGAAGTACAACGTGAATCAAGTGAAATGTGGTTCAAAATGTGGCCAAAATCCAAAAAGATACTTAACAAAATACCTTAAAATCGCCTAAAATATGTGTCCAAGATCTAACTTCATGGGCTTCGGGGGTACTCACGATCGTTACTTGCAAATGCAGAACCTTTTCTTGATATATGACCGCGCCGCACGCATCATTGGTACGGTGTCTCTGATGTCACAGTTCAAAGTGTATCGACCGTGTCGTAAACATATGGAGCTGTACTGACTGTGGCTGCGTGCTGAGTACATGCTTGTGTCATGTCGATGTCTGCTACTACTAGGCTGTGTGGCCATATTTTAAAAAGGTCTAATCACGCATTGCGAACAGCAAGTGTGAAGCGCAGCTGCCTATCTACATCATGTACTCGCTCGAATGAGGTCGAATTATTGATCGTGAGTACCCCCCAGGGGCGGATCCAGGAATTTCGGTTAGAGGGGGCGCCAAAAATTGTCAACATAATATATTGTGGGAAGATATGGGAGCGCAGGAGGCGCGAAGCCCCAACGCCGAGATCTTCTCAATCTTCTCAAGATTTTTTTAGGGGGGGCGCGCGCCGGGTGCGCCCCCCCCCCCCCCCCCCCCCCCCCTGGATCCGCGCATGCCCCCGAAGCCCATGAAGTTGATATTTAACACATGAAAGGCTATTTAGGCGATTTTAAGGTATTTTGTTAAGTATCATTTCCGGATTTTGGCGACATTTTTGATCACATTTAAGACATTTCACTTCATGTTCTACTTGGGCTAGGCTCTAGTCTAGAGCGGCGCCAGATCACGTCCATGTTTTTTTTTTTAAAGCAATAACTGGGGCCCAGTATAACTCGGACTATAAATACATGTAGGCCTAATGACATAGTTACGAACGTGCTTGGGGAAATATTCAGCCAACTCCCTTTAATTAAATGTCAACAACATTTTGTCTTTACTCTTGGAGTATTTTTTATTAATGATACCCTGAGCTATATGACGCACACTTTGGGGCCCGAAGACGTAAAAAAACTGTTGTTACATGGAGCGAAAAACGTGAAAAGTAAAGAATATTTGCAGTCGGCCGAAGATACGTCGGGAAGTTTCCACTATTTAGTTTGCGCGCTCGGCCCGGCCCGCGATCGAGTTCGAATCGCAGGCTCCTGGCATGAGAATTGGGCCGGGTTTTCGGTTAGGCCTATAATTACGGCGGCGCATGATCACACCCGCAAATTTCACTACGGTGGCCTTTTGCGGTAGTCGCAATGTATTATTATTATTATTTTATTTCGTGTTTTTTTTACCAGGGTAGCCCCATCAGTTTTCCGTATCCGTGATTAACTTTTTTTCCTGGGGGCTCTGGGAAAACTGCAATTTAAATAAAACAGTGTTTCTTTCTTTTAATTATGGTACTTTCGTCCCTTGATGACTCGGGGATATACATGAATTAAACAATCGGTTAAACTAAGCTCCAAGTCTAGGCAAGATGTCACTCTTAGACTTAAGTGCTAAATCACACTAAGTGAGAACAAGGGTGCAATATTAAGTGCAGCCGGTCGCCGGAGGAATCCATTTTGATTCAGTCTAAAATGGCTCGCAAATTCAGAAAATTCATGCCTCACAAATTAAAACACGAGGAGTAACAAACGGTAAAAATACACAATACAAAACAAGAGAAAAGCAACTCTCAAAATTGGTTAACCGGGGAACCGGCCAGAGTTAATATCACACTTGACTTATACGGTCAGCCTGTCTGGTGGCTTGCCACGAGTGGACCGCAGAGGGTTGCGTAGACTTCTGGCTTTACATCAATAGTGTGCGAGCTGCAGTCATCTGGGCTAGGGGCAGGAGTGACCTCTAGTACCGAGCCTGCGGTTGAACTAGAAATGCGAACAGGACTCTAGCGGATGGAGAGGAATCTTAGTCGGATAAAGAAAGTGCTGTATCGCTCACACTTGAAGGAGATAGGGCATTGTTGGGTGGCTATGGGCAGAGTTTCAGTTTACTGCGATGGAGAACCGTTTCCTGATTCTGACAGTTGCGAACCACATCATACTGGTTGTCCCTCAAATGGCTGTTTAACTACATGTATCATGAATGGCTCTTCCTCCCAGTAGTCTTGGATCTTTAAACGGCCTTTATGAGATCGGCAACGAATGAGGACATATTGCCCAACGCCAAGAGGTTTCTCAAACACCTTTCCAGCTCTTGCAGCCTTCCGAGCCGCCACCGCTCTATCTGTGTGTTGTGTTGCCACTTTACGGGCAGCTTGCAACCGTGCCTGGTGTTGCACGACATATAAGTCGATATCCTTGGCCTTGGAATAGGTGGCTTCCCCGCCTAAGTCTAGACTATGAGGAAACCGAGCATTCCTCCCAAACATTAGGAAGAAGGGGTCAACCCCAGTAGTTGAGTGTTCTGAGCTGTTGTAAGCAAAGACAAGTGCCTGTATGTATTCTGTCCACCTAGACTTTTTCTTAGGAGGTAGGGACGCGAGCATGTTGTGGAAGGTGCGGTTGAACCCCTCGCATTGACCATTTCCTGCTGGGTGATACGGTGTGGTGTGGCTTCGTTTAACTCCATACAATTCACACAACTCTGCGACAATATGGGACTCAAAATTGCGGCCATTTTCGGAGTGTAGTCGCAGTGGGCAGCCATAGGGGATAAACACATGCTTGACAAGAGCTTTGGCGATCGTCGATGCTTTTCGGTCTTTGGTAGGGATGGCCCATGCATACGTCGTCGGTAAATACGTCCGTGACGACGAGAACATTTTCATACCCATCGCCTGGTGCCTCGAGGAGGGTAAAGTCCATAGCGAGCACTTCCATGATAGGAGCTGTTGCAGATATCGTGCCGAAGGGGGGGTTTGATCCGTCTTATAGGAGGTTTACTGACGCCACATCTCTTGCATTTGGTACACCACTGTTAATATTGCATGCCGTGCCAGTAGAATCTTGGCCAGATAAACTTGAAAGTGCGCTTTGGACCAAAGTGTCCAACCTCATCATGGAATCTAGGCAAGACTTCATCACGAAGGAGTGATGGGAGTAGCAGCTGATAATGTGTTTGCTGGTCAGATGGCGATGTGACTCTGCGGTATAAACATCCATCCTAAAGAGAAAGTCTCTCCCAATCCCGAAGGAGCCGCAGAACATCATGTGGGCAGCCAGGTCGCTCTTGGCGAGACGGTTGTTGCTTCCTCTCTACAAACTCAATGACCTTTACCAAGGTGGGATCTGCTTGCTGTTTCTCTGTCACTTGCCGAAGTGAGTTTCCAGGCAGGCGGCTAGATCCTCCTGTACGACAAGCTTCAATGTGGTGACAGACGGTAGGGGGTAGTTGTGTGCCCGGCGAGTAGCTCCAGACACAAGCTTGAATGGAGCTCGAAGTTACAACAGGGCTCGTTGGGTGTTCAACTTCGACAACTTCACCAGCATCTTCCCCTTGGCCTTTCCTGGAAAGAACATCTGCGGCTTGATCACATCTACCTGGCCTATAAACGAGCTCATGCTCAAATGAACTCAATTGCTGAACCCACTTCATCTCTGTGCCGCCCAAGTTGGCTGTATCAAGGTACTTCATGGGATGGTGATCTGTAACGACGAGACACTTATTGCCCAAGAGATAATCCTTGAAAACTTCCGTCATTGCCCACTTAATTGCCAACAGCTCCAGTTTAAATGCGCTGTAACGCCCAAACTTGATGATGGCATGGTGATTGCCCTCGTCATCCGTTTGGAACAAAACTGCACCAAGACTTGTACTGCTTGCATCAGTCTCCACCCGGAAGGGTTTGGAAAAGTCAGCATAGGACAACACTGGAGCCTTTGTCAGGCAATCAATTAGGGCCCCAAATGCAGCCTGGTCCTCGGCGTCTAGCGTGATCTTTGTTCCAGGTGGCCTACTCCCCTTTTGTTTTGTGCCAGGTTTACATTGCAGATGCCTAAATAGAGGCGAGGCAACGGTTGCGTACCCCCGAACGAACCGCCGGAAAAATCCAGTGAAGCCCAGAAATGCTCTCATCTCATGAACAGTCGTCGGCGATGGCCAGCTCTCTACAACTCTGACCTTTTCTGGGTTGACTGCTACTCCTCCACTATAAACCCGGTGCCCCAAGTAGCAAACCTTTTTTTGAAGTAGGTGGCACTTAGCGGGCTTTAGCTTGAGGCCATGACCTCGAAGTCTGGCAAAAACTACATCGAGGTGTGACATGTGTGTGTCAAAATCGGCAGAGTAAACGATAATGTCGTCGAGGTAGATGAGTACACTCTCGAAACACGTATCTCCCAGGCAGCGCTGCATCAATCGTTGAAAGTTAGCAGGGGCATTTGACAGCCCAAATGGAAGGCGGGTGTATTCGTATAGGCCAAAATGGACGACAAAGGCCGTTTTCTCGATGTCATCGGCTTCAACAGCAACCTGATAATAGCCACTGGTTAGGTCTAGAACACTAAAATACTTGGCTCCGCCGAGGGCTTGGAGGGACTCTTCGATGCGTGGAAATGGAAAGGAGTCCCGGTGGGTGAGTTGGTTGAGAAGGCGATAATCTACACACAAGCGGATCGATGAGTCCTTTTTCTGTACAACCACAACCAGAGAGGCCCATGGACTGCTACTTCCCCGAACAACTCCTTTCTCAAGTAGACCATTTGGTCACGTACAGCCTGGTACTGGGACGGTGGAAGAGACCTATGACGTTGTCGGACTGGGTGTGAAGAGCCTGTATCGATGCTATGAGTTATAGTGCTTGTAAAACCAAAATCCTGATTGTCTGATGAGAAAGCAGTCTGGTGCTTCTTCAGTAGTGCACAAAGCTTGTTATGCCGTTCAGCATTTAGCAGAGTTGGGTCAACATCAACATCGACAGGGATGGGGACAGGGTAAAGCTCCTCATTAACTCCAACTGAAGCAACCCTTGCCGAGAGGTCAGTCGCATCAGTGGGGTTGTCTGGTAATGGACAACTTTGTGGATGACAGGGCTCCATTTTCTTTGGACGATTGGCCGTACCCAGGTACAGCGTACCAAGTTCAGCAGAAGTCGGGATTACCAGGTCTATGTCTGTGTCATTAAAGAGTACAATAGAGAACCTTTCATTTTCCACTCTAACCATACACGGTGGAACAACGACACCCGACGGGATACCACTGTCTCTAACCGGTTTAAGAACTGCATCATAGGAACCCCCAACTGGACCACGCTGCCCCCTTCCTTCCAGTATGACTTCCTGGCGGGTGGAGACGACAATGCGTTGCTCCTCAACCAGTCGTGCCTTTCCTACTTCGCCAGTGTTCCCACCAAAGGACAGTTTTTCACCAACAATATGGAGCGCAGTTTGCCAAGCCGGTTCCTGTGTGCCAGTCTATCTTACAGATGTGATTTGCTCCTCTGACATCAACGAGTGCCTCCCAGGCCAACCCTCGCGAAGCACGTTCATACCAAGGATACCTCTGATACCCCAGTTCTTAAATGCCGACCTCTGCTCCTTGATCACCAAAACTACCCTTGATTTGACATTGTGCCCCAGCGCAGATACATCTGTCTCAAAACGGCCGACGTAGGGAATGGGGGCACCACTTGCAGATACCAGGGGAAATGTCGTTTGATCCTAGCACTCCTGTTGAGCCATCTACTCCAACCTCTGCCGTATGGCTCACTACAGAAGAGGGGGAAGTTTCCCTGGCTCGAAGTGGTTGTCTGGTTTGTCTGTCTCTGCTCACGTGATCCTCGTGTCGTTCCGAATGGAAGTGTGTCCTGGGGACCGCTCTGATGGGTACTGGAGCCCAAGGATATATCCACACCTGGGGGAGTGGCAAACTGGGCCTGCTGTGGTTGATATATGTTTGAACTCTGGCTCTGATGGTACTTTTGGTCACGCCTTGGCCACTGAGGGGCGGAACTATGTCTACAGTGGCGAGCGATGTGTCCGAATTCACCACAACGGAAGCAACCACGGGGTCTACCCCTTCCATATGGAGTCTGGCTTACTGGTGGCCCATAAGCACGGCTTAATGGGGGTTGGGCAATCTGCCGCAACTACCTGGTTGGCCATCTCTCTGAATGCCGACATCATCTTGTCACATGCCCTTTGGTCAGGTGATGTAGATGGGCGAGGGCCTCCAGGGAGTTGCATTGCGGCGTTGAATGCACTGCTTGTATTGTTCCGGGCTTCCTCTCGTCCCTGGCGCTTGATTGCATACTCCCGTAGCTCTCTGAACTTCTCCATAATGCCTTGTTCATATTGATCACGGCACGAGTTGCGAAGGTAGAGATCTTCGATGCCCTCTATAAACTGTTCTGCAAGCGTCGAGTCTAGATTTGAGTAGAGCTTTGGGTCCCGGCGCGTCAGTCTCAAGAAGCGCTTCTCGATATCGACCGCATAGTCTCGGATTGCCTCTCCACTCTTCTGTCTCCGCTCAAGAAACATCCGCTGCAGTTCACCAACAGCTAACTTGTCACTGCAGCTTTCGGACCGCCGCGTAGATAATCAAGAAGGAAGGCACCTCTCTGATCTTCGGGAATGGAGTAGCGTTTAAAGGCATTCTCCATACTAGTGATGAACTCGCGGACCTCTCCAACCTTCCCTTCAAATGTGGAGATTTTCCTCTCGGGGGTCATGACGAGTTGAGACTGTGGTTTCAAAAGCAGCTTCATCAATTGTGATTGAATGTCGAGAATAGTAGAATCTTCTATCTGAGAACTAGCCTGTTCTGGAAAAAGAACAGAGTAGGTGTGTTCTCCCCATCCTTTAGGCGGCTTTATGATTTCCTCCTGGGCTGGGACCACTACTTTGCTGTTGCCGTCTGGGTATAACAGTCCCGTAGCTGAGGGATATTGGGACTGGAGTACAGCCAAACTGAGGGTGCCATCATCTTCGTCCAGGCGAAATTGGTGGACAGTGGGGCCTTTCCCTTGGATCCTATTGTATGCCGCCATAGTGCTATCTGATATGCCTGTTTCCAAGATATTAATATAAGGTACTCAAGTCTATCAAAATACACAATGTAAGTGGTGTCCTCACAATACGGTAAAACGTTACATAGTACAGTATAACACTCTGACTGACAGCCTCAGCCTCAGCCAATTACACAGTAACCACCAACCAATATGATGGAGTGCTATACACTATACACCAATTACATATCAAAACCTTTCACTGTACCAGGCACCAGCATATTGATATGGCAATATTTAGGAACATCCAATACAACAATACACCAGTCTATTAACACGACAATACTTCGGAACACGTAGTATGTCAATAAACAAAAGTACAACCTCAATCTCAATTAAAATAATTATGTAAAAGAGTGAATTACACTTCAATACACATGGCAAATATTTCCAAACAACAGTTCTTTCAGCTGCACCTATCAGTTTCGGACTGTAGGACTTCCAACACCGTTCTTGAGAACTGTAATGCAGTAGATCCCCAACAACAACAATAATTTCGATGGAAATTATTAGTTCTTGCCTTGCAATTAGCGGTCCTCCAAAGCTGATGTAAACTGGTCACTCTTGCTTGACAGAATAAAAATGCTAAGTCCAGAAATTTTAATCGTAATGATCTGTTCTTGCTTTGCAATTAGCGAATCTCCAAAGCTGATGTAAACTGGTAAGTCCTGCTCGAAGAAAAACTAAGTCCACAAAGGTTTTATCTTCAGTTGTTGTTGACAAGCCTTAATATATATTGTCCGAAGAGCACTCTTCAACACGATGACAACAAGTGACGAAGTCCACGGTAAACTTGACTCTGGTACTGGTAACCAAGTCCACAGACGAGTATGCTGTTCGCCCTGCAACCTGTCTGGAGAAGCTTTAAAATCCCATCCTGCCGACTACGCCAGTTGTAAGGGGGGTTAGATCCGTGCCGAGATTAGTCCCGGTGAAAGAGGGGACAAAATGCAGGTTCTTTCTGGGGTCTCTCTCCAGCCAGGGCCGGGTTTATTGCCGCATATGCCTGTGGGATACCTGCACAAACTGTGAAAGATTGTGCAGGCAGTTAGACAAGATAATTAATTAGACAAATTGTAATACATGAACAAATATGACTGACATTTGAAAGAATATCAACAAACTAAAAGTGACTGTATAATTACTTAAAATGCACAATAATAAAAATAAGAGTGACTATTGTATTACTGTATCCAACTTGTTGCACCCTAATTTGTCTCTTTTTTCCAATAAACATTTCTTTCAACAAATGTCATCATCAATTTCTCAATAATTAAATATCCTAGATTATGTAGGTCGCAAAGATGCCACAGAAACGCTATAGGCAGGAGGGGTATAGGACACAAACACGCATCGCTGGGCCCAGCTGCACTCATTCACACACAGAAAATAAACGCCCATTCCCCTAAAGTCCAGCGCACTATTATCAACATCCATGCAAACTGCCACAACCAACAATGTAATACATTGTATTTGTAATTAAATTATTATTCCACGCGCGCACAACAAGCTTACTGCCTCGAAATCACCACATACAGCACGTACATGTACAATGATATGTGCTCTGGCAGAAACGCAACGCACGGTATTATAACTGTCACCGCTAAACTTTTGACACTTCGACACAAGTTTCCAAACTCCAAAATAACACTTTTTGGTACCACGTTTTACATAAAAAGTACAATAGGCATGAGCTATAGACCCAAGCGGATAAACTGGAAATAATAATAGACAAGTATCATTAATGTGTAATCTCCCAAATCTAGGTTGAAATATTCAGTCAAAAATTGACGTTCTCACATCACCTGTGAAAGATTGTGCATGCAGTAAGGAGCCTTGGGTCATCAAACTTGTACATGAACATTATGTTAAAATAAAGGGCGCCACCGTTCAGCGGAGAGAGACAACACAACTTGTACAAATTGAACAGTAACAGCTAAGAACGCCTCCTCACACATGTATTACGTAATTTCAAAGGAAAGTGGCCAGAAATCTGCTCAGATTGCACCACAAAGTATCTATACTCTAAAAAAATGTCGGGGCCCTTACTAGCGGGCCTTGACCCGTCGTAATCGGGTTTGCGCTTCGTTCTCGCTGAAGTCAAGTTTGGTAGGTAATGCTCCCCCCCCCCCCCCCCCCTAAAAAGCTAGATCCGGCCCTGTATTTAGTGCGCGTTTGAATTGGGTATTGGTATTTACCAAAGTAGTTTAGAGTGTTATTACAATAAATGTTTGTAGTGTACGTCTTGCCTTGTATTGAAGTGTCTTGAACTTTGTTTGTTAATCTTCGTTTTCGCTATTCAGGAGAAAAAACAAACGGCAACTTCAATATCGAAGGTAGAATCAAAGAAAACAACATCGGTTTCGTCAAGAAATCAACGACAGCCAAGGAATGAAGTAGTCCGTTTTGAGTGTGGTGTGCTGTGTTAGGAAGATATTGGGATTTTAGACCATTTCCATGCAAGTCATCGCCCCGGCAGTGGTCGAGTGCTTGTGATAAGCTGAACACCCCGGTAGCGTAATTGTTTTCTTCTATTTATCTGATAATTTTGTTTTAACCTGAAGCGTATACCTAGCATGCATGGCATAGGTGTGATCCTTTAAGAACTAGGCTACCAAGCTAGCCCAGTGAAGTTTGCTGGGCCTAGAGGCTGCGGCTGTTTCATTAATTAGGGCTAACTCCTGCTCCGTATAAATCGTATATTATCAGAATCTGGATTGGTGGTGATGTTCAAAATATTGATAATTACTATATAATTTGTTACTTTTATTTTTCAAATTTGCTGATATCTACAGCACCACAATGTATTCAGCTCTCATTAGCCTTTGCACAACTCATTAAATTGAGACCGGCAAACGTAGCCCTCTCCTCCCAACATTCATTTCTCAAATGTTGTATCTCACTACTCGAACCCTTCCAAGATAATTACAAGAGAATATATCTGATGTACTTACATATTGTTTCAGACACCTTAATAACCATAAAGGAAAGACATTCATCGAATGATGGATACATTTAAACAAAGAGAATGCCCGTGAAAGTAATTAATTAGCCTACTAATAGTTTATCAGGTTGACCGTGAACAAATTAAATCTTATTACTCATACTTGCGTCAGACTAAAGATAACTACATTCTTCGAAACAAATATTGTGTATATAGTTTTTGGTTTAACCAATATGTCAAAATTTAGTAATTTTATTATTCTAATTCACGTTGTGACAGTAGTGGTAAACGGCGTAACAGGCAATAAAACACATGACATAAGCTAAACGAGTTTTGTTTGCAATTAAACAAGTAAAATTAAACATAATTTGTTGCGTAATATCGCATCACACTCAATATAGCGAAATGGCAGAGCCAAATTAATATTTAGGCCCACTTTAGGTATATGGACATACTTGTTCAATTTGTTTTGCTTATCAATTCAGTTTCCTTATCACTCCCTTTATTTACTATCAGACAACCTCAAATGGCGATACAGCGAAACTTGACGTTGGTGTCGGCAAATCTAGGACCACTTCAAAGAAGAAATGCGATCAATTGGCTGCATTGATAGGTACCTATCACAACCTAGAGAACCTTAGTGACGCCCCCGATGAACAGGCTGTCATTCTTCACCACCTTTCTAGCGCCCGTTCCACACTGCAATCATATACCGAGATGTGGTCTAAGCTGGACAAGCTCTACGGAGAAGACCACACTGGTGAATTCAAAGATGGCGCATACCATACAAAGATGAACTTTCTTGAGAAAGCTAACTACGCAAATAACATTATTTCCCAAGGAACGGAGAGATTGTACCAATTAGCCCTCGAGACTCGCTCTAGTCTTTCCAGCCCAAGTACTTCTCAAAGATCCCAAAAGTCAACATCGTCATCAGTCCATAGTGCCAAGGTACAGGCGCTCGCAGCTGCCGCGGCTGCCGCCCAAAATGCCGCATTCGAAGAGGTGATAGCCAAACGCACAGCCGACATGAAAGTTTCACAAATGACTAGTGAAGCCGAACGGAAGATCGATCAGACAAGACGAGAAGTCGAACAGCAAACAAAATTAGCAACAGCTGAGGCAGACCTGCAAATTCTCCGAGCACATCAAGCGGCAGCTATAGAAAAGGCACGATTTGACGCCCTCCAGCAAGCTGATCAAGAAGACACAACAAGGGAGCCCGCGACATCCCCCCATCAGTCTTCGAATGACCACGCCCTACGGTTTCTGAATCTTTCCGACAAAGTGGTTGATGCTACTCCGACCTCCCAGCTCCGAGCCTTAGCCACACCCTTTCAGCCATCAGCAGAACAGACAGCGATCCCGCTGCCGACGCCTAGTGGTGCTTTACTGACTACGCCGGAGCCCCCCCTGTCTGTAAAACCGACCCCGCCGTCGACATCCAGTGACGCCTTATCGACCACGCTGAACCCCCCTCCCCTGCCTGCGACACCAATCGACAGAGCGAATCCTCTGCTCGACCTCACTCGAGAGATATCCGACACCCTCGCTCGTCAACGCCAGCCTACCCACGAGCCGGATTTATATGACGGGGACCCCATTATGTTTCAACCATGGCGCTGCGCATTCGAGACCATGGTCAACCACGCCCACACACCAGCCACGCAGAAACTAACCTTTCTCGCCAAATATACCAAAGGGGAGGTGAGGAAACTGGTAGATAGATTTCGACATCGCTATGTTTCTAGCCCCGAGATCGCCTATCGAGAAGCGTGGAAGGAGCTGGAAGAGAGGTTTGGAAACAAGACCAGCATCACCACCGCAATAATCCAAAAGCTCACTAGTTTCCCCAAATTGAGGCCAGAGGAAAACCGCAAGCTCCAAGAGCTGGCCGATCTATGTATAGACGCGGCCGCCCAGATGAATGACCTGCCAGACCTAAACATTCTCAACTATGCACATAACCTGCACCCCATCCTCGAGAAGTTGCCCACATTCATCCACAACGCCTGGCGAAAGCGCGCCTCGGAGCACAAAACGACAAATGGTACTTACCCTCCATTCACCGTGCTGGCCGAATTTTTGAAGCAAAAGGCTAGGCTCCACAACGACCCTGAGCTTTACCCATCGAGCAAGATCCAACCAGACCAGAACCGTCTCCATCCATCTCCTGAGAAATCAAGCACAGACGGGAGCCACGAATCCTCACTTCGTGTTCTGGCGACTTCGACACCCTCGAAATCGACACCTGCGCCGCAATTCCGAGTTAACTGTGCTACACTCCAACAACTGGATGAAAGCACTCTGCCAAGTAACTGTCTACGTTTAATACGAACAGTGATTCGATAGATGAAAAAGTGTCCATTATGTTGACTTCAAACAGACAGGATTTAAGGGGCAAAGTCCGCTCAATTATTGAAAAACGTGAAAGTGCAAAAGGAATTGCCTCTAATGCCAAAGGTACAAATGCAAAAAGAACGAGAAAACGAAAACGCCAATCTGGCTCTTCTAGTAGTATATCGGTTCCGAACGCAAAGACTCAAAGTGCCCAGTCTTATTTGTACTGTATTTGTAATGAGCTATACGACCTCAACAAAATCATGGTTGCTTGCGACCAATGTGGTGGATGGTACCATTACATGTATGAATTTGAAACTCCAACGCAAAGACAAATCCTACATGGATAAAGTAAAATGTTATTGTGGATTAAATGGTTGTAATTCTGGAGAATTTGCATTTGAACAAGTATCAGAGAGTAGCAAAATTGACAAAGCACCATACTCATTGAGACCAAAACGGACAAAACATCGGAAAAATAAGACAAGTCAATCGATTAACGAAACGATGAAAGTGTTCCCAACCAGAACTTTACAAAATCTAAGACAAGTCGTAAAACAGATAAAAGTGTTTCTAACCAGAAAACAATAAGACAAGTTGTTCGATAGACGAAACATATAAAACTGTTTCCGACCAAAATCTTAAACCTAGGGGAAGTCGTAAAAATGGAAAAACAATAAAAGAGTTTCCAATCAGAACAATTCTAAGACAAGTCGTTTAAATAGCGAAACTATGTTGAACATGTTTCCAACCAGTTTCCAAACAAATCCAAGACAAGTCATAACAAAGAAAAAACAGATGAAAGTGTTGCCAGCCTGGACATGAACAAACCTGACACAAGTCCTTCGAATAGCGAAACAGATACAGGCCCGTACGCAGGGGGTGGGGGGTGGTTGTGCGACTGGTGCGTACGCACCCCCCCCCCCCCCCCCCAAAAAAAAAAAATAAAAAAAAAATTATATATTTTGATATATAAATAACGGTACTGGCACACAAAAATGTTTGGGCCCATTGTTGGTCCCATCAAGTACAAATTCTCACCCCCATGCAATGTTGAACTCACCTCTTCAAAATGATCATTCAAATCATTGGTGATAATTCTTTTTCCGAGTCAAATGAGGGCTTGGAACCGCCCGAGCAAAACTTGGACAGTGAAACATCAGAGGAAATTATCTCAGAATCAGTACTTTCCGAAAAGTGTGCCAAAAAGAACGAAAGATTCAACTACAGCGTAACGCCGGTAACCAAAACAAATTTCAGAACTGCAATGGCACCTCCATCTCGAAAGTGCCATTCCCTTACAATTTGCTAAACCGCTGAAACGGGTATATCCCTATTGTTGCATGCAATTTACACGGCATTACGTGAGTTTAATCAAACCAAAGCATAAATCAACATTCAAATTTACTGCAGATGGCTTATGTAATTTTAAAGATTGTGATATCAAATTTAAGTTAAATTTGTGTTCAGAGAAAAATCTCAAGGTTAGACTTTAAATTAACGGCAAACAGAAACACGCAAAAAACGAGACACGTGCTCGGTATATAAAGGGTGACCAGAGAACACAGTTTAATAAGAGGTTAAGATCTAAAAAAAACCAAGGAGAAATTATTTAGATAACTTAAAATCAATAATAACAAATTCTTCTCTGGTTGCAAAAACGATGCACCGCGCAAATCGGTGCTACAAAACATTTTCAGCAAATCTAAACGAATTTGCAAAAGAAAAGTACATATACAACTTACAAGGCATTGTGAGGATATTGAAAACACAAAACACTGAAGGAGAACTGGAGTTGTTCGAAATTTCTCAGTTGCACCTTCAGGTCTAATGCGTCAGGATTTACCATTATGTCTCACGACGAGATATTATTTAGTTGGATGCTATAGGCTCGATAATGCAAAACCACTCTGACGTCAATACCAGGAAGACATATCTACTTTATGATCTTGTCATTCGACATTCAAAGAAGGGAAACCACCCAGTAGTCATTGGGTCATTCATAACCTTAGATCAAACTACTGTTAATATCTCTAACTTCCTATTCTCCTTCTTACACTCTGCAAAAAACTATCTACGGTCACGTATGGTGTGCGAAGTCCACTTTTAATAACGATTGATGGAAGTCTTATGCTACTCCCGGCAGTTCTTTGGTCACTCGTATGCGTGTAAAACAGTGCCAGATTATTTATGCCGCTGCTACCGGGTATTAAACAAACAAGCGAAAACAAATGATCTGAACAAAGCTTTTCTCTATTATTGCGCAGGTTAATTCATGAAGAATGCGTCTAGAATGTGCCATAAACATTACCCATCGAACTTTCGAGAAGCAATGTATTGGTTAGGGTTATTATAGTTAAAGCTTGCAGCTTGACCGGAATTGATGAAGTATGCAACAGCGATTTTGACGCTCTCTGAAAGAACAACACCGCGTGTCCGGAAAAATTACAACAAGTTACAGGACAAATTTGAGACCAGGCAAATTGCCTCCGAACCCTTACTTGAATAGGACGATAGTGACAATGAAGTAGACGAAAACTCACTCAACGTCACGCAAGATAAATTGATCAGATGAATTCCCTATTTTCCCGGCGCTTCGAGCAAATTGTCAAAAAAGCCATCTCTGACATTCACATACGAAGAAACAAAATAGTGATTACGTACAGTGATCATTTTAAAATGTATAAGACACTACAAAACTCTAATTCTCAAAATATATTCGACAATAACTGGACACAGGGCATAATTGAGAAGAGTATTGGCGAAGTAAAGAGGGTAACATTATTCCATGGAAGGTGTAAGAAGCTCAGCGAATTTGCAACGATTTATAAAACAGACTTACTGCCGCTATTTGTGAACAGTTTCTGTAAATCCTCCAAAAAAGTTAAGCAAAAATTACTGTAATGTTCACTTTGTACGTCTATATAGTTTCAAGTCTTTCATACTCAAACGCCGCTATCAATTCTTTAGTTTACTCACAGTTTCACTTGTTTACGCGTTCAGACCTCGGGATCTGTCGGCAATATTTCCAATAATTCCTCTGAGTCATTAACAGTTCCACATGTTGTTCATCAGATTGATGGAAACTAACATTTAATCAACACAACAGATCTTCAAGTAGAACTATAAATCTTATCTGCAATATGTTGGCATTCTTTAAAGCCTTAGCGATAGCGTAAACGTTAGGTAAAAGGCGGTTTCAGACGTGCAACCCGTGATACTCCAAAATTTTGCGAGCACATGTCTATATACGCCCCATACTCCTAAGCGAAAGCACGCTTTGTTTGTAAAAGGTGCAGAGCATAAAAGGTCGCATGCAAATAAGTAGGCGTTATGCAAATAGCGCAATGTAAATAAAGAAAGGTCAAGATTAACATAGGCTATATGACTTCTAAGAAAACTTGGAAACTACAGTCACTGAACCTCACTTCCGAAAAATGGTCTAAGAGAAATCGCAATTCAACTCCAAATAACAAAGGCAAATCCTTCAACCCCCCAACAAAGAAAATGAAATTCAAGGAAAAAAGAGCGAAAAGGGCCCATTTTGCAATGTATTCGTAAATCCAACCCGGGCAGTAACCCGGGATGGGTAAGTACCCCATTTATATCCATAACCAGGGGCCAATTTCACAGAGCTGCTAATTTGCTTAGCACAAAATCGTCTTGCTCATTAAAAACAAGTTATCAGCCAAAACTCTACGTTTTTTTCATGCTAAGCAAAACAATAAAGATCACGTAAAAATTTGGTCTGTAACCTTGTTTTTACCAAGGACAAATTGTCATTCTAAGCACATTTTTGTGCTTAGCAGCTCCGTGAAATTGGCCCCAGTTGTTTTCATGTAAGTTGTTAGTTGACTTTTACTTGGAGCAACTTTCATCAAGTACAACTGTTACAACACGTGGAGCTTCGCGATGCTCTGAAATAGACGTAATAACTAACAGAAAAGTTAAGAAAGCAACTTTTGCTGAAGTGAAACAAACATGCTGTGTTTTGGGCTACCAACCAAACTTGATCCTTTGTCCGTTGATGGGCATTTCAATCTGTTTGTAATAGACCAAATTAGGGCAAGCATATTTTTCTACGATTCTTGTTTAGACGTACACTTCGCTTTCTGCCAAATTTAAAAAGAATATGCCCAGGTAATCAGAATCGTTCCGACTTTTTTCTCAAAAGGTGTACAACTAAAGCACTGGCTTTGTATAACGTACCACAGATAACAGACGAAAAACCTATCGACATCCTAGCTACCTATACCAGTCGCACAGCAAAGTCATTCAGCAACTTGTGGGATTATTGTTGCTTGTTTGCTGAACAAGTCGCTTTTGAGCAACTCAGTTTGCGAGATATTGGCAAGAGTGTGGATTTGCGACTGTATACTGCTATGAATGTTGTGAGAAGAGCCAAATTCGTGGATGTTAGATTACACCAACTGCAACACGTGTTCAAATAAATCTAGACACAATCATAACAATGTTACGTACAAGGGGCCAGGGACGACCAGTACCAAGGCCACTCGAGTAACAGCGATAATAGAATCGACTAATTCGAACATAAACAAGTGATGAATCAGTTCCATATTCAGATTTATGAATTCATTTTATTTACACTGAATAGATCGGCACTATAAATAACACATAACTAATAAGTACAACATTATACACCATTACCTTTAACAAAATAAACTTAACTCATTATCTTTAAAACAGTGCCAGGCGGCTCAACTGTACCTTGGGACCACATCCAAACAGCCAAAAAAGAGACAGAGTTCAATACAAATAAAACACAGCCACACTCTACAACTCGATACAGAAGAAGGTGTGGCAACGGAATACAAATGTTCACACGTACGGTCCCGAGATAACCCAGGGTAAGAGAGCCACGAACAAAGCCTGGCACCCCAATTTAAAGAGTGTATCCGTTCCAAATGAGTAACCATTCAAAAAGGGAGGCCGAATTCCAATGGACAATCATAAATTCGGTCAATCGTCTACATAGAAAATAGAATTAGACTAAACACAATTCACATAAGGGTTTCAAACAATTACTACCAACTCAAGAAATAAATAATTTAGACACACCTGGCACTGCATTGTGTAATCAAACATGTTACCATAACATAATACACCCGATAAATGTTCCAAACTGACTTGTGCAACCTCAAACATTTTTGTTCTGTATAATTATAGGCATTCAATTTTTGTATGGTTCTGATATTATTTAGTTTTGCATCTGAAGTAGGATAGGTTGATCGGCAAAATAAGAACATGAAGACAAATGTAATAATAATTCTTCCAAATAGGCACTTGGGGAGACAAATTAGCGTACGTTTTTAGGTAATAATGAGACAGTGGCACTTAGGGAGACATTTCAGTGTCTCCCTAAGTGTCTAGCTACCCTAAACAAATATATATTTGGGAGTTATTTTTGTCCTAGAACGACAGATTTTGGTATAAATAGCATACATCTTGAAGATCTTAGAGAAAAGGGTTAGGGTAAACAAGTTAGGACTGTTTTAGGTTTGTGTACATCTCTAAGGGATTGTCTCCCCAAGTGCCAATTTGGAGGTATTATAATTTCAGTTGCATCTGTATAGATAGCTAAAAAGCGTATTGTCTATGTGTATTGTCGTGAGCTTATCATATAAGTTGATATATCTGAACAAAATTAAAAAAAACATCTTTAGCAAAATATCGTTAACTACCATATCTTCAACATGCAGTTCACTGAGTAACAAATGCTCTTCGAATGTTTACATACAGCCCGACTACCGCAATTTGTGTTTACATTTATTTTGTAAAAAAAATTATTAATAAAAAAATTACTTTAGAATTAGATACCCTTATAGGTTCTTCGGTTTTTGGACTGTAATAAACAGTCTGTGAACTAGCAAATTAAGGGAACAAAAATTTACTTGAATTAGACTAACAAAACTATAGTCTCTTGGTCGAGGACCGCCAAAAGAACTGAATTAACTAATATTAAATACAACAGTTATTCTATATTTCTGAGTTTATTTTATCATTTTAAAATAATAGTTTAAAGGTAGTTATTAACACCATTTGCTTTTGAAGTAATATTTACAAATAATGAGTTAGGGGATTCATTATAGTAAATATTGTGACGCTGTTTTGTAATCATGCTAGAAAAAACTTAAACATTATACTGTTGTAGTCTCATGGTTTCTTGACTTCTCTCATCAAACGAAACAGAGCAATTTATAAACGTCGATGAATTATCTTGTTAGGAAACCAGACTGTTTTTTGCAGCCATTCATGAATGTGTATTCCAATATTATTGCATTGTGTATTGTTATAAAAATGTGGACAAACTAACACGTTCTTAATATACATGTACACAGTTAAGTTTGGAGTTTCTGGCTGGCAATTTCAAATTTCACTTTTCGTTAAAACCACACCAAATACACGATACGGTCATTATTTTCACAGGATGCTCGACACTGTTATTATAGTCAAGTAAGGTATTTAATTGTAGTAATGTATTTAATACATGTAATTTAGTTTTATATAGATTCTGGGGGGTTTGTTATGTTTACACTCATGTGTATATTTTCTGTATTATTGGTCAGAAATACATTGAATATGCTCATTTAATTTGCTCATGCTAATCTTAATAGGGCGTGGTAAACACGCCTAAAGATTAAATCATTTGGACTTTCCAGTTCATGGATTTTCTCTGAACACGTTTGAAAATTCTTCAAAGGTTCACCTAAAAAAATATGTAATTTGTGTGTACAATGTATAATGGTACCAAATCATTCCAAAACCGAATATTCGATGTAATGAGGAAAACAAAAGATATTTGTTCCTAAATATGAACCTTTGTATTACATTTATTTTGCTGAGACTGTTTCCATATAAATTTACTTTGGGCGCTTATAGAATAAACTTTGGAAGTATCTTTACCGATTTATTAAAGGAAAATGTTCACATATAGGCCCTATATGATGGTACAAAATCGTTTGAAAAAAACTGACGTATTTCCCTGCGTGTGTTGGCGAAGGACCGACACACAGCGGAGATCCCATTCTTAGGCTTAAATTTGTTGGGCTGGATTTTGTTGTACACAAATATTCTCGGGGCGCTTATAAATTCTTTCTTGGAGTTCCCTTCTTGGGATCACTTTTTTTTCTATAAAAAAATGTAATTTGTACAGGATATCCGATATAAATAAGGCAAAAAACGGGTATTTTGCCTAACTATGAACCTTAGGATTAAATTGATGTTAATGAGACTGTTTCTATATCGATTTACTCGGGTTGCTTATAGAATACACTTTGGAAGTATCTTTAGCGATTTATTAAAAGAAAACCCGATTTTGTTCACATCTACAATGGTACAACTTCGTTTGAAAGGACGGATATCCTTGTCACTAATTCGCTGCGTGTGTTGGCAAATAGCTCACAGCGGCGATCCCCTTCTGAGGATTAAATTAGTTGGGCTGGATTTTCTAGTCCACGGAGTTTCTCGGTGCGATTATAAATTCTCCTTTGGACTTCCCTTCTTGGGGTCACTCAAGGAATTGTTGTTCGTTTACGATGGTACAAATTTATTCCAAAACAGAATAGGCCTATTAATATTAATGAGGCAAAAAACGGGTATTGTGCCCAACTATGAACCTTAGAATTAAATTGATTTTGCTGAGACTGTTTCCATATCGATTTACTCGGGGCGCTAATACACTTTGGAAGTATCGTTACCGATTTATTTAAAAAAAAAAAAAAAAAATTCACATCTACGATGGTTACGAAATCGTTTGAAAAGAGGGATTTCTCTCTCGCTAATTTGATCTAAAGATGATCCCTAACAATCATGTACTGATGTCCATCGCCATTTTAAAGAAAAACGATGCCTCCGCTATTTTGCAAACTAGAGCACGTTATAGGGTACACCAGCCTAATTCAAGTCCCATTGAAAACAGTGTAAAATCAACAATGTTCAGGACCAAGTTTCATGCACACCGACATCACTGGGGTTTCTCAAACAACAATCAGATTATTTTCTTAGTCTGTATCTTTCCATTTCCTTTCAATTCTTTAGTAGGTTAGCCAATTACATTTTTTAATATTCACACCGAAAGAAACTCACCTCCCGAAAAGTGGTACTTCCCGAGCCTGCAAGCAGCCATTTTACAAATGGCATCCCTCCACACTCTAGGGCAATTAGGACCCATTTTTCAACCGTAATTTGGTCAAGTCTGCCCTCAGATTGATATGAAACTCAAAAACCAGGGAGTTGATCCTGTGGTATATTTACACAATCCCACTATTTCTTTCATCATTTTTCAAAAAAACTGTGGGGGGCACATTTCATGCAAATGAGCTGGCGGAGAAATGCTCCCTTCCATTAGGGTAGTGCATCCTTAAGGGCCCAAAATAACCCGAATTTCATAGTAATGCCAGCTGGCAGTTCTGTATACGGCTTTCAACCCTTGTTTTGCAAACCCTCAAGTTCATGGCCCACAAAATAATTTCATAGCAGATAATTGGAAGCCACGCAAATCGTGATTTGCCCGGCGGACTGGTCTGGCTGTAATCATATAGCCTATGGGTCAATTGTGGATACAGTGCCCTCGCAAGTTGGGTGTAGTTTCATAATTAAACAAAGAAACACTGTTTTATTTAAATTGCAGTTTTATTTGTATACAACAGTTTTCCCAAGGCCCCCAGAGAGAACAATTTATCACTGATAACTAATGGGGCTACCCTGGTAAAACAACACGAAATAAATAAAATTATTAATATATTATGTATGGACTTGAGATGACTTGTGAGTGAATTGTGATGGCCTATATGGGTGACTTAATTTTACCGGGAGTTTAGTATCATTGATATCTTTACAACAAGTAGCTGCAAAAAAATATTCCATCTTTAAGCATGGCGCAGTTTTGGCCTCTAGTTCCTTGCTAGGGAAACTGTTTTACCTCGAATTTCACAGAGCGAAATTTCGTCAAACTCTACACATCTTGAGTTTACCTACCCGTTATCAGAGT
This sequence comes from Crossaster papposus, assembly GCA_037893245.1. NCBI lineage: Eukaryota > Metazoa > Echinodermata > Asteroidea > Velatida > Solasteridae > Crossaster > Crossaster papposus. The sequence goes on along the minus strand of JBAIAA010000288.1, from coordinate 1,345,373 downwards.
AAACCGAGAAAAATATGTTGCCGTGAATTTCTCAATTATTCGTTCACTATAATTGTATCACATAATATCATTAGCAACTTACATCCACAAAATCACTGGTTTTAGTTCTTGTTAAGCAGTTAACTTGTTCTAAACATATCAGTAAACTTCAAACTTGCCCACTTCAAACAGTGGGTAGGCAACAGAGTACCGAAGTGTGACGTCAGTTGTCATACCAGTCGACTGCGAAAGCATATGGAAACGGTTGAGTAACTTTAACAGCCAAAAGATGACGTATGACTTAGGTACTCTATTAACAGGTATTCCCCCAAAAGGGGCTTATGAACACATGCCAACAACAGATTCCCTATTAACTACCATGGGTATTCCCGGAACTGAGCGAGGTTGGGTCAGCTGCCCAGTCGGCTGGTGGTTACTCCGCTGAGATCCCCGTGGTCCCCGTGGTCTCGATGCCTGTCCCGGGACACCCCATGACAAGGCCTGGCCACGGTAACTGGTCACCTTTCGTGACCACCTGGCCAAGCCTGGACACAGAGGAAAAAAACAACCCCACCAGACAACACCTAAACGTCGATGAATGAACTGTAAATAGAGAGGTTTCGCCTGCGAACGGGTACGGTTAGCTTAACGGATACGTCTTCAATTTTTGAAAACATATGACGTCACAGCTCTTCACTATCCGCTAACCGTGTACAAGGCACGGATATCTCGCTCGCTACACGTGAATATAAAACGCGTACGGATAGCTAAACGTACGCGTACGCGTATCCGTTCGTGTGCGAAACCTCTCTATTGTCCTGGTATAGCGACATGTACTATTATTCATCTTTCCTCACTAGCACCAAAGACAGGGATGCCGGAGCTTTAACCAACCAATCAATTTATTTTGTATACCCCCTCTTTTTGCCCCCATGTTTGTTGTTTTTTGGTGTTTTTGTTTAAACCTTAACGGGCGCTTGGTTATTGTGGGATATCCCCACCAAACTCCTACTTGGGGTGAGCGTAACGGGAGATAGTCTAGCCCTAGACCCTTGTATCATTTCGGCGCCCATGCGCGCAGATTCGTTAACGATGTCTCTTTTTCAAATCCCGGCTTCGTGTGCGTTCTGGTCTCACCCATGCGTAGTTTACAAAATGCGTTACAAGATCCATGTTCGCACTGGAGCCGGCGTTTGATAAACGTACATGCGTTTGTATTGACCGGCAATCGTGGTCGTCGGACAAAATAATTGAGAGTCAAACAATGGGTCCACGATTGACACAACGTCCACGATCTTTTCCCGTGTACAAATCCTATGGCGATCATCCGAAAACGTTAGTATATAAACAAAAGAGGGAAGACGGTCGGACAATGCCCCGTCCACGATTGCCGGTCAAAACATAACTTGGTGTGTGTGTACACAAGACAGTGCAGAACGACACAGTCATATCCTGTATTTGTGTATAATGAATAATTCATGATGAGGCTCAAACTCGGTCGCTGATTGGATACCTCGGAAAAGCGAGGGAGAATCGTCGAAAACTAAGGTTAAAGTTAACAATTGCTTGCCAACTTGTGCCAGACCCTTCAGGGAATCAAAAATCATGTATACCGGTCGACCCGCTGCAGCATCGTTATGTTATGGTGATGTATCTAACGTACGTCAGTATTAGCCTCAAATCTAGTGAGGTCGTGCTTCATTTTGGCAAACAGTTAATTACCTGCAAAAACTACCTTTCCCTGAAATAAAAGGCGAAATTTATGGTGGCCCTGGAGGGACATAAAAGTCGTTAATTTTTTTCGCGACTAGTTGTGAAACTATTCCCGACTAGTCGTGAATTTATTCGCGACCGGTTGTGAATATTGTTGCGACTAGTCGCGAATTTTTTTGCGACTGGTCGCGAATATTTTGCGACTAGGTGTGAGCAATTCGCAACTAGTTGTGAATAGTTTTCACAACTAGTCGTGAAATTATTCCTGACTAGTCGTAAATAATTTGTGAATAGTCTTGAATATTTTCGCTACTAGTCACAATTTTTTTTCCAGACAAGTACAAATATTTACGACTAGTCGTGAATAATTTCACGACTAGTCGCAACAAACAAGTCGTATAAAATTCACGACTAGTCGCGAATTTTGTCATGACTAGTTGTGAAATTATTCGCGACTAGTCATGAATTTATTTGCGACTGGTCGTGAAAATATTGACGACTAGTCGTGAATTATTCACGTAATATATTCACGACCAGTCGCAAATAAATTTGCGAATAGTCGCAAAAATATTCACGACCAGTTGCAAAAATTTTTACGACAATTCGCAAATAAATTCACGACTTAAATTCGCAAATTTGTTCACTATAGTCGCGAAAATGTTCACGACTTTTTATATCCCTCCAGGGCCACCATATAAATTAACATTCGTTTAGCCATGATTTGCTGTGTCCATGTACAGTACTTGTACATTAAGTACTGTATGGTGCGAAATACGGTACCCTCTGGAGACGTAAACACAATGGGGACAATGGGAGTGAAAAGGTCTCCAAAGGGTAATTTCTATAAAGGTTTCTATTAGGAATTTCACGAATTAGATTTTTGGATTGTACTTAAATTACTCAAAAACTAGGGTTAGGATGTGGTTAGGGTGGGTGTTCGAGTTTGGGTATAATAGGGTATATTGGGTCGAAATTTCCACCCAGGAAAATAATTGTGGTTAAAATGGGAGCATTTTGAAAAATGTGCTCGACTTTCTAACCATTTTGTACACGAGAACAAAGCCATGTCTCCAGTGATACAAAACTGCGAATACACGTACTGTACATGTACATGTACATAATCGGCCGGATCAATATATCGCGGCGTATTACGTTTTGCGTAAACGCAATAACCCTCACACGAATGTGCCTGACCGTCCATCATTATCACGTGATATAAATACTGCATATATTACAATAGTCTGACCACGCCCCCAATGCGCCAACTTACCCAAGACCTTCGAGTGAATCCAGTTCGCGGGTGCGATCCGTCTGGAGATAGCGCCCTCTATAACATCGGTGGTTTGTGTCGGTGGAATAAACAACATGAAGGTCTTGGAACCAAGACTACAGTTGGGAGAGAGTCCGACCAGCGAAAACTGTTTGGAGCAATTGATCGATTGTTACCTTACCCATGGAGAAATTTATCCATGCCTTACCTTACGGTTATTCACCCGATTGTCACGTGACACACGAGTGGGCTAGCCAGCGCACGTTCCCACCATAGACATGTAGTTTTTTTTGTTTTTTTCTCCAGGTCTATGTTCCCACACTTAGCGATGTCGGTCACCAAAAATGCGAATCTCACAATTAACCGCGCCTTCCCAATTGTATACATTTCCAGTCGTACTGACATTGATACACTGGTACGTTTTGATTCCGACTGTATCGTGTCTTGTACAAATAAGTTTATGCCTCGACGCACATAAACGCCTTTCAATTCATTCTTCGATCATTTTGAAATCAGACAGCACTATTAAATTCATGTTAATTTCTTGTTTAAATAGTCGCATTATTACATGGGTAATAAAAATTAAGAATCTAAACCATGAACAAACAAGTTAATATATATATGGAAAGCATTTGAAGCTACATTTTATTGCAATACACACAAAGCAGCAATACATTGAGAAGTAATTACCAGTTTGCAAAAGGATACAAAAATGTGTACTGTATTTTGAATTTACATTGTACGAATTAAGGCATTTCCCCGCTATTTGGTCACAAATTGAAATAGTACAAAATAGTTCCATAAAAATACCTCTCAAATATAAACACCTGTGTCAATACAAAAAATAGGCATAGAATTCTTGCAATTTAATAACAGTTTTACTTAGCACAACGTAGTTCAAATGTATGCACCGGTCAGTGATCTTGTAATTTGAAAAAATAATTATTGTAACTTTCAGTTACTGGTTAATCATAATCAGGTTGATAAACCTAACGGTGATTCAGAGCTTTTATTTACGCTCAAACTGTGGTCATTGAGGGGGGGAATATTTCAATGATTGTTTATATTTTTAACGATTTTCAGTATGAAAAATTGGTAAATGGCAATGTATTTGTGAAATTTTGTAATTGTGTAATAAAGTGTAATTTTGCAACATTTAGTTACTAGAAATTGCATAATACTAACTTGCATTCTTAATTCATTTAATATAGACGGCACATTTTAACAGTTCTCATCATGTATATAGCTTCAGTTAAATAAACAAGTTGTAAGCGTGTTTGTGGCAGCAATTAAGATTAAAACATCAAATTTCAAAGTGAAAAAAGAAATTGGCAAGGCGGGACTTGAGCCTGCGACCTCCGGAATACCAGACCGGCGCTCTACCAACTGAGATATCTTGGCCTCTGTTGGCGGTCTCTCAAATTGTCAGTATCTTTGTTCGAGATTAAAACGTAGTACATGTACAATACCGAGAGGCAGATTAATAAAACAATTTTCGGATTTACATAGCGTATATTGAAAAGTGTTTGCAGCAATATAACTGAGCAATAAGAGGATTGTAAGTACATGTACACGTGTACTATAGCCAATAATATCACTATTATGAGCTCTAACAATCATAATAATTAATGTTAACTTTTTCAATATGAAAATATGATTATAGTGATTGGATTGAGAATAAGCCAAGGTAAAATTATTTACCCTAAACAAACACTTGACAAAAATTATAAACTACATTCATCACACTTGAAACAAATCAGTTAGGCCTATTTAACAAAGTTATTTAGCCAAGCAATGTGAATAGCGTTGTGGAAAGCCTGCATGACTACATACAAATTACAATACCAACATATACCAAATAAATGAGAATAACAAGAAAGTTCATTATCTACAGTATTCTAATTTGCATATTTCGCAAGAATCAAAAGTCAGTTGGTTTTGTATAAAATGGTCCCATGCAGATAAATTAAGGTGACTCTCTAAATTAAGAGCATGCAATGACGACGAAATACTACAACGTCGCTTTCATACCAGTTCATTTCTAAGACGCTTGCAGTAATCACCAATCAGGAAAAGTAGCAGTTTGTTGTGGCAATTATCTGATACACGTTTTAATGATATTTCAGATGAAATGAAGAAATTAATGCCAGTAATTTCAGTCACTGGCTGTATGAGGAAATCTTACTGTGACTGACACCTTTATTAATATGGACGAGTACCGTAAAGCGGGGTAATTTTGGTAATTCTGATGGGGCAGCATTGGCAGATTTTTCACTCCAAGAAATAAAGGTTCAGTTTTGCACCCAATAGTTGATAAAATAGCAGCACCACTAATGTTGCAAAATGTGCACCCTGTACCTTAGGGGTGCAGCTATTGTATCAATTAGGGTGCACATTTGAACATTTATTTCTAGGAGTGTTATTTCAGTGTTTATAGGAGTACATTTCTGTAAGATATATAAAACTAACAAAACAATCTAGTTCGGGGGGGTTATCCAACTCTTTCCTGATTTTTGACATAACAAATAATAATACAAATAAAAGTAAAACCATAACCAAAACAATGGACAAATTACCCCGTGTTACGGTAAATGAACAGATATGGACAATATACTGATTGATTGTGAACATTAAACCGTGGCTGTAATTATATCGATATATATTCTTCTACTATGGATATACAGGGTGACTCTAAAAAAAGATAACCCATTTTTAAATTCATATTATTGCAACACTACTGAATATTTCTGAAAAAGACAAATGTCTGTAGAAATGGTAGAATGTCCTCTGTCCAATGGTATAAGTTTCATTATGTCATTGCCATGGATGACTGAATAAACAAGACATTATGAAAGGTACTGAAATCAGCACTGTGACAAGTTGGGATGATAAGGCGGGAAGTAAGAGACATGAGACGAAGATGCCAGCTATGCACTAACAGGAATAGTGGCCATGTGGAGGGTACACACCTTGAATTTGTCAGGTAAGTGTACCACAAAAAAATAAATGGATCAGAACAACGATTCATGGACCCTGTCATAACTTAGTCAATGTGTTCAAACAGCAAAATAATTTGTCCTTAAAAACAACTGCCTGATCTTTGTCACTCAAGTAGAAACAACTTATCACAGTGCCGATTTTAGTGCCTTTCATAACTGTCTTGTTTGTTAAGTCATCCATGGCAATGACATAATTAACCTTGTACCATTGGCAGAGGACATTCTACCCTTTCCACAGACATTTATTTTTTTTTGAAAAAAATCACTACATGTAGTTTTACAATAATATTACTTTGAAAATGGGTATACTTTTTTAAATACCTCCAAATGGGCACTTTGGGAGACAATCCCATAGAGTCGTGCACAATCTTTATTGTAACCTAACCCGTTTTTACCTGGAGCTTTTTCCACGAAATTTCATATTTATGCTATTTAGACCCAAATCTGTCTTCTCCGAGCAAAAATAACTCCCAAATATCGTTTTGTGGGGTAGCTAGACACTTAGGGAGACACTGAAATGTCTCCCTAAGTGCCACTGTCTCCCAAGTGAATCAAAACTATCGCTAATTTGTCTCCCAAAGTGCCTATTTGGAAGAATTTTAGAGACGCCCTGTATATATATATTATAATAGTACACTGCAAACGCTTACAAACAAAATCAATTTCTTAAATAAAAAAGGACATGGTCCAGACGCGTGTTAATGTAAACTACTTGTATAATAACGTTGGAAATATGCAAAAGTGTTCATAATTTGTTTTCATCAGCATCACTAAACAATTTATCTAATTGGCAAGTTATATATGTTGAACGGTTTACATTTAACTCAAGCTGTCAAATTGATGCTAGTCAAAACTTAACGCAAACCAATCTTAGCTCTTTCAATATGTGGAAAGGATGATCAATCCATTTATTGAATATAAACAATAAAAAGGACTAACCGCGGCTAAATATTCATGATTAAATACTTTTACAAATTTAGACATTTTTATCCCATACCTTAACACAGTTAATCTTCAAACGGCACAAAGTTAAGCAACACAATTTCCCTAAAATACACTTCACCTTAGACCAAATAAAAAAAAAAGTGTTGAGCGTCACCGCCCGCTTCTTCTTTTTTTGTTAAAGATAATAACATTTTGAGATCGTATTTTAGACTTTAGCATCACTGTGTACATGCACTGGAAATATTTTTGTTTTTAATAGGAAGGCTAGGATGTGACGTGTAGTCGTGTACGGTGCATACATGATCGACCCACATGAATTTAGATTTTTAATCGTGGGTGAACCATGTTTTAATTTTAAATTGGAAGCTAGGGTGTGACATGTTCACTGCCTGACTAGAATTAAGATGTATCGGGAGGCCATTTTGATAAAAAAAGGGGGGAAAAGGGCCTCCTCCTTCCTTTAAAAAAAAAGGCATGACGCTAAACATGTTTTTCTGTATATATTTGGCCTTACCTAATGCACTATGAATGTACGTATATTGCTAGTAAACAATGTAACTGTATAACTTACTGCAGGACAAACAGAATCTAGTTACTTCCAAAAATTAGCAGTCAACGCCTACAAAATCTCAATAGCTCTTGTTATACAAGAAAACAGTTACTGTTACTGAAATAGTTAATGTTTAACGTTTTAAACCACATAATTAGTTTTAGCTTTTTTATTGACATTTAATTTGCATCCTCTGTACTCTGAGCCTACGTTGGCGTTTATAAGTAAACGTCTAAACATTCATTTCTTGCACTTTTAAGACACAAACGCGCAGTTTCTTTTTGGAAAAATATACACGTAGATACAAAAATAACCTTCTTTTATGAGTTGTTTAGATGATTTTCTAAATGTATACATGTTGCTCATAAAATTGTCTTTCTCTATTGAGTATAAATCCGAGTACACACTAATCAAATAATACAAAAAACGCGTGACGATACGTGTCTCATCTGACAAAGGCGTCTGTTTTTCGAATTCATTACGAGTGTCATGCATGTTTCCTTTAAAATGGCCATTCAAATATATTTAGACTTTCCCGAGAAAACAGTTATCAAATAATTATCGTTGACAAATCCTTATGCTCAAATAAATGCCAAAACTGTATACTTCTTATAATAGTCACAATACTTCCATTGTGTAACATCAACATTAGAGGCCTATACTGTACTCATAAAAAGAAATATGAACAAATCGCTTGACATGTTACTGTTAATAATTCATAATATTGGGGCTATTCCACCGTTATTATGTTTCCTTTAAAATGGCCATTCAAATATATTTAGACTTTCCCGAGAAAACAGTTATCAAATAATTATCGTTGACAAATCCTTATGCTCAAATAAATGCCAAAACTGTATACTTCTTATAATAGTCACAATACTTCCATTGTGTAACATCAACATTAAAGGCCTATACTGTACTCATAAAAAAAAAAATGAACAAATCACTTGACTTTATAATTCTACATGTTACTGTTAGTTATTCATAATATTGGGGCAATTCCACCGTTATTGCAAATTAAGTGCCCGTAACACATCTGTTTAACTTAATCAGATATCATACTCCGATACTCGGCGCGAAAGCGAACTCACATAATGTTGAACACGTTTCCCCTCCGGCGAATTTGCAGCGAATGACCTCGAATTCGCGGCGAGTATGAACCGGCCTTACACGTGGACAGCCAATCACGTGTTTTAAAATGTCTTGGAATATGCTTCCAATTAAGACATGATCTTGCATTTCTAAATCGGACTGATTGGTAATCTACACTTTGATTGGCAGGTATTGATTGGGAGGTATGCGTCAAACTAATGTACACTCTAAAAACAGATTGGTTAAAAGACCAACCAATCTAATTGGTTGACCCAATGTTGGTTGTTTTTAACCAATGTGTTGGTTAAAGCGTAACCAATGCGTTGGTTGTCGGTCAACCAGTCATATTGGTTGAAGGTATCAACCAATCTATTGGTCATTTCTAACCAATATATTGGTTGTATGTCAACCAGTCATATTGGTTAAAGGTTTCAACCAATGTATTGGTCATTTATAACCAATATATTGGTTGTCCGTCAACTAGTCATATTGGTTGAAGGTATCAACCAATCTATTGGTCATTTATAACCAATATGTTGGTTGTCCTTCAACCAGTTATATTGGTTGAGCTAGCAACTAAGGTATCAACCAATTTATTGGTCATTCATAACCAATATGTTGGTTGTCCTTCAACCAGTCATATTGGTTGAGCTTGTAACCAAGGTATTAACCAATATATTGGTCATTCATAACCAATATGTTGGTTGTCCTTCAACCAGTCATATTGGTTGAGCTTGTAACCAAGGTATTAACCAATCTAATGCTATTAGACTGGTTGGCCTTCAACCAGTCATGTTGGTTGAGCTTGTAGGAAATGTACCTACAGCAACTGACCAATCAGAAGTAAGGAAATTTGTTCAGACAATAGTCGATGTTAAATTGTAGTATTTAGTCCAAAATGCACTTTTTTGACCATAAAATGTAATTATTCAAACGATTCCATGTTTGAATTTAGATTTTTGTACAAACATAGTGAACAATTCACATTACATTTCATTCGTATTCAAATTTTGACATTAATTATAAAAAACTAGCTGTGACTTCGTCGTGAACAAAAAAGCGAACTATGTAATATGTAATTATTCAAACGATTCCATGTTTGAATTTAGATTTTTGTACAAACATAGTGAACAATTCACATTACATTTCATTCGTATTCAAATTTTGACATTAATCATAAAAAACAAGCTGTGACTTCGTCGTGGACGAAAAAAGCGAACTATAAAACTAACTATAAAAAAGCAGTAGCTAAGTTTGTAGTAAGTGTTCAGTAGGTAATGTATAGGCCTAATAGGTTGTTATTGTATGTATGCGTAATTGCAATGTGTAATAAGTTAATTCCATTGGTAATATTTTATTACGTAATTTGTCCACGTAGGAACCAATACATATTGGTTGTAGCCTAACCATTATAAATTGGTTGAATTAACCAATGTTGTGTTTTGCATTGGTGCTATAACCAGTGCAATTGGTTGCGTGTTAACCAATATGAATTGGTTGTAGCCCTACCATTATGTATTGGTTGGTGTTATAACCAATATGGATTGGTTAAATAGGTAACCAATATCAGATTGGTTGTTTTAACCAATATTGTGGTTATCCACATATCTACCAACTGGATTGGTTGAAATCGACCAATAAATTGGTTATTTTCAATCAATCTGTTTTTAGAGTGTATATTAGTCAATTTTAACCAATAGGCCTATTATTGGTTATTTTGACCAATATTTAGCTTATTGACCAACATCATTGATACTTCCATTGTGTAACATCAACATTAGAGGCCTATACTGTACTCATAAAAAGAAATATGAACAAGTCGCTTGACATGTTACTGTTAGTAATTCATAATATTGGGGCTATTCCACCGTTATTATGTTTCCTTTAAAATGGCCATTCAAATATATTTAGACTTTCCCGAGAAAACAGTTATCAAATAATTATCGTTGACAAATCCTTATGCTCAAATATATGCCAAAACTGTATACTTCTTATAATAGTCACAATACTTCCATTGTGTAACATCAACATTAGAGGCCTATACTGTACTCATAAAAAGAAATATGAACAAATCGCTTGACATGTTACTGTTAATAATTCATAATATTGGGGCTATTCCACCGTTATTATTTTATTACGTAATTTGTCCACGTAGGAACCAATACATATTGGTTGTAGCCTAACCATTATAAATTGGTTGAATTAACCAATGTTGTGTTTTGCATTGGTGCTATAACCAGTGCAATTGGTTGCGTGTTAACCAATATGAATTGGTTGTATAGCCCTACCATTATGTATTGGTTGGTGTTATAACCAATATGGATTGGTTAAATAGGTAACCAATATTAGATTGGTTGTTTTAACCAATATTGTGGTTATCCACATATCTACCAACTGGATTGGTTGAAATCGACCAATAAATTGGTTATTTTCAATCAATCTGTTTTTAGAGTTTATATTAGTCAATTTTAACCAATAGGCCTATTATTTGTTATTTTGACCAATATTTAGCTTATTGACCAACATCATTGGTTGTACACATATCTACCAAGTACCAGTCAATTAGTTGTTTTCAACCAATCTGTTTTTAGAGTGTACCAACGGGTGCATATATACCTACATGTATGTTCCCCCATCCCTAACCCCAAGGATCATGGGATAGGGGAACATCGGGTGGACCTCGCTACCAACGTATTGGCTACGCTCTGTTGATATCATATTGTATAATCTGTGCAGCCCTGTCTAATCTCAACCTACTCATTAACCATACCAATAACTCTAATGCATCCTTGTTCGTTCTGTTGTTATCTCTGAAAACGTCAAAGTAGATTTTCAGTACGCCTCTTGCGCGGACTCTTCCCGATTCAACGGCAACCTGGACTGATCTGCCTGGCAAGTCGGTCAACTGTTCCACGAGTTGCTGCCAGATGTAACCGCGGTCTCGTGTACAGTCCAGGTGATCACACAAGCCCCACACAGCTGCCTGTGACAACCCGCCGAACTCTTTGGGTTCAACCGAACCGTGAACTTTGGTTGAAATTCCGTTGCCAAACTGTTCCTGAGAAATTTGAAGATGTATTTATTTATGTATTACATTTTCTTTACCCAGGGTGTTCCCAAACAGTTTAAATTCTGGTTTCCATTTGGGCCCTGCATACACCATTAAAGGTAGGATACACCATTGGTAATTGCTTGAATTATCATGAATTAATAGGTGTGTATGGTTGTATTTTATAGTAAATATCATTTAACTGACCTGTCCGAAGTTTTACAATCATGGATGCCGAGAAAAGCACGAAAAACGGCGTTTGTTTTTAACTGGCGTCGAGCAGTTATTCTTATGTTATTTTTGTTTTTTTCGCGATCGCCGGCCGGCGATCGCAAATTTGTCTTTATAAAATTATATTTTTCGAAATAATTACAGGATATCTAGCGCAATCATTTTGCTGGATGCCTAGAATTTTAATTTACTTTTAAATGAGCAAGATATTTCTTAATAATTCGGTAGTAACTATTTTCGATATCTGTAAATGGTGTATCCTACCTATAAAGGTAGGATACACAATTGGTAATTGCTTGAATTATCATGAATTGGTAGATTATACATTTTTTTTAATTTTTTTTGGGGGGGGGTATTTTATAGTAAATATCGTTTGACTTTTCTGTTCAAAGTTTTACAATCGTGGAGGCCGAAGAAAACAAGGAAAACGGCGCTCATTTTCAACCGGCGTTGGGCAGCGATTCTTATGTTGTTCTTGTTTTTTCACGATTGCCATAACACATAAAACAATTGCAGAAAAGCTCCAACAGGAGGGCTATACTTTTCACAGATAAAGGTGGCAAAATTTCAGTTTCCAAGGCACAAGTGTACAATAAGTGACGAGAAATGATCTCAGATAGTTCAACTATATCTTAAGCTGTGATTCTAACGAATGTTTATTTCTTGGCCTCTACTTTTTTTACGTCGCAGAAAGGCGAGAAATTTATAGATACGTACACGTGTGCTTATTAAAGACTTGCGTTTCTCAGAAATGCCCGTCTTGTGAAAGCAACTTGGATGCAGGGATCGGTCATATTATCTTACCTTGCAGTAGGCACAAAAAGCAGCTGCCCCTTCTTTCTGAGAAAAAGAAATACATAAACTGAAGGTAGTTAGTAATTCACTCGTCACTCGTCGCAAATCCATCACAAGTCCCCAAATGAACTGTGACAAATGCATTCCTCGGTTGTTTTGTATCCAACACGACCTTTGTGAAATGACTCGTGCTTTACTTGTGATCGAACTTGGTATAGATTTGTTTAGGGACTAAACCATACACCTGTTGACGAACAGTATCCGTTCGTCCATATTTTAAACGAAGATGGTATCAATAACAGGTTGGTATAGTGGTACACAATGTATACTTTTCTCGCCTTTCACCGCTGTGGCCCGGGTTCGATTCCTGGCCTGGACCACATGTGGAATGGGTTTTCAGACCCTGCCTGCTCCCATGGTTTTTTTTCCCACCTCGAAAACTGTAATTTTTTTTTCATTGTCTTTTCTCTACAGGTTTCTTTAGACTTGCGAGCTTACAGTGCCTCTAGGTCGCTCCTGGGGATTTCTTGGTTGCAGTAGCAGAAATAATATAATAATAATATAATACATGTAATCAACATCAATCTGTAAAAAAGATCAATGTATGGACTCATGAATCCCGAAATAGTGTACTGCAACTCATACACCAAAGACAATTACGAATGCTTAAATTGCTCTTATAAATTAGCAGCCTTTTCAAACGATTTACTTCGCAGGATATCAGGATATCAGGTTTTCTCAATAGAAATGGTATATCGACAAAGAACTTACTTGCCGGCATGTACAGCTACTGTTACCTCCAGCACACGCCTTCAGTAGCCAAGATTAAAACAAAAATCACAATTATGAATGTTTAAAAGGCAACGAACACAAAATCACATTTTCAGTGTTTTAATACTCATTGAAAGTACTTTTAAGTGCATTACTGTTTCATTGTCAACTGCGAGAAATGCTCTTGGACATTTTTTCACACACACAAAAACAAAAAACTAACTAAAAAAGAATGAATCAGATACTGCAAGATTGTATAAATCTATATCATAGAAAATGCTCTCTTATACATGGCATGGGAATCATTTCACAACATTCCCTTGCAATTTGTATTATTGTTAAGCCTGAAATAAATTAAGTAAACACTGTTCCTTTTTTAAAGGCGTAACTGTTTTCTTTGGGTATAACAATATTCAACACAACGGACTAATCCACTGAAAGGCTATCACCAAAGAAAGTATGGAATAACAGCTGGTCTAAAGTTTAATAAACTCACCCCTTGTTGATGAAGACCTTTACTTGATACTTTTGAGATGGATTCCTTGCAGGTCAACATTTCCTTTAGTCGGTAAAGACAATTTACACCATTGTGTTTTTGTTTATTCTCGCACATACACTTGTGCTCATTATATATATTTATTTTAATTCCTACAACACTAACTGTTTTTATTTGGCAATTGGTATTTATAGTAACAGCTTTTGGACAATGAGGTTTTAGGTCTCATGGCATACCAGTGCTTAAATATACTGAATGACCTTGAGTAAAAATCTTATACAAACACAGATTTTGCCATTTAGTGCAAAACTGATACCACAATTTGAGACCATATACATTTACATGTATATGTACATAGTGTTTTACTAGGTCTATTCTACCAATTTATGCAGTCAAAACTTTTAGTGAAGGTTGAGCTCCAACATTTTCGGGGTCCTGCTCCTGAACTACAAATTTGTTTTCATACACACTGTATACTTGTAGTGGTAGTGGATTATGATGCAGACACAAACTTACAGGTGCTTGCTTTGGACAAATCTTCAGTTTAGTTTGGTTTCTGAAATCTTCAGTTGAACACTGGTAAACACGAGCAACGCAGTACAACCCTTCGTCTTCGGAACCGCCTGCTTGCCGTTTTAGAGCGTATGTTACAGAGTTTTCATTGAAAGATCGTATGCTTTCTATATCGATGACCTGTTGAATATATATTTGATTATATAATTTAAAAATGACTGCCAATTAATGTACGTTTTTTAAAGCGATTTAGCCAAAGGCCACTCGAGGTGTAGGCTGCAGAGGAAAGTGTGGAAGAACCAGCCTCTCACACTGAAACAAGATATGATCTCTTCACAGTATGAATATGGTTGGGATGGGTAACTAGTCCACAAGGCATCAATAATGCCCCAACCCATTATGTGTAGGAGTGTTATTGCCCAGGCCGGGCTTGAACCCCCAACCTGTGGAACTACCTGCAGACCATGAATTCAATGCTCCAGACAACTAGGTGTTCAGATATGCTTTGCTTAATAATAGACATTCCTGCATCATTCATGCATCCGGAAAGAATTACGTCAGATTCCGTTAATTACTTGGATACGGATTTGAATTGTTTTCTTCAATTATTAAAAGTAGCATGATGATCTATCGAAACTCAATAACCTTAAAGTATGACTATAAAACAAAATGGGTTTTTAGTGTTGTACAAACCTGGTCAGTCGCTCCTCGATTTGCCCAACAATCTTCAAGATCTTGCACACTGATCACCAAGTTCCCACTATCCCAGAAAAACTCCAAGTTTCTGATGTCGTCCAAAATCACAGACTTCATGTTTTCCTCCTTTTTAAAAACATACTGTGCGGAGATGAGATATACCATGGATTAACAACTAAGCGTAACAATAATTAAACTAAAATTTTCTGACATTAATAGACTTATAGATCACTCAGTTATGTCGTGCAGGTTGCAATGTAGCAGCAGAGATACTGTAGCAGCATAAACAGCAAGCCGCGAGCGAATTATAAGCTTTAATGTCATCATCATATTCCCATCACAACAATCTTTCACACTTGGGGGATAATATCTGTGTGATATTTTACATGAACAGATGGAAGTCACACAATTTGCAGGGAAAGAGGTTTTGTGATATTCCAATTTTGATGCAAAGTTGGAGCAAAGCACACATAAAACAAATGAATAAAACAATTTAAAAGCGTTTAAATTCCTTACATACCTCTTTCACATTGTTTTCGGCTTTCCAAACATGGACCCGAAATGCATACTGATTACATTGCTTGTCAAGGAGGTCACCAAACACACCGACCTTCAGCCTCATACTGCTTCCAGGATTAGGCGTGCCAACCAACGTGAAATTGGTGAAGTGATCGACCAGCACAAATACCTTCTTCTCCGTTACTAATGCAGGGTTGTCATCCTGCCACTGACTCGCTTGTGAGTCGTCATGATGCATCCTGACAACTAGCTTCTCATATCTTTCTTTTATCAAAACAGCGTGGTGAGGAAAGGACAACACTACCTTCTCTTCAAATCCAAGACCTTCGGGTCCGCACTTGACACTCGGTGAAAGCGAGACTTCTGTCTTTTTCATGGCATCATTAGGTGGTGCAGTAGGGTCTACATAGATGTAGACTTGCTGAGGCGACCCCCGAGCTATTGCACCACGTGAGATGGTGAGGTGCACGCCATACTCCTCCAGGGACAAACTTCCACCCTTCTCGTTGAAGTAACCGATGGCGATATAGGGCAACTGAAGTCTGCTAGCCAACCGCTCAGTTGCAGTTAGCTCCTCCGTAAGATTGTTAGCTTCATCTAGCACCAGTTGGAGATGACTCGGGTCTTGCGACAGCTGTACATGAATTCCCTTACTGGCCTAAAATAGGTTTATAATGAATAACGAAATATTCAGTTTTGTAATAACAAAAATCACCATTTGAGTCAACAAATAAATAGTCATGATTTATATGATTTTTGCAATATGTCATTGGTTTTATTCTTAGGTTTAATATTGATGTCAGAAATTGCACTGAAAAGAGTTTTTCCTTTCATTAAAATTTCAAAAGAAACGATTAATCATTTCTTTGACGGTATCAACTATTCCCCCATACCTGGAAATATTATTTACAGTTAGGCCCTTACGTTGTCATTAAATAGGCTCTATATTATGATTGTCTTTCGGATAAACATTAATTCATTCATTCCACAGTTGGTCTACTAAAGACTCACCTTCTCGCGATGTTCTTTTTTCACAGTCGTTGGGACGTTCTGTGTAAACCTCTGCTTATACTGTGACGAAGTGGCCAAAGCTTGTTCTGGGATTGAAAATAATTATGATAAACTTATTTGACTATTTTGTTTGGTGATAAATTTAGATTCAGGCATGAAAAGGGGCCGTATTCGAGCACAGCAGTCCCTACTCGATTCTCGGACTGGGCTGCGGGCTGGATTCACTGTCAATGAGTCCAGGTCAGGATTTGTAATAGTTATGTGTACAATATTACCTGCACTTGCAAAAGATGGTACGTTGTTAAACCAAGCGAAACTTGGTAATAATCTTTGCCAAACCGCAAAGTATGGTGGTCCTGCTGAACGGACATGCAATAAAATCTGCAATATCGCAGAAATCTGCGCAGAAATGTGCCATAAAATGTTTAACCAATTAGGGAAAACAAGTCATATTTTCACAGGAGTCTGATTTTCATATATATGGCGTTATCTGGGAAAACCCTTCACATTGTGAAATTTGTTGCACAGATGCGCTGCATACAATTCAAAAGTTCATGGTACGCTACCCAGAATACTGTGCGTTTCTTTCACATAAATCTGTGAAGCTGCATCAGCGCCGCGGCTCATGCGCTTCATACAATAATCATAAGGTAAGGTACACAACAATTTCACCATGTAAAGGGTTTTCACAGATCGCATCACATATCACACCGGCCCCACTTCTGACACTTTGGTAAATTATTACAAAAGTACTCTGTGTACACTTTTTAACACATGAATCATCACCTGGTATTGATATATCCACATCAAGGTAGACTATCTCGTCTTCTGGAGGTATACCCTCTACTAGTGGTTTAAATTCGTCGTCCATTTCTATTTCATATCACAAATTAAAACAGTAAAGAAGAAAATTCTGATGAAGACCGTACAAATCCAGATGTGTAAATCTAACAAACGCGCACTTTACCTCCACATGAAAGCGCTGTATTGCATTTAAAGCGTGTGTAGTGTTTGTTCTTCGTTTTAATCGGCATTTTTTTAAAATTGAAACCACAATAATCCGAGAGGGGGTAATCCCTGGCTAATCCCCCGTTCAAATGTTTAAGATCAATATCCCCAATACCTGGGATTAACACCCATGTCTCAGGGGCTTCGTGGCGTGCTGAAAACCCTGAAACGACACCTTTATACCCCGTCACACCGGACTGGCGTCCTTACTGCGTCCTAAAATGGAGGACGTCGATGGTCGCCGTGAGAACCCCAATCCTTTTTCTTTAAAATATCAAGATTTCGGTCACCCGTCACACCGGGGTCCTGTGCTCCGCGATCTGTACGTCTACTCGGCGTCCCCACGGCGTTCTCACCACGACCTTACCGCGTCCTTGGCGTTTCTATTGAGTTTGTACGGCGTCCCCACGGCGATCATCGGCGACCTCACGGCGTTTTTGGCGTTTCTACCACGACCTTACCGCGTCCTTAGACGTGGTGGGGTCGTGGTAAGAACCCCATAGACGTGGTAAGGACGCAGTAAGGTCGCCGCGGGGTCCACGATCCATTTATTCGCGTCTCCACGGCGACCCTACCACGTCCATACTGCGTCCCTAGGGCGTCCTTCGAGTTCCTACTGCGTTGCTACGGCGACCATGGCGACCCCAGGGCGATCCCACCGCGTCCTGAGCCAGGACGCCAAACCTCGGCGTTTACTTTGAACATGTCCGAAGTAAACGCCGTCGCTCTGCGACCTTCGGCGTCCTTGGGGTCCCCACGGCGTCCTTCTGCGTTCTCACCACGACCCCGCGGCGTCCATGGCGTCCCTACCGCGTCCTGGGTCGCCGTAGGAACGCAGTAAGGACGCCAGTCCGGTGTGACGGGGGTATAAAATATAACGCTCACAAAAATTAATAAAAGAATCGTCTTGATATTCATCGGAATTAAGACCACAATTAATGCTCGATGCTCGAAAAATTTAAAAGGACGGTGGTCAAATTACCTGTGTATATCCCAACACCCTGGCCTGATAGCACTGCAAGGTATCGCTCGTCGGCTGTGACGGTAAGCCCCATTGGCATTTGCCCGCCTGTTGCAAGGCAGTTAACGAAGTTCCCCTGGTTGTCGTATTGGTCTACATTCCATGCATTATCAACAATATCACCATCTTTATTATCACATAGCACGAAGATGGCCGATTTGGTGCAGCATAAATCCAGTATCAGTCGACTAACCCACCGTGCCGATTTTAGGGGAAAGGCTTTAGCACTGGTACTGTTACCGTCAACTACGAGTATAGTTTGGTAGTCACTGATGAGGATTCTATCGCCATTATCAACAGCCAGCAAGAGAGGTGCTATTGATATGTGTATGGTGCGTAGGATCTCACCATCTTTGGGCCTGTGCTCCACCAACACTTTCCTATGGCCATCACCTACTATGATGGTCCCATCCTTTCTGACTGCTACACTGCATGGATGAACATCTACCCGCCCAGCAGCCCCTTCGCCGCATTGTGCGGTGAACTGGAACTCTAGCTCGCCGTTCATCTTGTACAGTTTGACTTGATGGCTGGATTTTTCTATTATCACCAATCTATCCAGTGTGGCTGAAATGCTAGACACATCTGTGTTATAACAAAGTTAAATCTAAATTTGAATTTATATTTCAAAAATACATTGCAAGGGAAACAACGTTTACCATGATTCTCCAAGATTACACTTTTTGCGCTTTTATTGCGCAACCATGACAGCGAAATCTACATGTAGTTTAATCAAAGGAAAACTTGTATAAATGTTGTCATTTAAAAATCACACTTCGTGCCAAGTACGTGTATGCTTTTTTGCACCCATTTTGCTTGTTTTGGGGGAAATGAAGACTTGTGCATTTCATTCTATAAATAAGTCATTATATTAATAGGGCATTCTATAACAATTTCAGTCCCTCTATCTTTGCACAATAATTATTGTATGTAATTGTAAATTCTGCTTGTTACCAATTAGACATGAAGGTCTTAGCTGAAATTCTCTGCATAACTCACTGAAAGGCATCCATATAGCCTCCAATTATATTCAAATATATATTTAAAAGTAATATATTGTCAAATTACTTGATCTCGGATTGAATATTTCCTAATGGGCTACCCTACTGTGTATTTCTATCAACTTTTATCGATCTTGACTATTAATTTGGCGTTAATTATTTGTTATCGTCTTACATGTGTATGTAGTTTAACAGTCTTTTTATATCACTAAATTTGTGTCGAAGGGGATCCCTACCCGACAAGCTTTGCTTTTGGCCCTTCCACATGTTATATACAACTAGTCAAAAGTACCCGTGGGTGTAATATATGACCGGAAGAAGGGAAGTTGGGGATGGGGTGACGTACCCGTACCCGTAAGTTTAGTCAAAAGTACCCGTGGGTGTAATATATGACCAGAAGAAGGGAAGTTGGGGATGGGGTGACGTACCCGTACCCGTAAGTTTGGGCGAGATCGGACCAAGGACTTGGGAGGAGTAGCGGAAAACGAACATTTGACCTTTGACCCCAGTGACCTTGACCTTTCCAAAAATGAACCCCTCAAGGGCAATTCTGGGGTCAACTTACATCCACCCACCAAGTTTGGGCGAGATCGGACCAAGGACTTGGGAGGAGTAGCAGCGAAAAACGAACATTTGACCTTTGACCCCAGTGACCTTGACCTTTCCAAAAATGAACCCCTCAAGGGCAATTCTGGGGTCAACTTACATCCACCCACCAAGTTTGGGCGAGATCGGACCAAGGACTTGGGAGGAGTAGCAGCGAAAAACGAACATTTGACCTTTGACCCCAGTGACCTTGACCTTTCCAAAAATGAACCCCTCAAGGGCAATTCTGGGGTGAACTTACATCCACCCACCAAGTTTGGGCGAGATCGGACCAAGGACTTGGGAGGAGTAGCGAAAAACGAACATTTGACCTTTGACCCCAGTGACCTTGACCTTTCCAAAAATGAACCCCTCAAGGGCAATTCTGGGGTGAACTTACATCCACCCACCAAGTTTGGGCGAGATCGGACCAAGGACTTGGGAGGAGTAGCGAAACAAACAGACAGACAAACGTTGCTCGAATTATAGTATGATGATGATGATGATGATGATGATGATGATGATGATTTAAACGAATGGACATAATTAGTTTTAAAATGTAAAAACTAATTTCACAGATGTCTAGCATCCTATTGTTATTTGTATGAAATGTGGTAAAAATAATAAAGAAATAATTAATGGACGGACAGACGGATGAATGGAGGGACGAATGGACAAAATGAATTTCAGTGATTTTTTGTGGGTAGGTACAGTTTACTGTCCATGATCATTTTACAGTTAACATCTTTTGAACGAAACAAACGCTGTGACATTTACGCTGTGACATTTACCAACCTTTGGTTGCTATGCTTTCTTTTGGAACACCGTTGATGTCGTACACCTTCACTCCCTGGCCTTTCTCTGCCACTACAATGTCATTTGATGGAGTAGCAACAATATAATATGGTGGACATGAGGTATTTCCGGGGGGGAAGTTTTTCCTGAGCATCCATTTTCCGCGACCTACAAGTACATCGCGAATGCCTGTACATTTGAATATAGAAACAAATACATTTTCGCGTTACTATAATAAACATTGCTACATGTATTTCAATTCAGTATAGTTCAGCAGCTGATTTCACGGTACATTTTGAGTAGCTTACGCCATGCGTTGGAATACTCCGCAAATGTGTTGCGAATGTAGCTTCGCCATAACTTACGATCGATTTCATGAAACTTGGCATAGCTGCGCAGTATTTTAAATGCAAACCTCTTGGACGACGATAATTCGGCGTTTACGACTCTTTGTGTATAATGTCGTCGAATTACCAGTTCTCGTGGAATTACGTACTGTCAAACTTCTTTGAAACTGTCGTAAGCAAAATGTTGCGATGCAAAATAATGTTGCGCAACTTACGCAAAACATTGTGGCGCAAGGGGGGCTTGCGACATTAATTAAGGTTTCATAAATTGGCTGATGGGGTTGAAACGTTATCTTTAATCTTTCTAATCTAAATTTGATAATCTATATTCACCTAAGGATGACAACTGCTTCACTATTAGGCCTACTGTCTCCTTTTCTCCTCTTCCGAGGATTTTCCTGCGTGTATCTTTGTGGCCCGAACGGGATTCTTCGTCCGTATCCAATTCGAAGCTCTGTTTTAACGGACCTGTACATTTGAATATAGAAACAAATACATTTTTGCGTTACTATAATAAACATTGCTATTTCAATTCAGTATAATTCAGCAGTTGATTTTACGGTACATTTTGCGTGAAACTGTCGTAAGCAAAATGTTGCGCAGCAAACTAATGTTGCGCAACTTACGCAAAACACTGTGGCGCAAGGGGGGCTTGCGACATTAAGTAAGGTTTCGTAAAATCGGCTGAGGGGGTTGAAACCTTATCTTTAATCTTTCTAATCTAAACTATATAATGTATATCTTCACCTGAGCATGAAAACTGCTGCACTATTACTTCCCCCTTTTCTCCGAGTGCATGTAGGAGGGTTTTCTTGCTTGTATCTTTGTGGCCCAAACGTGATTCTTCGTCCGTATCCGATTCGAACCTCTCATTATGTGACCTCTGTTTTAACGGACCTGTACATTCGAATATAGAAACAAATACATTTTCGCGTTACTATAATAAACATTGCTATTTCAATTCAGTATAGTTCAGCATTTGATTTTACGGTACATTTTGCTTAGCTTACGCCATGCGTTGGAATACTCAGCAAATATGTTGCGAATGTATAGCTTCGTCATAACTTACGATCGATTTCACGAAACTTGGCATAGCTGCGCAGTGTTTTAAATGCAAACATCTTGGACGACGATAATTCGGCGTTTACGACTCTTTGTGTATAATGTCGTCGAATCGCCAGTTCTCCGCCCGCCATTTTAAAAATAATTTTGTCCAACTTTTTGCAGAATCAAGCGGCAACTCTTTAGTCACGGTAAAAAAAAAAGCAATTCAGTCAATACTGTACTTCAAACACAAGGCTGTGAGTGTCATTTATCAAGCTTGATAAGTTCAGCAATGACAATCACGACTATCACTATTTGCTGGTAAAATTTGTCATTTTCAGTCGCTACGCCACAACTTACGCCACTTAAATTGACTGCGCAAGCTACGCCATAATTTTGTTGCGCAAGTCGCAACAAAATGTTGTGGCGCAAGGGGGGCTTGCGACATTAAGTAAGGTTCCGTAAAATCGGCTGATGGGGTTGAAACGTTATCTTTAATCTGTTTAATCTAAACTATATAATGTATATCATCACCGTATGAGGACTGCTTCGCTAGCACTGGCTCCTTTTCTCCGAGACCGAGAAGTTTACTGCTTGTATCTTTGTGGCCTGAAGGGGATTCTTCGTCCGTATCCATGGCAGTGTCAGAATTAACTCTACAAAACAAAACCATCAACAAGTAAACCTCTACTATAGGCATCTGATACAATACTCTATGGGCGACGATTTCTTGTCGACATTGGGGGGGGGGGGGATGAGTGAGGCAAGGAACGGGGAAAAGGTGGCGTGTGGGGGAGGCACTAGGACATTTCCTGACCACAGAGAGTGTTGCAAAAATCATAGGAATACAATATCAAGCGCATATTCGCACATTTTATTTTTAGAATTCCAAGGACTTGCACAAATCTGACACACCTACATGTACACAAATGTGTAGTTGCCGTCAATCGGGGACCCTAACTCGAAACCCCTTTGTCCTCGTCATTGTACACGAATGTCAATCAGGGATGTTTTTCAATCGTTGATCCTATTGTTCAACGTCCCCTATATAAATGCAGTAAACAAAATCACGCACACACATACGTTCCATACATACTATGGACGTTCTTTTGTTTTCGTGTTGTTAAGAAAACATTGGCAAAAAACTTTTCTCGCATCCAGAGATAACCCAATTTTTCTTCTAATTAAAAAGTTTTTTTTAGAAAGAGCAATACGGACCGTGGACGTGTGCAAGTCCACAATCCGTAACCTCTTCCCCGCCGCATCCTGTGGACATCTTTTGTTCGCAGGTCTGCATAAAGTACACACAATTTGTTCTGTGTTAAGCTTTTGTTAAATAATTAATTGTTTCAACAAATTGTCAAATAATTTCCATGATGGCTAGCAAAAAAATGTCTTAAAGGTATAAAACGCATTCACTTTTTGAGAGTTTACGTATGGGCTAGGGGTTGAATTTGTAGGGGACCTGGGGGTGTACCATTAAAGGCAAGATACACCATTGGTAATTGTTTGAATTATAAGGAATATGTGGATTTGGGGGGTTGTATTTCATAGTAAATATCGTTTAACTGACCTGTCCAACGTTTTACAATCATGGTTGCTGAGAAAAGCAAGAAAAACGACGTTCGTTTTCAACCAGAGTCGGGCAGTTTTTCTTATGTTGTTCTAGTTTTTTTGCGATCGCCGTCCGGCGATCATGAATTTTGGTTCATACAATTAAATTTTTGGGAACAATTATTACAGGATATCTAAGGCAATCATTTTGCTGAATGCCTACAATCATTATTTACTTTCAAAATAAGTAAGATATTTATAATAATTCAGTAGTAATAATTTTTCGATATCTGCCAATGGTGCATCCTACCTTTAGGGAGGCACAGTGTGTTGGTTTCAAATATGGTGTCTTTTATTCACACTCGAACAATTGTTTAATTAACGAGGTTACATAACTTTCATCATTGCCGATTCACCAGTATACTGATTATCAATATTGTTCACTTGATCTCTTGATGAATTGTTCACTTGTAACAGTTCACTAGCGGTTCACGTAGGCCTACAGTTCATGATTCACGTAAAAATGCAATAAACAAAAGAGTAAATAATCCTTAAGTAAGAATACATTGTGTCCTAAATATGAACCAAGAACGTCTGAAACGCTTTTGTTATCGTCAAAATATCTGAAACGTGAACAATAGACTTACGTTTCAGACATTAAATGTATGAAACGTAAGTAGCGATTACGTTTCAGACAAATGTCTGAAACGTAAGCTTTCTAATCACCGATTACACTTCATACATTTCCAAACCTCCAAATGTCTGAAACATAATCAGGTTAAAAACATTGGCCCACTTTGGCCTGGAAATGTCTGAAACATAATACAGCCCTTGTGTATAGGATTAAGAGGTGTCAGACAGCTAGCCTCGACCACCAGTTGTCAACGACCACAACTAACCACAACAACTTACCTGGGGCCGGTTGCACCAAACATATCCTACATGCTTGTCGTAAGATAATAAATTTAGGACAACCCTAAGACATGTCGTAACTGCGGTTGCACCAAAAAGCTTTTAGACCTGTCCTAAAATGCATATCTTACGACACGTAAGGACATGTCCTATTGTATAATTATAACTGTATTGGGACCGACGCAGGTCACAACTCCGAAATGATATAGCAACTGTACACAGCATGTTTTCAATCAAATATGTTTAATTGTTCTTAAAAAGCAAACAAATTTGATACACCAATCAAACATGTCAATAAAGAGCACGTTCTCTCACTCATTTCGAAAAAAAGAATTACCGAAATTGATCCATGCTATCAGAAGTTATGCATGTGCATGGAATACTATTGGAAGCTGTTGAATTCAAATATAAATGAGATTTTAATAACTGAAATTAGGACTAAAAACCTCATTTGCATTGTCAGATTGAGATTGCATTTAGAATTGGGAACAAGTGAACACTTTTCCCCGAAATTTTAATGGCGATTTTTGTATTTTTAATTGTTTTTATTTACAATTTACATGTATATTGGAGTGAGCCAAACATTTGTCATTTTTTCCCTTCAAGTTATTGAGGATGAGAAACACAAATAAACAGTGTCAGTCACACTGGAGTAAAGCCTTAAGATCAATTGCGATGATTTTATTTTGGGTTTCTGTAGTTACATCAAAGACGTACACAACTTACAAGACGTACAAATTACGTTAAAAAAAAGGACCCTGCAAATCCAAAATAAATAAATAAAACTATGTAATATCATTACTGAAAATAATTTATACATTTTGTAAATTTCCTTGCGATTATGCAAGCAAAGGAAAATATTGTTTACCCACTTGAATATTTAAATAAATCTGCTAATACGACTTAGTCTTAACCAGACACGGGTCACTGGTGTTACTGTTGTTTTTAAAGTAACGCCAACGGTGCAGCCCACGGCATGAAGTCTTGCTACAGAAAGGCGGCTACCCAGCGCCTAAAGCAAAGGCATACATTTACGTAACGTAATACAAATAAATACATAAATACATGTTTCACGTCGCACAGTGCATGTACATGTACAACGTACATGTACAGTGTTGCCACTGCTTGAAGGATCTTGAAAGATCTTGAAAGATTATATGTGAAAATATATAAAAGTACACGTGAATTTACATGTGAATTTACATGTATTTTATTAAGTTGTGTACAAATTTACATAGACTTGGAAGAACTTGAAAGATTCTAAATGCTGATCTTGAAAAACACTGGTATCGATGTATCTGCACATGCACGGGAGAACACAGCGCAGTTTTGCACCATAAAATAACGTGCAATAATTGTGCAGAGCAGCAAATAACTTGGCCTGTAATGGCAGACTGGCTGAAAGAGTCTTCTGCAATCTTAAATATAAGAATAAAAGCAGACTGCTTGCCAAACTTACACAAGTTTCTGGACAAATGAATGAAAGTTTCTTGCCAAGCCTAGGCGATAGCAGCAACCAGCAAGAGGCCGCACCGTATTTTGATTCGCGTTGCCGGGCCGCGAATTTTTTTTTCCCAAACAGGTTTGCACAATTTCATGAATTATTCAGTAGTTGCGTTGATCGCTGTACAACACTTAGGTTCTAGGTCTCCCTTTCCCCTTAAATTAAAAATACTCTAAAGATATCAATTTGACTAGGAAAAACGAGGTGACCTACTACAGCAGGATTCGAACCCGGGATCTTTGATCCATAGCCAATCCCACTATCCACTACACTACGTATAGCAGCTCGACAACAGCTGTTCTTTAAAGTGATTTATTGTAACTAGTTAACTAATAACAACAATGCTGTGACGTCATGTTTTATTCCGATGAATAAACATAACTTCTCATCCAAACTACTGAATAATTCATGAAATTGTGCAAACCTGTTTGGGAAAAAAAAATTCGCTGCTGGGCCAGCGCGTCTATATCTGACCGCATGGGCTGTTCCGTTGTTCCGGTTATACCCCTTCTGCATTACTACAAAGTGAGCCCATATTTATTAATGTTCTAAATAATGTTGACGGTAAATCATACTAATTAAAATAATGAATTATCCCATCTAATACATTCACATCATTTGTCAGTGTTCTATCTACGAGGTGTCTCCAGTACCGTATGTAGGGAAGCATAGAGGGATCATTACAGGGGGCTCTGAGCCTGTATTAGAAGACTCCATAACTTCATTGAAAGTACGTGCCAACACGTACAAAATAGTAGACGTAGTTCCAGTCGCGAAACCCATCTCCCCACATCTTCCCTGATTTAGTACCAGCGACCACGAATGGTACCAATGTAAACAAATGAGACACACTTGACTTCAATTACAGTAAATTGAACAAATTGCACAACATTAAATAAAACCCAACTTGTTCATAAGAATCACAACTGATTAAATTACTAGAGATATTATGCAAAACTCTCGTAACAAAAAAAACATTTAACAAGAACAAACTCCTGTCTAAACCTGTTTTGATATTTTTTTACAAAATCTGAAAGGTGGCAGCAACCGCAAGTTGTTATCATTTGACGAGTAGTCAACCGTTTTTTTAGACTGGCACTTTACTCCGATTTCATAGACCATAGCTGGCCTAATCGTATATTGACTTTCAAGAGGGTCTCCCCTATACTGATGTATATTTAAAAGGAGCTACCACTCAAAGCTAGTTGGAGACGACCGTAAAACGACGTCGTTAGCCGTCTTTTTTTGGTCATGACCGCCCCCAGTACACACGACGAGATAACGACCATAAAACGACGTCGTAAAGCCGTCGTGTGCCCACTGGGTAGGACCACATGTCCCCTAAAAGTAATGCTGCGCTACTAATACTAAACTTTCACATGGTGCAATATTATACATCGCTCTTCTAAAATGGTGCACAAAGTCACAAGAATACCCAGGAAATATAAAAGATATGGGCAAAGTTTCGTAGTAAATCATTATTGACTTTTTCCGCAAAAACAAAAACCAAAAGAACTAATCAGTCAGTCCACACTGCGTGCGTTAATGAGGTCAAATCCCGTGTTTTATCTGAACAGCCCAACGTGCACAACCGACAACGAGATTTTGCACAGGGCACGATGCTAACGTGCTTCAGTTTGCATCTAACATGGCGAGGTAAGTGCACGTAGGACGTTTTGCCGATTCGAATGATATCATTAGTTTGAGTGATTGTACGGCTTTTTTCATTGTAAGGATTGATTTGGGATAGTTTTGTTTTTGCAGCGCCCTGACCCAGCTAAATAAAAAGAGGATATAATACTGCTAAATAACGAAAGACTAAAGTGCAAGCTATCTTTTAGGGTAATTTTTTGCGTGTGGGCGATGACATGTGGGAACGTATTTACTTCTGCTTTTGGCGAGATTTCAGGTTTTTTTACTGATTTTACAGTTAACTTTATTTACACGCGTGTTTTTTATTCTGTCTCGCGGTCGGCATGACGTCACCGGGCCTTGTTTCTTGGCTCT
Source organism: Crossaster papposus (assembly GCA_037893245.1). Classification (NCBI taxonomy): domain Eukaryota; kingdom Metazoa; phylum Echinodermata; class Asteroidea; order Velatida; family Solasteridae; genus Crossaster; species Crossaster papposus. The sequence goes on along the minus strand of JBAIAA010000288.1, from coordinate 1,316,966 downwards.
GATTGGTCAGTGGTGGCTGTTAGTTCGCGCACCCTCTGGACTCAAAGGGGAATGAATAGTGTTGTGGTCTATGTGAACAAAATCTAAATAATTAATTATTGTCCAACACAACACCAAAATATTTCCAAATTTCATTGTTTTATAAAGTAACAAAATCTCCCACGTTACACCGAAAAAAAGGTATTATTTTTCATTGCTGTATTTTTTCTTAGAAAACACGTAATTCCCTGTACAAATTGAATGACGACCGTAAAAGGACGAGAAGGACGAGAAGGACGAGAAGGACGAGAAGGACGAGAAGGACGAGAAGGACGAGAAGGACGAGAAGGACGAGAAGGACGAGAAGGACGAGAAGGACGAGGGGGAGGGGAGGGACGAGATAAAACACACTTTATTTTATCGGACTATTTCTTGTTTGCTATATTCATCCGCCTCTGTGATTGTTATTTAAATTACCTCAATAATGCACTCGCCCCTACCCGGCAAACGGCCCGCTGCACTCAAATTTCTGTTTTCGAAGAGACACCACATTTATATATTCTTTTCTTCATTTCCCAGAAATAAAACGACAGAGATTGCAACAGAGAACTTGACCAAGCCGCTTCCTCATTTCCTGTTTTCGACACTGTTTCCCCGGTGTCGCATAACACTAGCTTCATCCAAATAATGTGGCAAAAGTGGAACAAATGCTTGTGAATTCATGTAAAAGGCTTGGACAAGGAGTCATTGCAATTGATCAGGCCAAACTTTCAATTTCAATTTGCTTCAAAAATGATAACTGGTTTTTTTATGGCGCAATTAAAACAAGTAAACTATTTTGACACCTTAAAATATAATTGCCAAGGTCAAATTAAATCTACATATGTATAAGCCTCTCGTATGAAAAATACAGTATTTATCTGGGATTCTTTTAAGTGGACCACTGAGTAAACAGGGCGACAATTCATTGTTTTCATGATTAAATATTCTTTCTGTAAAAACAATCATTAAACATTTTTTTACCTTTTTGTGTAGAAATGACACCATATTTCTTAAATAGATGTGCAGAATTATCTAGAGTTTTGTATTCCTGTAAATATCCTTGTACGTCTGTAAATATTCTGTTTGTATTTTTGTGTATTATGTTGTTTATTTTTAAGTTTTCCGTTAAACGGATACATGTACAGTTTTGTTGTTGACTTTTAATGATTTTTCCCCCCAATTTTATTTAATGATGTATGCATTAATGTATGTTAGGGCACACCCTGGGGCCTGGGTAATAATAAATATATAAATACATGTTTGTTAGCATTGGCCTGGATTTTCAGTAAATTGGATTAAATTAGCAGTGCCTCTTTTTTCCGAGTTGACACAGATCTAATTCAACACAAAAAGACCACTGAATTTTGGGAGACCAGCAATAATTGCTACACAGATAATCTCAATTCCAGAACGCTAAAATAATTATGGGAATATTATATACAAGTATTTCATCTTCATTTCCAATGTGCATTTGGATCATCATTCCCGATGCACATTTCGCTATGAAGTAAATGTTAAAAGTATAGGTGTGTCAAAAATATTTTCAAACGTGACGTGAACCTAAACCGGCAGTCATTGTAATATTTGTTTTTCTTCAAAATTTTGCTCTTATTTGTAGGACGCGACTCTTATTAGCCTTCACTCGAGTCGACTCTGAGGGATTAATAATAATAATAATAATATTTAAAATTTATATTGCGCCCCTTACATACAAAATGATCAAAGGCGCAGAACACATGTTAAAAAGCACAGAATGGAAGAAAAAGACAAAGAAAAAAAACTGATCACCAGGCCAGTGCCCAAGTCGAGTCGAGTCGTCATTTGCCTGCAGTGACGAGTCGATTCGAGTCATTTACCCGTTGGGACTCGAGTCAAATCAAGTCGACAAAATTTGTGACTCGAGTCAGATCCGAGTTGGTTCATGAATTACAACTCTGGCAGTGGCTATCATTATACGGATCTAATTCCCTGGCATCCAGCCTGACATTGAAAATACACTCTTGACCTTTCACTCTTGGAACCTGTACAATACATTGTAACTATCAAAAATTATTGCTAATGTGAGGTTGGGTAGTCGTGTAAATTACAGGTCGCTGGTCCCTCGCATTCACCTCAGGAATATAGAATGCTCCATGGACAAACACCACTTGAAGCAGTAAATATTTGTATTATATTTAGATGTCTTTTTATTATTAGTACTATTAGCCTGATGTACATGTACCATAGTGCTATAATCCTGAGCCACGCAGCGCTTTTACGCGCTTTCTACTAATACTATAGCGTGGTTATTAGCGCAAAACAAATATGTGACCTGCTCCAACAAAACCAGACATAAATGTTTTTGTTGAAAAGTGAGATATTGTTCTTTTCATTTTTTATTCCCATAGAATCGCGTGTACAGGGCAGTCTTAAAATCATCATAAAATTGGAAGTATGTATGGTATAAAGGTGGTTTTGGTACCAATTGAAAGCTGAAGATGTGTACTAAATGGAAATAACAATATCTCACTTTAACAAAAAAAACACTTATGTCTGGTTTCGTGGGAGCGGGTCACATATGCGCCCAATCAGAGCCTCCGTTACAAACAGACCAAGGCCATTTCCCAAACCCTGGCTTTGGATCTGTCTCCGGCTACAGTCTATTGCTAAATTGTATGAATGAAGCCTATACGGATCTTGCCGTATGTCCGCATAGGCCGTGTTACGCGACCTAAAAATATGCCCAGAAAATGAAATTCGTGGTACCAGTTTAGGAACAAAAAACTCAGTTTGATGTCCTAAATCCGAAAATCAGCGTTGCCGGATGCAGGGAATGGAACATGGAACCTACTTTTTGGGGTCCAAAATCAGAATTTTGGGCGCAGTCTCTAAATCTGCGCTATCAAAAATGCATTTGCACAAGTTTCGTCAGCCTATTTCTCAGTTTTTACTTCCCTTCTGCAGAACAACCCCCAATTACTCGTGCATTGGAACTAAATGGAAGAGCTAAATAGAAGGCAATCGACTGGTGGTGGCACGATCGGCCAATTGAGGCACGATCAACCTTCTAGCGAATGCAGCGCGATCCGATTCGGGCCTACTAGTCCAGGGAAAACAATAAATTTTGTTTTGTTGACCTCACACAAATTGCAATAGAATATTTTTCACCACAGTGCCATTCTTTAGCTCCCTAGAATGGCATACTAAAAATCTCAAAAAATCCAAGTGGTGGAAATATGACTAATCGTTAATCCCTGCCGCGTTATATATTTATCTTATATTTGGGTATATTATTATTATAAATTTTTTTGAAAAGTTTATTTTGGTGATTCTACTTACATATCCTTACTTCAATAACATTTTCTAAAGCATATAAGTGACTGAATAATTATGTGAAAATGGTAATTATCCAGAATGACAACTTCGTGAACCCATAAATGTGCGCACATTACACTGTCTCCAGATATCATCAAGTAGTCAGTATTGGTGAGCTTCAAATTCACCAAGTTGCTTACTGGAACAGTTATCATATTAAAACCTTATGGAAAATCATATGAACAATGATAACATTTTGATATTTAGCCCAGCAAACAAAAAATGGGGATATATAGTTAAATATAAAAAATAAAAAAATTGAATTTGCAGTGGTTTAATTTATATGTAAGGGGATTTTCATTCTGTTCCCCGTCAGGTACCAGCAGTCACCACGAAAAACGGGGACGTAACACGGCCTAGCAAGAGTTATTACTGAAAAGCGCGTAAAAGCGCTGCGTGGCTCAGGATGTAGTGCTATAGGCCTGCAGTCTGTTATTAACAGTTAGCTCTGTGGTATTGGATATTTGCATATAACAGTATAGCAAAAGGCCAGGCAAGTTGTTGTGGTTATAGTTGTGGTTGTTGACAACTGGTATGTAAACGCGCCCGTGCAGTTTTGCGCATGCGCGGTTTTTGTTAAAGCTAGCGCGCTTATTATCACCTCATAAATATTCATATTTTAAACCACCGTTGTTTATTCAGGATTACTCGCCAATCAGACCGCCTTATTACTGTGACGACATGCCTCTGTCGGTTTCTATTCACCCCGGTAATTAGCAAGGTGGCTTCATCAAAATGATAAATACTTGCTAAATTGTAAAAAATATCTTTTTGTAAATTGATTTTGTTGGTATGATTTATCATCAAAATCGACGTTATTTTCTTATGTTCTATAAAAACCTGGCATATTTTATAAACCGCCTTTTTTGTAATTCTAACTTTCCAAAATGTAGTTGTTGCACCCCTGGTGACCTGACTTAGGTCACTGCAGGGTGTTCATTAAATTCTCTGCAAATAGATGACACAAACCGTCCAGTGAGTGGGCTGATAAAACTTTAATAGTGTTCACTCAAAGTCATCCGGTGTAAAAGTGACTGATACCAACAATCAAGGACTTAAACGGTTAAAACATAAGGGATAAAACTATGGGTCAGATATTATAACAATCCTATTTTGTACTGAAGCACCTTTAGACTTAAAGACTTGGCTAGTATTTTAGTTATCTCTACTGTCAAAGTAGTTTTGCGTTCCCGCATACAGCGAGCGGTCTCATTTGTTTAAGACATTCACATTTTATTTTCATTCTTGGTTGACAATTAATTTTCGGTATTTTCTTGGAATTTAAGAAAAAATCACTGTTGAGAGCAAGTTTTGTTTTTTGTCCCCGCTATTTAAAATACATTTGCAACTTTTCGTTTGAACCAGATCGCTGTTACACACGCATGCATGAATTATGTCAGGCAAATCCACTGAAAGTATAACAGGAATAATTGTACTATGAGCCTATATGTAGAGGGGCTTGGGTTGCTGATGGGGTAGGGAATCCTAATGGGCTGGGGCTGAGCCAGGGACCAGTGTGCCACCAGTTACAGGCTCTCTAGCTCTAGGTGTTTATTTTATTGTGCCTGTGTAAAAGAGCAGAAATTAGTTAGTATTAGATTAGCTGCGAATCCAAGAAAAAATTGCATTTTTATAAGAATACACCCCTCTTTCCCTGCTGTAAATTTAGTAGTGTTTCCCCGTGGTACAATCTATACAGTAACAGATTAATTCGACCCTTAGACAATGTTCCTTTGATTTTAGGCCATGTGCTGCTTAGACCTCAAGGCAGACAACAGGCTGTTAGAAAAAGAGCATGTATACCCTCTGTCCCAGGCTTTATCTACGGTATACCACAGTTCAATAGCTCTCCACTTCCCAAACATCTGCCTTTGAAAGTTTTGCCTGCCATTTATTTAAAGTCTTCGCCCTTTGTTGTCTTAATTTTCTTAATTATATTGTATCGTTTTAAAATGTTGTAATTTGTACTCGTTCCAAATTAACTTTTAAGAACAATTTACCAGAAAAGTCACTTCGGGACGAATACGAATTAAAACATTTTAATACAATATAATACAATTAAGAAAGAAAATGAGGACAACAAGGGGCTAAGACTTACCAAAATAATTGGCAGGCAACATTTTTAAAGGCAGATTTATACTCAGAGTGGACGTTTGGGAAGTGGAGAGATATTGAACTGTGGTATAGGCCTATACATGCTCTTTGTTCTAAACAGCCTGTTGTCTGCCTTTGGGTCTAAGCCGCACATGGCCTAAAATCAAAGGGCCCATTATCTCAGGGTCGAATTAATCTGTTACTGGAGAGATTGTACCAGGGGGACACACTACTAAATTTACAACAGGGGAAGAGGGGTGTATTCTCATAAAAATGCAACTTTTTCTTGGATTAGCAGCTAATCTAATACCAACTAATTTCTGCTCCTTTACACTTGCACAGAATTCATGCAGATGACAGACAGGCAGTTACCCACACTGAAAATCACAAATTAATAATATTGAAGTTTGGTTTAAACTAGTTTAAGTACTTGCACCGGCACAGAGACAGGGACGTAAGTCTATAAATCCTAAGAATTTAATGCAGATATCACAATGCACAAAGTTAAGGCTTCCATTTATACATATGTATTTCTTTGGTTCTCATTTCCCACTGACACTAGTATTTGGGGTTCCCGCTATATCCAAGAAACAAAAATCTGTTTTATTACTGTTGACGCTGTCTGGAACCCCATTCGGAATAAAATGTGACAATTGTCACATTTTAGTGAAACAATAGTGATTATTCAATCCGGGCAATCAGACTCTGTGTTATTTAAAAAGTTATTGAAAAAAACCGAATACCACTGATTTGTATGCAAATTACGGCTTACAGCAAGCATCAGTGGAATCACACTAAAAAGATTATGAGAGGCTGCTGCCTTTTATCAAAAGATGCACTATGTTAGATGCCTAGTAATACTGGTCACGGTTGTCAAACTAGCTCAGCTAGTTCAAACATGTAAAGTCAAGCCTAAGATTATTGCTAATTGCTGTGGAATGTCCACCCAGAGACTGGGCCACTATGCTCCATGTATAGCATTATGCCACATTATATACATTGGCATGTTTAAACTATTACAAAAGAATGGCAAAATTATCTTCCCAAAATATTCAAACTAAAACAAATTAACTACCCTACAGAAACCACCAGGAATTTATTTTAAACATTCTAAAACTATAGTATACCATATGCCAAAGAATCAAGAAATAAATCCACACTCCAGATGAGATTAAATGGTCAGGGTATTAAACTATGATCAGTAACTCCATGGAATGAAAAAGTTTGTGAAACAACTGACATTGACCAGTTGTTGACAATAAATATGTAAAAACTAAAGTTCAAAATTCCCGGTGTTTGGAGACCTTCCACTACTACAACTTCGTACAGTATAGTTATGACAGTCCCAATATTTAACAACACTAGGCCTAAATTATGTCATGCCATTTTCAGTATTTAAGATTTATAAGAGTTTAAGAGTTGATCCAAGAACTGTCATTAGCTGTTACTGTTAGCAATGATCTGTCATTCGAAAGAAATACAAGTGAAAATGTAGCCCATACAAACGCACTGCAGAATATTTTCGAAAGTCCAGAAATATGAATAAAACATGGCTGCATGCATAGTGCCATGGTAGTAGGTAGCCAACATTTATTTACAGCCGAATTTCCTAGTCAGAAAAGTAACATTCTTCAAGTTCAAGCCAAAAATAAATAAGTAGTAGCACTGGCAGTGAACTAAATACTATAGGACTATATAGCTATCAATTTTTCAACCTGCAAGGAACATGTCTTACCTGATTGAGAGGGAAACAGGGCGATTGACCAAGTGTGATGAAATCAAAAATAGTCCTTCTTACACGTTGCTGCAATGAAACTGCACATGAAACTGTACTACACTGTTGTGCTTTTACTTTATTTGGTTACAGCAGTATAGTTTAGTGTAGTCAAATGTAGTTGTAGTCAACAACTGTGTGTTATTTCCTGATAGCAAAAAAACAGGAAAACCACTGTCAAACATCTAGAATTTCATGAACAACTCAGGCAAACCGGATAAACAATTAGTTCTCCAAATATCCGCAGTTGAACTCAACTTAAAGGTGGATTCACCATTTGCAGATATCAAAAATATTTACTACCGAATTATTAAGAAATATCTTACTCATTTGAAAGTAAATGTTGATTCTAGGCATCCATGCAAAAGGATTGCGTTAGATATCCTGTAATTATTCCGAAAAATACAATTTTATAACGAAAAATTCGCGATCGCCGGACGGTGATCGCGAAAAAACAAAGATAACATAAGAATAACTGCTCGACGCCGGTTGAAAAAAAACCCGCTGTTTTCGTGCTTTCGTCGGCATCCATGATTGTAAAACTTCGGACATCTCAGTTAAACAATATATGTACTATAAAATACAACCCCCAAATCTACTCATTCATAATAATTAAAGCAATTACCAATGGTGTATAGGCCTACTACCTTTAAGTCAGACAGCCTATAACCTGCAATTCTTTGTCACAAACAAACAGTATATAATCCTTAAAGGGATCGTATACGTTTGGTAATTGGAACCCACTGTTTGTTTCAATTCTACATAGTTATAGATATATAGGCCTACCATAAAACTAACCTGTAAAAATTGCATTTCAAAAGTGGTAGCGATTTTGAGATAATGCCGAAAATATGGAGCGGTTATGTCCACGCATGAAAAATAATCTGCATTGGAATACACAATCTGAGAAACGTCACAGCAGTAACACTTCTCAGATTCAAAATTTTGGGAATAAAAAGTCATATCTTTTTCCATAACCGCAGTACTTCGAAGTGAAATGTTTCTAAAAATGCATTATACTACCCAAAGCTGCTGTACTTCTTACCAAATAAGTTTTTAATGCCATTATTTTTTGGAGTAATTACCAAACGTATACGATCCCTTAATAAAGAACAAGCTCCTTAATTACATGTGAACTATTTCTAATTGTGCCGAATAAAAATAAGAAAAATAAAAAACTCTGACTGAGCCTGTGTATTACTTCTAAATCAGTGTGAAACACATTTTTAAATCATCTTAACTTCCCCTGCACTATCCCCTAATCTGAGACTGTTAATGCCAATATATGATCAATAAGACCAAAACTACATCAAGCGACTTAACAAGACTACGACTGGGCGGATCACCAAACTCTTTCACTAAAAAATATCACTCCGCGTGTACGCCTGTGAGAGTATGCGTGTATGTTCCTCCATCGACACATGAATAGACATATATTACTTAATGGGCACTTTGGGAGACAAATTAGTGATAGTTTTGATTCACTTGGGAGACAGTGGCACTTAGGAAGACATTTCAATGTCTCCCTAAGTGTCTAGCTACCCCTAGCTAACGGGTTAGGTTACAATAAAGATTGTGCACGTCTCTATGGGATTGTCTCCCAAAGTGCCTAACTATAATCATAAAGCTAACTATACGGCTTCTCTATGGTGTACTAAAAAGGTCACTAAAACGGCGCGGTGTGTGTTGTCTAGCGGCGCAGTGTGTCTTGTCTAGCGGCGCGGTGTGTCTTGTCTAGCGGCGCAGTGTGTTTATTGGCGGCGCGGTGTGTGTTGTCTAGCGGCGCAGTGTGTGTTGTCTAGCGGTGCGGTGTGTCTTGTCTAGCGGCGCGGTGTGTCTTGTCTAGCGGCGGGGTGTGTCTTGTCTAGCGGCGGTTTTATTCAAAAAAATCGCGATAACGCAAAACAAAATGGCGGAACAAGTCTGCGCAGGCGCGGCGTGCAAAGCTCGTCGCACCAAACAACAGAGGGCACTAGTAGAGCGTCCTCTGTTGTTTGGTGCGACGCGCTGCGCACGCCTGCGCAGACTTGTTCTGTCATTTTGTTTTGCGTTATCGCGAATTATTTTGAAACTTTCTAACGCAGATTTAGAGACAAATTACACCAGACGGAACCACGAAAAAGTCCTAATTTTAGCGAAATATCGATGCGCTATAATAAATAAACCTGCATGCCGAGTTTGAGACCGAATGATTTCCATGAAATAAGTGAACAAAATCCCGTTTTTTGGGCACTGATGGACGTATGGCCCATAGCACAGAGTGTACTCTGGTGCGGGGCCATAGACTAGGGCTAGTAGTAGTGAGGTTAGAGAGTCCACCCGGGCTAGGCTAGGTACATTCGTTTTTTCTGGGTTGTTCTTTTGGTATAAACGATTGAATAATAAACAGCCGCACTAATATGGACTACTCTTCCGTATTTGTGTTTGCACTTTACAGCTATACTTATTTACTATAAAAGCGGCAATTTTTTCTGTAGGCGGGTTTCAACGTTTACTGCAGTGTACGCGTGACAAAAAGAGCGACCTCTTGTGATCATTCCCCCAAAAAAGCACGAACATTTTGGAGCCTACCAATGGATCACCGGGGTACTGGGTAACAACACAGTAGAGCAGAGGGAGACATAAAAGGCAATGTATATTGAACAACAGCTTTAGGGGGTACGGGTATAGTTGAATTGAAGAAAAATCCCTTCACTTTGATGTTCCCACGGCCAAAACACTACATATTTATTCTCAAGGTCGACATGACGTCACAATTTTAAGGGCAAGCCCCTCGATACCAAAAGTTTCCCCTCCACCGTCCACTCGCGCCGCTAAACAACGCGCTGCTAGACAAGACACATCGCGCCGCTGGACAAGACACATCGCGCCGCTAGACAAGACACACCGCGCCGCTAGCCACGACACACCGCGCCGCTAGCCATAGTCTAGCCCTAGACCCTTGTGTTATTTCGGCGCCCACCAGGCGCGCAGATTCGTTAACGCTGACTCTTTTTCAAATCCCGGCTTCGTGTGCGTTCTGGTCTCACGCATGCGTAGTTTACAAAATGCGGCTGGATCCATGTTCGCACTGGAGCCGACGTTTGACAAACGTACATGATTTTGGATTCCCCTAAGGGTCTAGCACTAGTTGGCTAGCAATTGTTAACTTTAACCTTAGTTTTCGACGATTCTCCCTCGCTTTTCCGAGGGATCCAATCAGCGACCGAGTTTGAGCCTCATCATGAATTATTCATTATACACAAATACAGGATATGACTGGGTGTGTGTACACAGTGTACATGTAATGTCTGTGTACATGTACATGTACATGTACATGTACGTACAGTGTATGTGATGGCGACTCAATGCACGTATAGTATGCATTGCGCGAAATATGCAGACTTAATAGCATTGTGTGGCCGATCTTCCGGGGCAGTGCTACTACTAGTGCAAGCTAGCTGCAGCCGCCAACCGGCGCGGCCTGGACGCATTGTACCGTACCGATCTTGTCGAGTCCCGCTGCAGCATCTCGTTATAATGTGGTGCCGCGGAGAACGGAAGGTTTTTTTTTTATTCCACAAGTGTATCGAACCATAGAGAAAGAAACAGATCGAAGTCGAACGTACGTCATTTTGGCTACGTTTCCCTGAAATCAAAGGAAACATTATCATTCGTTTCGTGGTTTCACTCATCACACATTTAAACACCAAAGACAAATACCTCTGCACCCGCAGTCACAAATAATGGGCAGCCATGATTTGCTGTGTCGATGTACAATATACATGTACACACATACACAGGTCAATCGCGGCGAGTCTGGACATGTGTACACAGGTCAATCGCGGCGAGTCTGGACATGTGTACACAGGTCAATCGCGGCGAGTCTGGACATGTGTACACAGGTCAATCGCGGCGAGTCTGGACATGTTTTGCGCGACACAATAACCCTCAGGTCTGCACGTATTTGCTTAACCGTCCATCATTATCACGTGATATGAATACTGCATATATTACAATAGTCTGACCACGCCCACGATGTGCCAACTTGTCCAAGACCTTAGACAGGGTCCAATTCACGGGTGGGGGTTCGTCGTGAAATAGCGCCCTCTATAACATCGGTGGTTTGTGTCAGTGATCGCGAAATAAACAACACGAAGGTCTTGGAACCAAGACTACGCTAGCCACGACACATCGCGCCGCTAGCCACGACACACAAAATATGTAGACTTCGCTCAAGTCTGAAGACAGAACCACAACCAAAGGCGCCCTCACCTAAGGTAAACTACAAAGACATATCATGATTTGACATCCCATCCCCCTAAACGTGACGGAATGTCACAAACTAACTATAGCTAAGCCAAAGCTAACAAACGAACACAGAAAACTACTGCCGAGTTTGAAGTCAAAGTCTGATTCTGAAGGCCCCAAAAGGGTATCCAGTCCGAAGGCGGCGCTTCGATGCACATAAACTTCATAGTCTTGCAGATTACTACAATAATATTGCATTTAGTGATACAAGCACCAAAATTGGCACACATGCTCATTTTGGATCACTTTACACAAAAACCCCATTAGCCAAATTAAAATCCAAGATGGTCGCCATTTTTTGAAGATGGCCGCCAATGAAGGCCAAATTTCACCAAAATATTGATGTACGGATGGATAGAATGGCAATACAAGCACAAAACTTGGCATTTAACATCTGTTTGGTCTCCCTGTTGTTGGCATATCCAAAACAGTATATTAGGTACTTGAAAATTCAAGATGGCCGCCATTTTCTAAAATGGTCGCCACTGAATGGCTAGTAGTAGTGTTACCAAGGACCAAAATGGGCATTTAATCTCCATTTGAATCCAATATTATGCTAAAATTGTCAACCACTTGGTAATTCAAGATGGCTACCATTTTAAAAGATGGCCGCCACAAGATGACTCAGCCTATATGTTAGAAAAAGTGACACATAAATCGTAACATATCTGGTACAAAGACATATGGCCTACAACACACTCTAAAAACAGATTGGTTGAAAATATATTGGTCGATTTTAACCAATCCAGTTGGTAGATATAACCAAAATACTGGTTAAAATAACCAATCTGATATTGGTTACCTAGTCAATCCATATTGGTTTTTACACCAACCAATGCAATGTTGGTTAATTTAACCAAACCACAATGGACTCTTACCAATTTGTATTAGTTATAGCACTAACCAATACATAGGGCTGCATATTCATATTGGTTAACACGCAACCAATTTGCATAACACCAACCAAACAATTTGCATAACACCAACCAATACAATATTTAATTCAAAGGTTCCCACGCAACCAATTACATAACGTGGACAAATGAAATAATACCAATGAAATAAACTGTTTACACATTGCCATTATGCATACATACAATAATAACATATTCCTATTATATATTAGCTACTGACCACTTACTACACACTTATCTACTGTCGTTGTCAGTGTTATAGTTCGCTTTTTTGTCTACCACGAAGTCACGGCTATTTTTTTATGAATATTGTCAACAGTTGAATACGGATGAAATTTAATGTCCATTTGTCACTATGTTTGCACAAACATCTAAATTAGATCATGGAATCGTTTGAATAATTACATATTATGGTAAAAAAAAGTGCATTTTGGACTAAATACCACAATTTAACATCGACTATTGTCAAAACAAATTTGCTCACTTCTGATTGGTCAGTTGCTGTAGGTACATTTCCTACATTATGAATAACCAATAAATTGGTTAATACCTTGGTTACAAGCTCAACCAGGACTGATGAGATTGATTTGCTCTATGCATGGGATGTTAAAACACAGACTGTAAGCATCAAAGGCTCAGTAACGCAAATACAAAATAAAGTGTTAATCTGGGAAAGCAATTACATGTGCAACAGTATAATGGTAAGAATCTCAAGTCAGGTCGCAATTCTTGTAATAATTTTCTTCTTTACTGACACCTGCTATTCACCGCCGTTTCTTAAGCGACATACAGTTGTGCGCATGTGTCATTTTCAAATCCAGATTAAATGAAATGCATAATTCAAGAGCAGTGACCCGTGACAGAGGGACGATACAAAAACGGAAATTACCAATGAATACTAACATTAGGGGCTTTTCAATTTTCATCAGTTTATTCATAAGAATATTTGTGATTTAATAAACCCCCCAAACCAAACAAAATTGGTATGACAAGCGCAACTACAAAGACATATCATGATTTGACATCCCATCCCCCTAAACGTGACGGAATGTCACAAACTAACTATAGCTAAGCCAAAGCTAACAAACGAACACAGAAAACTACTGCCGAGTTTGAAGTCAAAGTCTGATTCTGAAGGCCCCAAAAGGGTATCCAGTCCGAAGGCGGCGCTTCGATGCACATAAACTTCATAGTCTTGCAGATTACTACAATAATATTGCATTTAGTGATACAAGCACCAAAATTGGCACACATGCTCATTTTGGATCACTTTACACAAAAACCCCATTAGCCAAATTAAAATCCAAGATGGTCGCCATTTTTTGAAGATGGCCGCCAATGAAGGCCAAATTTCACCAAAATATTGATGTACGGATGGATAGAATGGCAATACAAGCACAAAACTTGGCATTTAACATCTGTTTGGTCTCCCTGTTGTTGGCATATCCAAAACAGTATATTAGGTACTTGAAAATTCAAGATGGCCGCCATTTTCTAAAATGGTCGCCACTGAATGGCTAGTAGTAGTGTTACCAAGGACCAAAATGGGCATTTAATCTCCATTTGAATCCAATATTATGCTAAAATTGTCAACCACTTGGTAATTCAAGATGGCTACCATTTTAAAAGATGGCCGCCACAAGATGACTCAGCCTATATGTTAGAAAAAGTGACACATAAATCGTAACATATCTGGTACAAAGACATATGGCCTACAACACACTCTAAAAACAGATTGGTTGAAAATATATTGGTCGATTTTAACCAATCCAGTTGGTAGATATAACCAAAATACTGGTTAAAATAACCAATCTGATATTGGTTACCTAGTCAATCCATATTGGTTTTTACACCAACCAATGCAATGTTGGTTAATTTAACCAAACCACAATGGACTCTTACCAATTTGTATTAGTTATAGCACTAACCAATACATAGGGCTGCATATTCATATTGGTTAACACGCAACCAATTTGCATAACACCAACCAAACAATTTGCATAACACCAACCAATACAATATTTAATTCAAAGGTTCCCACGCAACCAATTACATAACGTGGACAAATGAAATAATACCAATGAAATAAACTGTTTACACATTGCCATTATGCATACATACAATAATAACATATTCCTATTATATATTAGCTACTGACCACTTACTACACACTTATCTACTGTCGTTGTCAGTGTTATAGTTCGCTTTTTTGTCTACCACGAAGTCACAGCTATTTTTTTATGAATATTGTCAACAGTTGAATACGGATGAAATTTAATGTCCATTTGTCACTATGTTTGCACAAACATCTAAATTAGATCATGGAATCGTTTGAATAATTACATATTATGGTAAAAAAAAGTGCATTTTGGACTAAATACCACAATTTAACATCGACTATTGTCAAAACAAATTTGCTCACTTCTGATTGGTCAGTTGCTGTAGGTACATTTCCTACATTATGAATAACCAATAAATTGGTTAATACCTTGGTTACAAGCTCAACCAGGACTGATGAGATTGATTTGCTCTATGCATGGGATGTTAAAACACAGACTGTAAGCATCAAAGGCTCAGTAACGCAAATACAAAATAAAGTGTTAATCTGGGAAAGCAATTACATGTGCAACAGTATAATGGTAAGAATCTCAAGTCAGGTCGCAATTCTTGTAATAATTTTCTTCTTTACTGACACCTGCTATTCACCGCCGTTTCTTAAGCGACATACAGTTGTGCGCATGTGTCATTTTCAAATCCAGATTAAATGAAATGCATAATTCAAGAGCAGTGACCCGTGACAGAGGGACGATACAAAAACGGAAATTACCAATGAATACTAACATTAGGGGCTTTTCAATTTTCATCAGTTTATTCATAAGAATATTTGTGATTTAATAAACCCCCCAAACCAAACAAAATTGGTATGACAAGCGCAACATTTAAACTTAAATACAGACGCTCCGTTTCGTTAGGCATTAAGGGAAAAGATGGTTTTCAGGACAAATTGGACAGTGTAGACGACTTTTTCCAAACTCAAAAAATGGTTTGTATAAAAAAACAGATTGTGATCTTTTTGAATCATGTGTTTTTGTAAGAGCAAACCCAACAAGTGATAAAAAAACTAAGTTTGAATCTTTATTGTTTTCTATCTTTAACGGAGTTTTTTGCAGCGCGACATTGCGGCCTAGTATGGTTTTGGGGGTTTATTAAATCACGGATATTCTTATAAATGAACTCATCAAAATAAAAAAGCCCCTAATGTCAGTATTCATCGGTAATTTCCGTTTTTTGATCGTCCCTCATGAATAATGCATTTTATTTAATCTAGATTTGAAAATGGCACATGCGCACAGCTGTATGTCGCTATACACAATGGCAGAAACAGCGGTGTATTGTTATAAATTGGTATTGTACGTACGTGTTGGCAGCCATTTTGAAAAATGGCGGCCATCTTTGATTTCCAGTTTGTTAATTTGTTAATTATAAATGACCAACGAGAGGTAAATTGCAGCTTTATTGTATGACCATTTGGTTTCTTTTGTAAAATAACCAATGTATGTCATTCAATAAAAGCAATCTTGAAAAACATGGCCGCCATATTGAAAAAATGGCCGCCTTCTTAAATGTTTAAGTTTTTTTTTATTTTTGAATTGATAAGGGGTACATTTGGTGGATAGTTGCAACTGTTGGTGCTTGTATGACCAATTAATCTAATGTAACATTAAGTGTTGCCATTTAGTGGCGGCCATCTTGAACAAAATGGCCGCCATATTGGATTTTAATTTGGCTAACGGGGTTTTTGTGTACAGTGACCCCAAAAGAGTAGTTATGCCAATGTTGGTGCTTGTATCATCAAATGCAATATTGTGGTGAAAACAGTTATTAATCTGCAGGACTATCAATAAAGCTCACGTCGCTTCAAAACATGAACTTAAAGTAAATGTCAGTTCGTTTAGACTTCTTTATCACAAGAATAAGCTTCGTCACAGGTCTCTTAGCGATGGTGCCACAGGCGAACTTGACGTCAACCATTCTGACAAGGTCGTCCTTTCCTGGGTAAGTATTCACAACCTCAGCCATCTTCCAGGAACCGCGTCCTTTGTCTTCGCTGATGACGAGAACAATGTCTCCCCCCTGTACGCAGTCTGTCGATTGTTGCCACTTCTGGCGTGGTGAAAGCTTGTGGATGCATTCCATCCAGCGTTTCCAGAAACCATCTACTATCGTGTTACAAAGCTCTCTGCGTTTTTTGCGAATTTCCCTTGTAATTCTCGCATGGGACTTCGGGGCTTGGCAAATCTCCTCTTCCAATCAGGAAGTGATTTGGCGTCAGGGGCGGGTGGATGGTCTAGTGGTGAAGATGACTTGGCGGTTAGAGGTCGGCCGTGGATAAGAGCGGATATCTGACAGAAAACAGTTTCCCACTCGACAAATGTCAGACAATCTGCCTTCACCAGGTGTCTCATCCCTTGCTTGACCTCTTGCACTATGCGTTCAACAGCTCCCTGGTGATGGGGTCCTCCTGGAGGGCCGAACTTCCACTGAACGTTGTAGCGCAGACAATGTTCCCTCAGTTGAGGCTGGTCCAACTTCAAGTTCAACTCATTAATGGTGTTGTCAGCTTCTCTGAAGCAGGTAGCATTGTCACTGACCAATACAGATGCTCCCCTGATACTATTATGAATCGTTCCAAGGCCTGCAGGAACGCTGGGGTTGACAGGTCTTGTAGGCATGTTAGATGCAGAGCTCTGGTTACGGCGCAGTAGCCTTTGGTAGTAGTGTTGCGAGTCATCTTCACGCTTATTGGTCCAAGGTAGTCCACCAATGTCGTTTGGAACGGGGGCGAGCAAGGACTAGCTCTGAAATCTGGCAAGTCAGCCATCTTCTGCCGGATTGGCTTTCTCCTGTGTCTTCTACACGTGATGCACTCGTGCACGACATGCTTTGAGATGCGAATGGCCCTGACGATCCAGTATTTCTTTCTAACCTCAGTTGCTGTTCTCAGACGAGACAGACATACACACCCCCATGCAGGATGTGTGTATGTCTGTCTCGTACAATCAACAGGCTAATGTGGCTCCTTTCAGGCAGAAGATATGGATGTCGGATATCGTATAACAGCGGTGCCTGGCTCAGGCGTCCACCAACACGGTAAACTTGAGCCCCTTTCACACTAGACGATTTCCCCGGCAATTCCCCGGGAAATTGCCGGGGAATTTCGGTCGGTCTGTTCACACTACCAAAGAAATACCCGGGAAACTGCTTTTCCCCGGGAAATGTTTACCCCTGCTCGGGAGTAGGGTTAAAGGAGAAATCCCCGGGGTTTAACGTTTTTCCCGGGGAAAAGCAACTAGTGTGAACGTCGCAGGGTTTGAACTTACCCCCCCTTTTTGCGTCAACGGGTAATTTCGAAAGGTCACAGGGTCACAAATAGCGCGCCAAATAATTCGCGCGGTGACTTAGTATTGTTATGCAGTACCTTTCAAACTTTTCGTAAATTTATTTACAGTTAGTTAAGTATAAAAGACAAATAATAACGTTTGAAAATTATACAAATAATTTAATTTCAAAAAATATGAGCAAAATGAATGGTTTTAATATTTAATAAAAGAAGTGTCGTGAACAAGACTGTGTTTAGCTTCCTGATGGGCGCCCTCAGTTTACACATTTCCCGGGGTTTGATGGCCAGTGTGAAACGACCGTGCATATTCCCGGGAAATAGTGTCCCCGGAAGTTACCAAATGGGTCTAGTGTGAACGGTTGCTGGGGTGTTGGTGGGGTAAAAAATCCCCGGGAAATTCCCGGGGATTTATTTCCCGGGGATTGGCTCTGCAGTGTGAAAAGGGCTGAAGTCATCTTTGTCAAAGAATGGATCAAGCTTCGAGATATTGGGATCCTGGAAGTGAATGTCTCTCTGTGCTTGTCTAATCCAGTACAGCTCAGCTTCCCTAACTAGCTTTGAAGAAGGCCACTGAGAAATCTGCTGGGTGAGCTGCTTCTTTGGGATCTCCTTCAAGGAGAGTACTCTAGCAGTGACCATCTTTAGCCTGGACCAACTGGAGAACGTAGTAGGGTCGACAATCGGAGTAGGGTTCACGGTAGCGTTGACTTTGAATGCTAGTGTTTTAGCATTCCGGACGTGAAACTTATTCTGCTCTCCATCTTTAGGGTCCACTGGGATATTTTTTAATGGTGTCTTGGTCCAGGAATCAGGGGGCAGCTTAAAGTATTCAGGCCTATCAATGACTCGCCTCATGTCAGCAGCAGTTCCTCCCCTAGAAACCAGGTCGATGACGTTCTGGTCAGATGGAACGTATGCGACGTCCTTGATGGGGTCAAACTCTGTTGTAATATCGCCCACACGATGTGCAACATTGGAGCGGAAAGATTTGGACTGTCCTCTTAGCCAGCTTATGGCAGTCATGCTGTCCGTCCAGATCTTTGAGTAGGCTATGTCGGAACGTAGTGCATTCTTCACAGTGAACATCAGTCGTGTCAATATAGCAGAATAGCCTGAAGTTCCTTTCGGGGAATGCTGGACTGCTTAAGCGGTGTAACTTTGGCTCGAGCACACACAAATGTCGGATGTGCCTAATTAGTTTCTTCCGGGTGAGACTCATAACGTTGCTGCAAAGTTGTGATTACAACGTTGGAGTGCAACGTTATATTTTAATGTCATAAAAAACATTATGTTCTGACATTATCAAAACGTTACTACAAAGTTGTGGTTTTGTCACGTTAGTTACTACCGTTCATAATACGTTATAGCAACGTTAGTTTTGCGATGTTTTTGAAACGTTTTGTTTTTGACATTTTCGTAACGTTGCTGCAAAGTTGTGATGATTAACGTTAGGTATAACGTTTTGGGGACGTTTTAACAACGTTGGAGTGTAACATTATATTTTAATGTCCTAGCTACATTATGTTCTAACATTATCAAAACGTTAATATAAAGTTGTGGTTTGGTCACGTTAAGAAGTACCGTTCATAATAAGTCATAGGGTGTTTTGCGATATTTCAAAAACGTCTTGTCTTGACATTTTCGTAATAGTCTAGGCAAAAAATCCAGAAATGTGCCTATTTAAGTTGCATGAGGCATTTTTGAGGAAAAGCAAACAAATAGGTGATTCTGAAAGATAATTTTGTGCTGAATATGAATATCTTGTTTGTGTTTCTCAAAATTGCCTAATTAGGTCAGTAATTAAGGTCAAAGGTCATTAAGTGCAAATTTCATTTTTTCACAAGAAATGATTTATTTTACCTTCTAAATACTATGATGTTGATAATTTTGCAATTCCTTTTTTAATAAATCATACACAGCATGTCAAAATATCGAAATGAATGGAAATTGTTAAAGAATTATTCACTTCTTTTGACAAAATCTCCTTAACCATTGGACTTTCTCTTTTTCACCACGGGATGAGTTTCTACAGGCTGTTTTTCAAACCTATGCACGTTTGATCGGTGTTCTCTGGCTGATTTACATTATTTGGGGTACCGAGGGACAGGAATATGGTATTTGGTTTCATAAATTATTATAATTAGGACGGTAATTAGAGCCAAAGTTCAATTAGTGCAGAATACAAATTATTAGGAAATTTCATTTGTGTGCATCCCTACACAATGCTGGTGCTGTGGTAGGCGCCTCTATACAATACCTCACATGCTTTTGTTAAATATACGGTGTGGGAATCCCTACCCACTGTCTGAATCAGTGATGTAGTACTTGAGACCGTTCTCGGTCTCGAGACCGGTCTTAGGGCCTTGTCTCGGTTTCGGCTAGCCGGTCTTGGTTTCGAATCTTAATGACTCGGTCTTGGTCTCGGATGTCTGGTCTCGGGTCTCGGTGCCGAGACCGGCAATGAAAATGTAGTAATAATTGCACTAGTAATACAAAACAAAGCCCAGCAGTATACTGTATAATGATAGTAGGCCTATATGTGGATATGGATAGGCATACATAATGAACATGTAACAGTTAGATTTATGACACCCCCCTACAAATTTGGTTGTATCGGCAACTTCTGTGAAGTTCCTATCAAATAGTGGGCGCACCAACAGATTAATAAATCGGTTGCACAGTTGCATCAAGTTTAGCAAGTCCAACTCGCACAAGAAGAGCAAGTCCAGCCAGCCTCCACCATCTTCATCTAGCTCTATTTCATCCAGCATCCCGTGCGGTCAACGGTCAACAGCATTCCAAGCGACGATGAGTCACTTCTTCTATCCTGTGAACTAGACTCTGGCCCGTCCACATCAAGAACCACACCAACCACGGTCTCACACAAATTATCCGAGGAAAACTTCAAACTGGTGAAACTCGATCCTTGCAGTCAACGTCTACATTTTGACATCTGTCAAGGAACATATCACCCGCCAAATACGACTCCTTTCCCGGTCAATCGAGACTAGCACACCACCACCCTATGTCGAGGTAAACATACGGCCACCACGTCCACACCGATCTCTAAAATTCAAGGGGTCATTCCATAATCGCTGAAGCAATCTCAAGAAAAGAACATCGCTGCTCTTCACAAGAATTACGCTGGAAAAATACTATCAACTATACCCATCACTGCGGCCCAGCTGACCAACGCCAGGCACTCAGCCCAAGAAAAGCTTGCTCAAGACTTCCAGGGTCAAGATCATCCCACTGCTAAACAACTCCTGAGCTTCTTCACAAGACCCTATCAACCAACAATAGGCATCAAAGAAAACCGACAACACTAGTCGATCTCTAACCACAAATACAAACGGTCCTTTTCAGGACCACCACACCTTCTCAAAAGAGATAAATCCGTCATCTTGCCTCTATAATATAATAATTATAATAAATAAACTTGAATATAACCCACCCTATACCTTATCCGTTATATTCAAACTAAATATCTTTCAACTACCATGGCAAGAAGAAAACTCAACAAAGAAGCCAAGGGATTCCTAAGTCAATTGAAATCTAACCATTTCTCTAACAAATGCAAATCGAAAACCAAACGAGCCAACTCCAAACATTTGCGCTCACTAGCAGAACAATGTCAATCCTTCATAACGAACCTATCAAAAGCAACACTATCGCAAACTGTAATAATTGCTTTAGGAAAAGGTTTAAACTTCGTATAATCACTCCTGCTAAACCAAACCGCATTTTACTTGTAAGTGACATAAATACCTTCAATCGAAGACTAAGAATTGCATTCTTAGTGCGTAACAAACGCTTCAAAAACCATCCTTTCAAACCACTATCAAACTGGGAACCAAAATCATCCCCTAGTGCAACACTAGAAGAATATTTGGAAGCCAAAAGATTCGAACTGGCCCACATCAGGCTAAGGAATCGGAAGAAAACATGACCACATGCACAAGAACTATCGGCCATAAACAAACTTAAAAACAATCCTGACATCGTAGTCAAACCATTATGACAAAGGCAGAGGCATCTGCATTATGAACCACTCAGACTATCTACAAGTGGGTTACCACCACCTCGAGTCCCATCATTATACCCAACTGTACCAAAACATTACCCCACAAACTACTATGATGGTTCACAACACACTAATTGAAATGAGAAACAACAAACACATCGACAACGATACTCGACCTACTACTTCCACAAAACAGTCAAACATGTCCAACCATGTATTTTCTCCCCAAAATACACAAAACTCTGCCACCGGGAGAACATTTTGTTGGACAACCAATTATAAGTGGATGTACCAGCCCTACGGCCAACATTTCAGAATACATAGACTATTTTCTTCTTCCCATAATAACCGCACAGCCTACATATGTCCGCGACACAGCAGACTTTTTGCGCAAACTGGAAGAAAGACAATTTCCACAAGATGTCTTAATTACAAGTATCGATTTTGTTTCTATGTACACAAATGTCCGGTAGACGGAAGCAATCAAATGCGTTTGCAATGCCCTCGAAAACACAAACCATAACCATCCGATCACAAAACCGCCCTCGACTTTACACCCAAAAACTTCTAAAACTCATTCTTGGCCGCAACTGTTTCCAATTCGGAAATAAGTTCTTTCTCCAGAAAATTTAACAATAATGGAACTTAAACAAACACTGGAACCTAATCCAAGGCAATCAAATACTTTCGGAACTATTTCCGAAACCTCAATTCATTGCCTTCAAAAATGCCCAAAACATTCGGGAGAAACTAATAAGAGCTAAACTACCACAGCAAAATCAAAAGCTCGAACCACTCCCAACAGACTCTGGCTTTTTCGAACAACAAATTGAACCAGACGAAACCCTCAACATATTGCTCTCCCTACTGGACGAACAATTTGAAACCGACTAAAAAAACATATGGATCAAACCAAACTTACATAATTGGACTATACCTAATCCCAGCCACAACTTGTCCACGAGTCAGCCTCGATTCTTTTTTGAATCACCTATTTGCGACTGAAGAGTGCCAAAACAGCAAGGTTCGAAAGTATGTTATATTCCTAGAAAGAGGATTTGCGAACATAATCCTCTGCATGCTCGCACCACCAATGACATTCACTCTAAAAACAGTTTGGTTAAAAGACCAACCAATCTAATTGGTTGACCCAATATTGGTTGTTTTTAACCAATGTGTTGGTTAAAGCGTAACCAATGCGTTAGATGTCCGTCAAACAGTCATATTGGTTGAAGGTATCAACCAATCTATTGGTCATTTATAACCAATATATTGGTTGTCCTTCAACCAGTTATATTGGTTGAGCTTGCAACTTAG
The DNA here is from genome assembly GCA_037893245.1 of Crossaster papposus. Lineage (NCBI taxonomy): Eukaryota > Metazoa > Echinodermata > Asteroidea > Velatida > Solasteridae > Crossaster > Crossaster papposus. The sequence continues at coordinate 1,293,777 of JBAIAA010000288.1, read as the reverse complement.
GTATCAACCAATCTATTGTTTAATCATAACCAATATATTGGTTGTCCTTTAACTAGTCATATCGGTTGAGCCTCTATTAACCAATATATTGCCAATAGATTGGTTGTCCTTCAACCAGTCATATTGGTTGAGCTTGTAGGAAATGTACCTACAGCAACTGACCAATCAGAAGTGAGGAAATTTGTTTTGACAATAGTCGATGTTAAATTGTAGTATTTATACCAAAATGCATTTGTTTTACCATAATATGTAATTATTCAAACGATTCCATGATTGAATATAGATTTTTGTGCAAACATAGTGAACAATTCACATTAAATTTCATTCGTATTCAAATTTTGACATTGTTCATAAAAAACTAGCTGTGGTCGACTTAGTCGTGGACAAAAAAGCAAACTATAAAACTAACAACGACATTAGCTAAGTTTGTAGTAAGTGCTATGTAGGTAATATCTAGGTTATTATTGTATGTATGCGTAATTGCAATGTGTAATAAATTAATCCGGTATTATTTCATTACGTAATTTGTCCACGTAGGAACCAATACATATTGGTTGTAGCCTAACCATTATAAATTGGTTGAATTAACCAATATTGTATTTTGGCATTTGTTATAAGCAATGCAATTGGTTAAGTGTTAACCAATATGAATTGATTGCAGCCCTACCATTATGTTTTGGTTAGTGCTATAACCAATATGGATTGGTAACGTGGTAACCAATGCAAATTGGTTGGAGTCCTACCATTGTGGATTGGTTAAATTAACCAACATTGCATTGGTTAGTGTTATAACCAATATGGATTGGTAATAGGTAACCAATATCAGATTGGTTATTTTAACCAATATTTTGGTTATCCACATATCTACCAACTGGTTTAATTGAAATCGACAAATATATTGGTTATTTTCAACCAATCTTTTTTTTAAAGTGTTTGATTATTCCACCTATCATAGTCACTCAATCTCTTATGTCCGCTTACCTACATTTCAATCGGACATAACCGGCAAAGACTAGGCCTAAGTCATGCTTAAAATGCATTTGTTTAAGCCACACAGGTCACAGAGTAAAAGTGTCACTGAATGGGATAGTGCCATCCCTCTCTCCAAACCAAAAATGGACATAAAAGGAATTCCCTTAAAATTGGGTATTCTGCACTAATTGACCCTTGGCTCTAATTACCGTCCTAATTATAATAATGTATGAAACCAAATATCATATTCCTGTCCTTCAATATCAACAACAATGTAAATCAGCCAGATAACACTGATCAAAAGTGCATTTAGGTGTGAAAAGCAGGTACAAACTCACCCCGTGGAGAAAAAAAGAAAGTCCAATGGTTACGGAGATATTTGCAAAAGAAGTGAATAATTCTTTAACAATTTCTATTATTTTAGATATTTTGATATGCTGTGCGTGATTTATTATAAGAGAAATTGCAAAATTATTTACACCATTGCATACAAAAAGGAAAATAAACCATATCTTGTGAAAAACTGAAATTTGCACTTACTGACCTTTGACCTTAATTACTGACCTAATTAGGCAATTTTAAGAAACACAAACAAGATATTCAGATTCAGCACAAAATTACCGTTCAGAATCACCTATTTGTTTGCTTTTCCTCAAAAATGCCTCATGCAGTCATATTTTCTCAAAATCAAACCAGTCTATAACGTTACTGCAAAGTTGTGATGAATAACGTTTGGGTAGAACGTTTTGGGACGTTTTAACAACCGTTGAGTGCAAAATTGTACCGTCATCAAAACGCTGTGTTCTGACATTATCAAAGTTGTGGTTTGGTCACGTTAATTACTACCACGTTTATAATACGTTGTAGCAGCGGTAGTATTGCTGCAATTTCACAGTTGGAAAAAGGTTTGGTCATGTTATAGTTACTAACGTTTAAAATACATTGTAGCAATTTGTACGTTTTGTTGTGACATTTTAATTTAATTGTCAAAACGTTGCTACAAAGATGTGGCTTGGTCGCGTTATTTGCGTCATGTTCCTAACGTTGATAACATTGCAGCAACATCATATTGAAGTGTTCTTGAAACATTTTGATAGGACATTATCAAAACGTTGCTGCAAAGTTGTGGCTTGGTAAGTATGCTTATTAACGTTTATAACACACTGAAGCAATGTTTTTTAAACATTTAGTTGCGACATTATCAAAACGTTGCTGCAAATGTGTGCCTTGGTAGTTATGACGTTTATAATACATTGAAGCAATTAACGTCATATTGTAATATTCTTGAAATGCTCTGTTGTAACATTATCAAAACTTTGCTGCAAAGTTGTGGCCTGGTCACTGTTTTAGTTACTAACGTTTATATTTCATTGTTAGCGACGTCTAATTGTAACATTCTTTAAACGTTTTGTTTTGACATGGTCAAAACGTGTCTTAAATCTGTGGCTTGAACATCACGTTAGTTTACGCTTGAACACGTATGCAGTATTTATTTGATTGATTTATTCTCGTATATAATTGATTTATTTTGGTCGCGGCACAAATTATTATTATTAATTACAATTATAGGTCACATGTTACATATGCTCACATCAATCATTGTCATTGTCCCCGTTTTTTTTCCAAAAAGAAGAAGACGGTTTGTGCATTCAGTCAAACCATGAAGAAAGCAGTTAGACTGGCTAGACTGGTCCCGGTCGCGAATTTTTTTTTCCAAACGTGATTGCCAAATTTCATGAATTATTCAGTAGTTTGGATGAGAAGTTATGTTTATTCATCGGAATAAAACGTGACGTCACAGCATTGTTGTTATTTAGTTAACTAGTTACATTAAATCTTTTTACAGAACAGCTGTTGTCGAGCTGCTATACGTAGTGTAGTGGCTAGTGGGATGGGCTATGGATCAAAGATCCTGGTTCGAATTCTGCTGTAGTAAAAGAAATTCACGTTGTGAAAATGTTTTCACCCTCTCTACATAGAAAAGCTCTTTACGTGAAATAGCATAGCGTCCCTTAATACCCCTTTTCGCAGAGCGGGTCACATTTAATCAAATATCTTCGCCAAGTCAACATAGTACGAGCACTTCAACTAGCTAAGACATAAGGATACTGAGAAACCTTGGTTGTGGAGATATTCTGGAGCCGCCCAAGTTACTTCAAAGACTTAACTTTAAAAGACTTAAAAGGAAGGAATAAAGTGTTGTGTTTTTGAAATCAGATTTGATGGTTTAATTATTTTCAGGAATCTCCGAAATGACAATTCATTTCAGTTAACAATGTCGTGAAAAAGTCAGTCTCGGCATCGTATGAATGTCCCTTCCCAACGTCGTAGGAATATCACTTCTCAACCCAGCTAACACATAACGTCTTCATAACGTTCCTGGAATGCCGTCCTTTGTCACGTTCTGTAAAAACGTTGACGGAACATTATGCGGACGTTTGAAAGAAACGTTGCATTGTAACATTCAGATAACGTTATTAACAACGTATGAAGATCGTTATACGGACGTCGAAATGTAACGTTTTGTTGTAACGTTCCTAAAACGGTATTCGGACGTCAGGAAATGTACCTACAGCAACTGACCAATCAGAAGTGAGGAAATTTGTGTTGACAATAGTCGATGTTAAATTGTGGTATTTAGGCCAAAATTATGCACTTGTTTGACTATAATATGTAATTATTCAAACGATTCCATGGTTGAATTTTGATTTTTGTTCAAACATAGTGAACAATTCACATTACATTTCATTCGTATTCAAATCTGGACATTATTCATAAAAAACTAGCTGTGACTTCGTCGTGGACAAAAAAAAGCGAACTATAAAACTAACAACGGCAATAGCTAAGTGTGTAGTAAGTGTTCAGTAGTAATATGAATAGGTTATTATTGTATGTATGCGTAATGTGTAATAAGTTAATTTCATTGGTATTACATGTATTTCATTACGTAATTTGTACACACAGTAAATATGTACAAAATTAGAGTGTTATCCTGCCAATGTCCTCTGAATGTTGTACGACTGTGATATCACAACGTTTCTTTGTAACGTTCAAAGGACGTCAAGAGAACTCCACACATTTATGTTCCCGCGACGTTAGTTCCAAACGTTCCGGGGACGTTTTTTGATTAACTGGGAATGTCGTAGAAACGGCACTTCCCAACGTCGTTGGAATGTCACTTCCAAACGTAGTGGGAGCGTCACTTCCGAACGTCGTTGTAATGTCACTTCGAAACGTCTTAGATATGTCCCTACCCAACGTCTTAGGAATGTGACTTCCCAACGTTCTAACGATGTCATTTTAAATCGTTGTACACACGTTAATTCAAAACGTTATGACACAACGTCGTTACAACGTCCACAAAACTCATCAATTAAAAGCTTCATAAAAATCACCAATTACACGATGCAAGCTAAATTGAGTAGAAGAAATAAAAAAAAAGCAAACTGATCAACATTAATCATATCACTATCGTTTAAATAATTCAAAAGTTGAAATTGAACTTCTTTTTCAATAATTTTGGCTACGTGAGACACCACTGAAATAGGTCTATATTATTACCCTTAGTTTTGTTACAACCTTTGCCTTTATAGATTTGTGTAGTTCGAGCAAACTTCCAATTATCTGCAACAAAACCAGTAACGAGGGACATAATAACAATGTGGCAAAGAGACTTATGAATATAAAGAGAGGCTAATATCAATTTGGTATCAAAATCAAGAACATCCAAGTTGCTGTCACTGATAAGATGAAATGAAGCGTAAACATTGTATCATCTGGTACAGTATTAAAAGTAGGTTTGTGAGTGCATTCAGGATTCTTCCAATTCAGAGGGTTCTGTGAAAGAATCAGAAATGTCTTTACCAACATTAGTAAAATAATTATTTATATCATCACAATTTAGATCAGGATGGATACTCTTCAAATACTTGCTATTACCAGTAACTTTATGAATTTCTTTCCATTATTGTTTAGGGGAATGTACTTTGTGGACACCTGATCGAAATAATCACGTTTAGATTTCATAATAAACGTGACAAGATTTCTGGTCTTCTTATACTCGGCTAATGAGTCACGGCAATTATTTTGAATTGAATGAGCTTTTAAAAATCCCTCTTATATATCAATTTAATATTAAAAGGGGTCATCCAGAGACAGTAATCTCAGCTCTGCCCATCGCTTCAGTTTAGGTTCGTCTTCTTTCTCCAGGACCAACCTACAGCATTCTGACTACAAATGGTTTGAGCACACTGACCGCAGCCAGCTGCAGGTGGCAATACGATTTGCACGTCTTAGTTACACGCACAAGTCACCGTTTTCTAGCCGGTTTTTTTTCGGAGGAAATTAGGGGGGAAATAACTCAAAATTAATCAAACAATATAGGCCTACGTATTTTGGTTTTTTACTTATTAAGTAGGCCTATTGCTAGGCCTAAATAACAGGCTAATTTTACAAGGGTGCAACTCGAATGTATTTAAAACAATGTTTTTCAACGGACTCCCTGTGATTCGAACAATTAAACGTCGATTTGTCGCCGTACTCTGAAGCTACGGGAAATAATCAAGCGTCCGCGAGTGTGTATACGTCACTAGACCATAAATTTACGGAACAACATATACAAACGCCCAGTATAGCCAGGGATGTAGTCGAGTCCACCACAAGTCCCTGCAAGTCCCTGTAATTCCCTGCAAGTCCATCACAAGTCCTTCAGTTCCAATTCAAATCACAAGCTATTCAAATGAGCTTTGACAAAAGCTTTCCTTTGTCATTGTTCATCCAGTTACTTGTGACTGCCCTTATGAAAGGACTTGTGACTGCAGGCTTCACGAAAGGACTTGTGAACGGACTTGCAGCTAGGACTCGACTACAACCCTGCCAGTAGCATTAAGAACGACTTACTTGTCGCGCGGCACCCGCTAGCTGGGTGGAATCGTAACTTATAGGTACACCTTGTTGACGTCCTAAAAACATAATGTATTGTATGACAAACAAACCGAGAAAATTTCGAGCTCACGAAAATATTTTTTTCGAGCGCACGAAATCATTTCGAGCTCACGAAATAAGTTATTTCGAGTGCAGGAAATGATTTCGTGGGCACGAAATTAAATAATCAAACTTTATTTCGTCACGGTGATTTATATTTGTCATATGTCCCTTTAGGGGCTCCGTAGGATACCATTGACTCTAAATAAAAACAATCTGCGTCACTGATCTCTATAACTGGATAGGTCGAGCGTACATTGATGGGATAGCGAGCCGTGAAGTCACCGGCGGCCATGATGGGATATTCAAAACATTGCCTTCGTGCGTGCAAAAGACGCCTAGATAGTGAGGTGGATTAAGGACAAAAAACACGAAGATCGTGACACGGTGGACAAAAGCACCAATTTTTTTTTAAAGACTCCTATGGGTATGTAGATTAATAAAATCCCATGCTCCAAAAAAATTGCAATGACCTTGACCTAATTATGACGTAATATATTCAAAATGGCCGCCATTTCCTTAAAACGGCATGTTTTTAGTTGTATAATGCCGAGGCAAGTGATTTTAGTAGCGAACTATATGTATCAAAGGCCAAGGAATCGCATGGCAACGTTTGTGTTGCGCTGAAACAAACAGTTTCATCATTTTTGTATTAAATTTGTCTATATTAGCATATGATGGTATAAAATACATCATCATCACCGTGGGAAAATTAGTGGTTTGTATTCAAATATTTTAACATGTTTCAATTTCAGCTCATGGTTGTGATGGCTAGCAGACCAATGTTAGTAACATTTGTAATTATAACTCGGTTTTGGATTGAAATGGTTTTGTTTCAGTTTCAGGCTGGACAATGCAATTGCCATATATAACTTTGTAAACTGTTTCTTGGGCAACTGGTGTCGAAAATGTCCTATGATGACCAAACCACAGACAGCACGGATACACAAACGAAGACCTAGCTCTCCTTTCTCAAAGGGGAAAGACTCCCGCGGACCCTAAGCGTGAAAAAACAAAAACAATATCCCACTGGTGTTCGTCCTACCATACTACCCACATGTCGCGCACCCAGCCCTGAAACGGGCTATCCTCAAGCACTGGCCCTTGATTAGCGAAAACGAATATCTGAATAGGCTATTTGATACCCAACCCATCCTGGCATACAAACGGCACAAAAACATAAAAGATGAACTTGTTCGATCTAGGACTAAAGCGTCTCCACAATCCAACCAAGAGGAACAAAATCTTGATGAGGAGAATCTGCAAATTATATTGGAACTATTGAAAGAACAAAACAATGGAGGGTCGTGGCCGGGGTTAAGAACTCGGTTTTCTGTTCCGCAGAGTGTGGGTTCGAGTCCCGGTGTCGACACGTGTGTCCTTAAGCAAGGCAATTAAACCACTATTGCTTCGTCCTTCGGATGGGACGTAAAGCTGTAGGTCCCGTGCGTTGTGTAATGCACGTAAAAGAACCCAGTAACACTCTTCGCTAAGAGAAGGGGTTCGCCCCGGTGTTCCTGGCAGCGCCTCGGAATAGGCAACTAGATAGATGGCGCTTTACAAATGCATGATCATCATCATCATCATCATCATCATCATCAAAGAAATGGATCTCAAGACTAAAACAAACAAAATAAATAAGTCAAACCACCACCCCCCCCCCCCCCCCCCCCCCCCCCTTGTCCTTGCCACGCGTCATAATAAACCGACACACAAATAAAAACAAGGAAAGTAAAATGAACTATAAGAAGGTGGCTGATGACGTGCATGATATAGCACAGAAAATATGCCCTGCTCCCCTTCCAAAAAAGGAGAAAAAAGAGGGGACGGCATATTATCACCGGTAAAAATCAATCACTGTGTGAACTAAAAACAAAGGGACCGCTGTGGCAATACACAAACCAGTCATCGCGTCGCCAAAACCAGAGACAGGGTTTGAAACTCCCGCTTTTAGGGAATGTCTAACCCAATTGGCCTGCAGACGTTGATGTATTTTCCCGTCCACGAACTCCAACCACGGACAGTCATCTAGCAGGGATAAGGTGGCTAAAACTGACCCCCAGATGCGTGTCTTACGGAAAAAAAAAAGAAAAAAAAGAGTTAAAAATCACGCTCTGGAGAGACCAGTCAAACAGCCACTTTCTAGCATACCCACTAGTTAACGTACAATTACAGATTTATCTTCGGCAGAACAGTCACAAATACAATCCATATGATACTTGTCAGCAGAACCTCTTCCGCGTCTCAAAAAAATAACGAAAAGCACGGAGGGGTTCTGTTGAAACTTGTACACGAAACAACCCCCCCCCCCCCCCCCCCCCCCCCCCACCATTCCTACAGACTGCAATCTCGCTGAAAAAAAGTGGCCCGAACTGACCTCCCATGAAGCGTATATCACTGAAAAAAAAATTAAATTAGGAATTACGCTCTGGGCGGGATAGTTACGCAACCCCACTGCTGGCATACCAGCACACAATAAATTATGCAGATTTATCTCTGTAGACCAGCCACTACCTAAAATCCAATGATACCTTACGCAGCAGAACTGCTTCAGCATCTCCAAAAAAATAACGAAAACGATGAGAAAAAGTTCTGACTTGTGAAAACTCCCATAAACACCCTCTCCTCCCCACATAAAATGAGTTCTGATTCACTGCAGCTAACTCTGGAATTGATTAAAAAAAATTAAAAAAAATTAACTGATCATTCCTTGAGGTATGCCTGCATAAACCGGTTTCTCTGTGCTATACCTTCTTGCAAAAGCACTCCATTAGAATTTAAAAACCTAATAGCCTCACAGAAAAAGAAAGAAAATTCCACAAAACCCAGTATTACACGTCCTTCACGTTAATGTCCTTCCCAGGTGACCGAGAATCGCTCTAAAAATTAAAAAACCTTGAGTGACATGTATGATTACGCTGCTTCCCAATAAACACGATCCTGCCCCTTTAAGTAGGTGGTTAATGGTAATAAACTGTAAAAAAAACCTATTAACTGTAACTGTAAGATGCAGTTAAATAAATGGTAACACACTATAATCCCTCGTCTACACAAACCAACTGTTATATGCGCTATTCAATATAATAAATATCCTGTCATAACCTATATCCGGTCAGAATCATTGTGTTTCATTGTGTTAATGTGTTATTGTTTTGGTTGATAGTTATTGTTTATTATATCATAATGACATCATGGTATCTTGTAGATAAGTGCCACGGTAATTATACTGTTACCATTTTGAACAAAAAAAAAATAGCATTTTGGTGAAAAAACGGCAATAAAATCTGTTTTTTCAAATGTTGTGTTATTTGTGTAGTATTGACGATGATGACGTCATATTTACATCAATATACATGTAGTCACCATAAAGGATATTATTTTTTTACAAACTAATACCACCCTCATTGAATTCCTTGACCTCAGAAACATAATTTTGGCATGTAGAAATCCCACCATGGCATTTGCGTTTGCTTTATTACATAACAAGAGGTTATGACGTCATAATGACGTAATTCAAGGTTAACAATTCTCAGATTTTTTGGAGCATGACTTTTTTGAAATCTATGGGTCAAACTGATACTTTGGTGAAAAAATGGTGCTTTTGTCCACCGTGTAACGATTTTTTCCTTAATCCACCTCACTAAGACACGTCGAGAGTGAGACAGTGGCAGCAGCGATGGTGGGTAAAAATGCATTAAAATCCTTTGTAAATAAGTAAATTTATTAAATAAACTCGCAGACTGTGCGATCAGTATCTATCTTTGTAAAAAATGTCAGGACTACGGTTTTAAGAGAGATTTACAGGGGCGGATCCAGGAATTTCGGTTAGAGGGGGCGCCAACAATTGTCAACATAATATATTGGGAGAAGATATGGGAGCGCAGGAGGCGCGAAGCCCCAACGCCGAGATCTTCTCAATCTTCTCGAGAATTTTTTAGGGGGGGCGCGCGCCGGATCCGCGCATGATTTAGGAGAACATTGTTGGGCGAAAACGATATATTTTTTTTCCACATGAATTCCAGCGGGATTTGTTCATATTGTGGTCCTATCCATCATTTTATCTGAAAGAAAAACTGGGATATTTCGAAAGAACAGTAGATTTATAGAATCAGTTGGTCTAGGATACCTTACAATATGATTGAATTCCACAATACAGGTATTTTCAGACCAATTTTGTACCCATTCCATGAGGACTGTCCCGTTGACTTGCACGTCAAACAGTTCATGGTGGTAATTTGTGTACACATTCGTACACAACATATTGTGTCATGAACTATTTGACGTGCATAAATTTAATGTTCTGTAGAATTATTCCAATATCGCAATGATCACAGTTTTTTCTCTCACAATTCTGAAAGTGTAGAGCCACCTAGTATTAATAATAATAATAGTATTATTAAATGCATGGTGTAGGCCAAGGCTATCATGGTGAAACTTGGATGTAGACACGTATTTCCAATACAATTTCATTTTCGCCCACAAATCTCTCTTAAAAAAGTAGTCCTGATGACATTCCTTACAGTGCTCAAATGAAATTTCACTCTCTGAAGAAATGGGTATGCCAAATAAATTGAGAATTTTGTGTTTTTAAAATAGCGTCATGTTACAACATTCTTTCCTTGGCATTCAATTTATACCTGTATATTTTCTTTCTTTGTACACTACAGCTAAGTGGTTTACCCAAGTCCACTTCTTGCTACTAAGATGTCAGTCTGTACAGCTTATTACGTCTGGACAAGTCATAGGACGAACTGCTCCCATTATGACAGAGGGACAACAGATGACAGCGAATGTCAACACTTATTTTGTTTAACCATCAGTAAATACGGAAGCTTAATTGACCAACTACGTTTTCCAAGATAAGCTATCTCGGTGTTCCACATCCCTATTATATATAGATGTGCTGCAAATATATTGCAGAACTCTGCATCTTGGCATTTCATGTTTCAACAATATAAGTACAGATAATAAAACAGTCGCAACAGTCACAAACCTATCTTTGTAACATGGAAATATATTGAACATGTGTTTTATGAAAACTGACAAATCTGGTTAAAATTGTATTGTTAATATTCAAAGCAAATTATACAGATGTTAAAATGACATGGATTTACCCAGTCAGTGTTCTCCACAATCACTGGGTAGCGGCCGCCCTGTGTACATGTTACGCTGTTCTGTCATATTTTTATGCTGTCAAATTTTGCTTTTCAATCATGGTTTAATTTTGCTTTCTTACAAAACAAATATTGTGTTCATATCGCACAAATATCTAGAAACACTCACAATTCAAAGTTAAAGCTGTACAAGGGTGTCCTATTAAAATTTGGCCTGTGAAGAATGCTGTCAAATGTATCTTTGCATAGTATCAACAATTATTATTCTAAAATGACATCGCAAGTTTTGTGTTGGTTTTATAACATCAGTAAACAATACATAATAAGCATATTGTTACTATGGCAGTAGTTATTACATGTTATATGTAATGTATCAATGTAAAATAAAAGCATTAAGCAAAATTGAATCCATTGTGTGACTTATGTCATTATTTACACATGTGATTGATATTTTTAATTGTGATTTATTTCAAGTTTCTCAAGTTCATAGTTTAAGCCATAGAGCTGTATCTTTATTATACAGCTCTATGGTTTAAGCTCAAAACCACATAATTAATTTTTTCTGTCCACTTGTCCAGCAAGAATTTTTGGGACCCTTTCTAAAAAATTTACTAAACATTAGGTTGATTCCAAATCTGGACACTGCCTTAAAACCCCACGAACAAACCATGATGTGCCAATTAAATTTTCCTGAAACACACTGACATTTGTTCAATTTTTTCAACATTTTTTTATTTTATTATAAAATGCACTTTTTAGTGTCTGGATATAAAATTAAACCAACAATTTCAAGAATTTCCTTAATCAAAAAAAACCTCGTTTTGCCTTTTCCTTGTTCCGGTTTGTGCATAAGGTCATGGTGTGGATTTCTTCCCCCCCCCCCCCAAAAAAAAAAAAAAAAACACAAAAAAAATAATTTAGAAGTTGGAAATTCTTGAAAATACTTGTCCGACATATCCCATAGACTTTGCACTGCATTGCATCGTCTCACACGAATGTCTCATATCTTTTCCAAAAATAGGCCTATTTAACATTGAAACTTGGCGTATACATGTAATTCTTGGGTGTTATTATGTTTAACTTGATTTTCCTGATCAAACTGGATCGTTTTTGCGACGTTAACTTCGTTTCCTGTGATATTAAATGAGTTTTCTCGGTCGTGCGCTATACAAACGTGTGTACGCCTGCAATGTTTTGAATATCCCAATATGGCCGCTGATGGCTTCACGTGCAGAGCCGCTCGACCTATCCAGTTATAGAGATCAGTGATCTGCGTAATGCAGTCACGTTTCTAAATTGAATATTCATATCCACGATCGCCATACAATTTCGCGACATTTTTGCACGATCAAAGTTAAAATTGAGGCAATAGCGATATGTTTCGGAGTGTTTTTTGAGAGATAATGTTGTAATATTTATTGACAATGTGAAGGGAAGAAATTTATTCAGACGGCAACACGAAAGGAACAAATCAGGCTTACGTTCCAAAACTCAGTGACTCCTAAATGGTCGACGCGCAGAAATTCGGAGGCAAAGCTAAAGCCGAAACGCAGTCACGTTTCTAAATTGCTTAATTCATATCCACGATCGCCATACAATTTCGCGAAATTTTTGCACGATCAAAGGTAACATTGAGGCAATAGCGAATACAAACAAACCGCGAAACTTAGCGAGTAGAGTACCAGCTAGAAATTATTTCGAGCTCACGAACAAATTTTTTGGGAGCGCACGAAGTCATTTGGTGTCCACGAAAACATTTCGAGCTCAGTAAATAAGTTATTTTGAGTGCACGAAATAAAAAACTCAAATTATTTCGTAACGGTGATTTGTATTCGTCAAATGTCCCTTTAGGGGCTCCGTAGAATGCCATTGACTCTGAATAAAAACAATCTTTGTAAAAATACTTCCCGACTTCCGAACTAATAATACTCAATAGGCAGTCCATCTTTGCTTGCATGCTGCCTGCGTCTCATGATTTTTTAACAGGAGTCGTACGGGAAACAATACGAACCACTTCGGGATTTCTGATTTGCATCATCGTGAAAATCATGATTAAAAAAACCAAAAAACCAACAGGCCGGCCATCTGACAGTGCGCCCTCAACTGACGTATTGCAGTCACGTTTCTAAATTGCATATTCATATCCACGATCGACATACAATTTCGCGACATTTTTGCGCAATAGCCATATGTTTCGGAGTGTTTTTAGAGAGATAATTTTGTAATATTTAAGTATTGACAATGTGAAGCAAAGAAATTTGCCCAGAAGGCAACACGAAAGGAATAAATTAGCGCCCTCACCGACACAAAAGCTGCACTCTATTGAAAATCGTGGTTGAAAATAAAGTAAGCCCTCGGAACGAGGTTGGTATAATGTACGTCGTGTCTCGTGCCTCGTACTCGTACGCGTGTCATGGGTCATCATGCCCGTGGTTGAATGGCTTTAAAAACAAACATGATTAAACATACAACAATAAAGAGGTTGTTTTTTAGGGGACTGAGTGGTAAAATTAGGTAAGTATATTACTTTTTATTATATAGACCTATTCTCGCGGTCGGCATGACGTCACGAAGGAGCGAGCCGTTCATAACATTAACAACATGCGTTAAACCTCAAATTTTTCCCTAACTTAAACATTCTGGTCGGAGGCTGTTCCACCTATTGCACACGCCACCGGGCAAAGGGGAAGCCCTCCATTCAATTTGTACAGGGAATTACGTGTTTTCTATATTTTTTTACAGCAATAAAAAATGAATATTTTTTTTCCCCGGTGTATAAACGTGGGAGATTTTGTTACTTTATAAAACAATGAAATTTGGAAATATTTTGGTGTACCGTGTAGTGTTGCTGTTGGACAATAATTAATTATTTTGATTTTTTTCATGATAGACCACAACACTATTCATTCCCCTTTCAGTCCGGAGGGTGTAATAACTAACAGCCACCACTGACCAATCAGAGACAAGAAACAAGGCCCAGTGACATCATACCGACCGTGGGAATAAACAAGGTTCCCGGATGTCCGACCGCGAGAATTCGCGATGCATGTTCCTTGGTCGCGGTGTTTCGGCGACTGCTCTGTTCCATCCGACCCTATCTTGCGACTACTCAACCTATGTTCTGTCAGCTACCGGTACTTTCAACCTGTCATGGAGCAATAAACTAGAAGAAGGAATTAGAACGAAGACCCCTCTTATTCTCGCGGTCGACATGGCGTCACCGGGCCTTGTTTCTTGTCTCTGATTGGTCAGTGGTGGCTGTAAGTTATCACCCCCTCTGGACTCAAAGGTGAATAGTAGCAATGAATAGTGTTGTGGTCTAAGCGAAAACAATCTGAATATTTATTTATTGTCTAATTTCTATCAAACACTACACCGAAATATTTCCAAATTTCATTGTTTTATAAAGTAACAAAATCTCCCACGATACACCAGAAAAAAAGTATTCATTTTTTTATTGCTGTAAACAAATATAGAAAACACCTGTACAAATTGAATGGAGGGCTTCCCCTTTGCCCGACGGCGTGTGCAATAGGTGGAACAGCCTCCGACCATGAGAATCTTAATCCGATTAGCGCCCAATCATGGCCCAATTAATGCATCAACGGCCGGCCTTTGTGCACAGAGATGGCCACCGTGTTTTCACTGGTAACCTCAGCGTACGACTCTCCAATAGCTGATGAACCAGCACTGAACAGTAAGCACTGTAATGAAGCTGAAATTGTAATGTTAGCTTTTGTATAATAATACATTTTTTTTCAAAGATTTTCAAAGGCTGAAAAATAACTGAAGCAGACATATGTCGACATGAGGAAAACGGTGATACATACATGTTGCACTGAGAGCCAGGTAGAGCCAATTTGTGAAATGTGCGTTCTAAACAACAATCCAACGCGACTAAAATTTCCCGACTTCCCCCCAGAGAGGCAACGGTGGCGCGTTATCTGATAAGTTATTTCGCTTTGTTTACTGAGCGAGCCTTGCGGTCGTAAAGCTCTTGTCGGAGGATGTTTCCTTTTATCTTAGGTTG
Organism: Crossaster papposus; assembly: GCA_037893245.1. NCBI lineage: Eukaryota > Metazoa > Echinodermata > Asteroidea > Velatida > Solasteridae > Crossaster > Crossaster papposus. The sequence goes on along the minus strand of JBAIAA010000288.1, from coordinate 1,278,678 downwards.
TTCTAACTCCTTCTAGTTTATTGCTTCATGGTAGAACTAGAAGTACTAGTATGGGGCTTCCGACGGGCGTCGGGAGCCATAGACATAGTTCTAGACTATGGCGTATGGGTAAACCTAGCCCAGGTTGGACGACGTTCTTCAAATGTTGCATTACGACTGACGTCCAGGGTATTAATTTACCCTGCCATAGCGAAAATTTGTACAACAATTTGTTTTCATATTTTTACCTGATGAAGGAAACTGAAATTTCGTTTACATCTTTCTTGTGTCTGGAATTACAGATCGTCATGGGTTACAAAAAGCGAATGTGTCTTTGGGCTAATAAAAATAAATAGAAAATCCATGCTTTTCGATGTGAACATCATGAACGAACTCTCTACATGAACAAAATGTGTTGTAAAGTTGTTCGCTATGGCAGGAGAAATTGATACCCTGGACTCCGTCGCGTTGGGGCCAGAGATATAAAGTTTGTTTAATCCTGTGGTCGGCATGACATCACAAAGGGGCGAACCCCGTCCATATAGCAAGTCTAGCAACACGCATTTAAACCTCAAATTTGTCCCTTCGCGCTAAGGCATAAAAAAAAAAATATGTTGGCGTAACCCGACCGACCCAAAAAATACGGCCGACCCTGGATATTTTTTTTTTCAAGGGACGAAATTTAATGATTAAAATCTATATAAATCTAGTTATAAATACGTTTAAAACCATTTCTGACCGTTTCTCATTGTTGTGTGTGTGGATTGTGTATATATTGAACCTGGACACGCTATCGTGTATCACTACCGTACTACTCGTACCGATACGGCTCCAGACCGCGGATTCCGTTGTGGACCTCCTCACCCTCGGACTCGTTATCGTCTTCTCCGTCTTCTTCATACGACAACGAACCAGCCAAACTGCTGTCTGGACTAGAATCACTTTCACGTGAATACAATTCTTCTTCATCGAAGCTGTGTTGTTCCCAAGAATCATCACTTTCGGTCATCTTAAAACTAAATTCACGCGAAAATACCCCCCCCCAAATCGTCAAGTCGTACCCGAGTCAATTCGTACTCAGTCAAACTAGTACTCGAGTCAACTTGTGTCTTCTTCTTTTTCTTTTTCTTGTTAGAAGTGCAGACCTCATACACATGAGTATAAATCGCAAGCTGTGTTTGTGAGCCTGCATGGTGCAAAGCGTACATGTAGTTTAAAACCTAAAGTGCAATAATTGTGACCGACACAGGGCTTGAGTCGACATGATATGAGAGTAATAGTGCATAATGCTCTGTCCGAGTTAGGCTAGTGTACACAAATGTCAAATGCATGTGATGATGTACAACTGCTAACATTCAGAGTATCTTTTCAGGAACATTTTTAACCATTACTTTTGGTTTTTTTTCTAGATGTACAGCTTCTGAATGTGGCATCAGTACCCCAACTCTGGTGAACATTGCAAAGCAGTTTAGTTCCTATGAAGAGGAAATCGATGAAGTGAGATTCATAGTTCATAAATTTCCTTCACCTTAAAAAAGCAACAAAGTATTTATTATTCAAGTTTTGGCTGGCCTGTCATCTTACATAATTTCTTTTTGTACACTCTTTTGTTGTGACTTAGCCTATACCCAGAAACTTTAATCCTACCATATGAATTAAGTTGGGTAGTAATTAGCTGAAAAATCATTGAATACATCACATATTGCAGAATCTACAATGTACAAGGCGTTGCATTTCTCAGCATGATGACATCAAAATGGATCATGTGACATCATCTTAAAGGTGTATATTTCTAGACCCAGCTATATCCAGAGAACCGTAAGCCCGATTGGGTTTAAACTTGGTACTTGGTTGGTAGACCGGGATGTACTAATATAGACCAAAAAATGATGACGTCATCATGACGTCATGATGATGTCATTATGCAATTAATCTGATTGAATTGAGTACTGAGTAGGCCAAACCGACCCGAAACATTAAAAATATAAACCGGAACTGATCTAAATTCTCCTGACCGGACAACAATTTTGGGGAAAATCAACCTAAACCGAAAAAAAAAAAAAAAAAAAAAAAAAAAAAATGTCTGGCTTGGGCAAATCATCTTAAATTTCACGAAAATTGTTTCCGTTTTGGGCCTGACCTTATACCAGAATCGCATAAATATCAATCGATCAAGAAACGTCCCCTAAACTTAATGCCAAAGTGCCAAAATGTATTGGTTGAAGAAAATGTGTACAAATCCTATGGGGGGAAATCGCACCTGATTGCATGAGACCGGATCACGTCATCGTGACAAATTTCTTCTAGGACCATCTTTCGGTGTTGGTCCAAGTGTGTGCCAAGTCGGTTAAAGTCAATCGGATTTACCAAAGTGTCAAAGTCTATGGTGAGAAGGAATTTGTGTACAAAACATATGGGGAAAAGTCTGAACAAGAAAAACAAATTATAATAACAATCAAATGAAAACAAGAACTGTTTTGGGGTATTTGCCGAAACGGCTAAAAAAAAAAAAAAAAACTCAAAAGACTGGAGAAACAATGGAGAAACAATTTCCATGGAAATATCTGTAAAACAGACTAAGGGTGGCAACAGCTACGGTAGAGCTTTGGTGGGAAAGGGGTTATAGGAATGAGCCCAACTCTTCACCACCCAAATTAATGATAATATCACTATTCTTGTTCTTGTTGCCAGTTGAAAGTGCAGCAGATCCCAGAACAGGAGATTCCAGCCCCAAGCGACGTCACCCATCATGAGGTCATGAGTTTTTTCATCCAGGGCTATGACTGCACAACTGTTGAGCACTTTAGTCAGTACACCCACAACTTGGCAAAAAATATGGATCTTAAGATCTTTGGCAGGTAATCCAACCTTCCCCTTAACACCAATTGGATTCCATGAGCTTGGTTAGTCTGAAGAAGCAAGCCAGTATTAGGTCTTTGCTACAAAAGCAAAATAGGAATTATAAAATGGAGGCTTATTCCTATTGTCCCTTCCTATTTGGCCCATTTGGAATTAAAAGCATGCCTCACGTTACCTTTTCTTTAAAAAATAACACAAATCTGACCTGGCACCTCAAAATGGGTGGAAAGTCGCAAAATACAAAATTTGGCATTATTACATTTCTAGAAAGAAGAATTCCTAAGCTTTCAAATGATGTATTGTGTGTTGCTGTAGCTTTTTCCCAGTTGCCGCTATACTCTTTTAAAAGTGCTGAAGTCATGCTCCCTTTTGGGGGGAAACGAAGTTCAAAGTCCGTGAACTGTGGTAACTATCATTCAGTGCAATTCAGCCACAAAAAAAAAACACACTGTAGAGTTTTAATTGAGCTAATTTTGGGATATGATAAAGGAAGGGTTTTTGTATGTCAAAACGTTAACAACTCGAAACCGACCTCCCACTTGAAAAATGGACGTTTCGGCCAATAACTCGTTTTGGCCGTGTGCGACTTTCTACTCATTTCGTGGTGCCAGGTCACAAATGGTCATTTCGTGTCAAATCACACAAAATCGAGCTGTATCTCCCATATGACCCGACTCGGATATACCTGGATTTAAAAAAAAAAAACCTTGGTGTACCTAATGAAGGAAAGTCAAGTTTAAGTTTGATACCACAAACAGTTTTCCTGTTATAGTCTCTCAAAGTGCGAGTGTGACGACCCTTATTTGCACCTACAAATTGCTCGTACGTTTTAGCCAGTTCGTGCCGGGATTTTATTTAACATCACCGAGCCGAGGCTCGGGATTATGTTTAACGAAACTTGATCCAAGGCGGGTTCAGGCCGATGGTACCGGGAAGCACACCCACGCATTTCCAGCCTTGCCCTCATTTGATGTCACCTAGAGCCATATAGGCCCTCAAAGATGCTACTAAAATAAACGAGCTATTTGCGGGTGACAAAAATGCCGCGTGCTCGAACAATTGTTCTTCTCTTAATACCGTACATACAGGGCGTTAAAAAAAAATATACAATTAGAGAAATGTATCCGAAATGGATGTTTTATAAGTTTACACAAATCTGGTACTAAGTATGATGGGCCAAGGTCTTATGCCTTAATTTGAACCATGTCAATCCTCCGCTGTTTCGCATGAGTGAACACTACCAGTAGCTATTTACTTTTACTTTTTACTATTTACTTTTAATTTGAATCGGCTTGCGCACAAAAGCGAAAGGGTTCAAACAGAATCAAACACCGTACTAGGGTAGTTTGGGCATGTACTTTGTTGCTCACAAATTTGCTAGGACATTGGATTAATCCTCAGTCCTCACGTACTATTGTAATGCAAGTTATTTGGCCAATTATACATGATGCTTGATGATCACTGCTTTTTCATCAGGGGCCATTTATTCGCTTGTTCTTGATGAAGCTGGTCTTTGTATCACTTTTTTCTTTGGCGGGGAGAAACAATGAGTGACAAAGTGCCTTGCCCAAGGGCACATGCACCACGGGCACACGCACCATGATAACCCAAGGGCACACATTCCATAACCCTAGGCTGGACTCGAACCCACAAACTGCAGAATTACCCGCAGAACACGAGTTAATGCTCCAAACTACAAGGCCAAGGTACTCCGTGCTCTCTGTGAGATATTTTTTGTACAGGAGGAATAATTAATAGTAATATTCAAATTTCTGGATTTATTGTTTTCGTTATAGCTTTGCAATGCCAACCAAGAAAACACTTGTACACACCATCAAAGCCCCTGGCACATCTGAGAAACTCAAAACCAGAGACTTCATGTTACCCACACATGGGCGAGTTATACAAGTAAGTACATGTAATATTCAATTACAAATGTTTTAAAGATCAACTGATCTTTGTTATACCTCTTTCTTTAAGATACTGTGTTTTTATTGGTCTAGAATGATCACATTGTCCATTGTATAACAACGCAGTGTGAGGTCGTGATATCACACGGCTGCTGTTCTGTGAGCTGTATATCAATGGTACTCGCGCAATTTTCACCTAAACATTTTTAACGAAACTCGATCAGAGGCGAGTTCAGGCCGGTGGTACCAGAAAGCACACCCACGCATTTTCGGCTTTGCTCGCTGCTGACAGATATTTCGGGCCTTGCTCGTGACGTGTTTATGTGTCATCCGTTTTGAATCTGGGGAAAACTTTGCGTGTATACACGTCCTCTAGCGCCAAGGTTAGCAATATAGTAAACTGTAGTGGAGCAGCGAACAAGCAGATGATTAGCTGTTTTGAGCGACTGCATAAAGTTGAGTTCATTTCGTTTGCTGTGGCGTGTCCAGGGGGGGGGGCTTTGGGGGCTGAAGCCCCCCGCACGCGCGGATCCTCCCAAAAAAAAAAAAGAGAAAAAAGAAGGAAAGGAGGTAAGAAAAAACGAAAGAAAAAACGAAAAAAAATATATATATATATATATATATATATCCAATGAATTTGGCATCTATCACAATCCAAAGTGCTCGATACATCTCTGTAGAGCTATAATTATGAAATAAATTTAGGATACGAGTTAAAATAACTTTGGCATATTTATTTCTGGACAGACTGTTTCGTACCGTGTGGCACTCATCAGCAGAATGACATAGAATATCGTGTAGCATCTTCGTATACACATGGAATCAGGCTTGCGTTGCGCGCGTTATGTATCGAACCCTGATCGCGCTCCGCGGTTATACGTTATTGAACTTATTGCGCGCGTTACGTCACTGACCCTAGCACGCACTTGTCTCGGTGCCTACACTTAGAGACGATTTCGCTCCTCTTATTTAGTGTACCTAGATTGGGCTTGCATATGATTATGTATTTTTCTGCTATACACAAGTTGCATCTTTTGTTTACATTAGAGTATGGTAGTGCTCTTTGGATAATGTCCCATTTGATTTCAAAGTTCTTTCCTTCGTCCAACAAGCGAAAAGTAAAGCAAGTAGAAGAAATCAAAGATAAGATGTGCAGCTGCCCCCGCAACACAGAATGCCCACTAAACGGAGAGTGCCTAAGTAAGAACATTATCTACCAGGCCACCGTCGCGAGTGAGAAGGGAAGAATAGAATCGTACGTCGGGCTAACTTCCACAACATTCAAGGCGAGGCTAGCGAACCACAAGCAGTCGTTCAGATGCGAGAGCAAGAGAGCACAGACCGAACTGAGCAAACACATATGGGCCCTAAAGGACGAAGGAAAGAACTTTGAAATCAAATGGGACATTATCCAAAGAGCACTACCATACTCTAATGTAAACAAAAGATGCAACTTGTGTATAGCAGAAAAATACATAATCATATGCAAGCCCAACCTAGGTACACTAAATAAGAGGAGCGAAATCGTCTCTAAGTGTAGGCACCGAGACAAGTGCGTGCTAGGGTCAGTGACGTAACGCGCGCAATAAGTTCAATAACGTATAACCGCGGAGCGCGATCAGGGTTCGATACATAACGCGCGCAACGCAAGCCTGATTCCATGTGTATACGAAGATGCTACACGATATTCTATGTCATTCTGCTGATGAGTGCCACACGGTACGAAACAGTCTGTCCAGAAATAAATATGCCAAAGTTATTTTAACTCGTATCCTAAATTTATTTCATAATATATATATATATATATATAAACGAAAAAGAAAAGAAAGAAAGAGAGAAAGAAAGAAAAATTATTAAATCGGCAGAAACTGGTGGTCAAACCAATCGGCTTTGACTGAACATGATGATCCAATTGGTTGATAGTTTTAATTGGCGACGTGCTGGCTATAATGACGTTAATACGAGCTGAATGATTTTCATTGTTCAACGTGTTTTCATCGTTGTCCACATGGTTGTAAGGTGTCAAGGAGATTTGGAACTTAACTTGATCATAGCTACAAAAGATTCTCCGAAATATAGCCACTTGCTTCGAAACATTCTATTCAAGCAAGCGTAAACAGTAAGTAAAACAATTGTTTTAATCATTATAGGGGGGCCTACCTCTTTATAACAAATTAGTGAGTATGTGTATGCATATCTCCAGAGCGTAATTCTTAACTCTTTGTTTCTTTTTTTGTGTAAGACACGCATCTGGGGGTGTTTTAGCCACATTATCTCTGCTAGATGACAGTCCGTGGTTGGAGTTCGTGGACGGGCAAATACATCAAACGTCTGCAGGCCAATTGGGTTAGATATTCCCTAAAAGCGGGAGTTTCAAACCCTGTCTCTGGTTTTGGCGACGCGATGACTGGTTTGTGTATTGCCACAGTGGTCCCTTTGTTTTTAGTTCACACAGTGATTGATAATTACCAGTGATAATATGCCGTCCCCTCTTTTTTCTTCTTTTTTGGAAGGGGAGCAGGGCATATTTTCTGTGATATATCATTGCACGTCATCAGCCACCCTCTTATAGTTCATTTTACTTTCCTTGTTTTTATTTGTGTGTCGGTTTATATGACGCGTGGCAAGGACAAGGGGGGGGGGGGTTGACTTATTTATTTTGTTTTAGTCTTGAGATCCATTTCTTTGATCATTGTTTTGTTCTTTTAATAGTTCCAATAGAATTTGCAGATTCTCCTCATCAAGATGTTGTTCCTCTTTTTGGATTGTGGAGATGCTTTAGTCCTAGATCGAACAAGTTCATCTTTTATGTTTTTGTGCCGTTTGTATGCCAGGATGGGTTGGGTATCAAATAGCCTATTCAGATATTCGTTTTCGCTAATCAAGGGCCAGTGTTTGAGGATAGCCCGTTTCAGGGCTGGGTGCGCGACATGTGGGTAGTATGCTAGGACGAACACCAGTGGGATATTGTTTTTGTTTTTTCCGCTTAGGGTCCGCGGGAGTCTTGCCCCTTTGAGAAAGGAGGGCTAGGTCTTCGTTTGTGTATCCGCGCTTTTGAAGTTTGTCTTTGAAGAATTCCACCCTCTCCTCAAAGTCTTTTGAATGGGTACATATACGTTTGTATCTGGTCACTTCGCCCTTGATTAATCCGCCAAATACCGACTTAGGGTGTGCTGAATCTCGAGCTAGGTACTGAAATGTATCTAGCAGAGATAATGTGGCTAAAACTGACCCCCAGATGCGTGTCTTACACAAAAAAAGAAAAAAAGAGTTAAGAATTACGCTCTGGAGAGACCAGTCAAACAGCCACTTTCTAGCATACCCACTAGTTAACGTACAATTACAGATTTATCTCGGCAGTTCAGTCACAAATACAATCCATATGATACTTGTCAGCAGAACCTTTTCCGCGTCTCAAAAAAATAACGAAAAGCACGGAGGGGTTCTTTTGAAACTTGTAAACGAAAACAGACTGCAATCTCGCAGAAATAAATGTGGACTGAACTGACCTCCCATGAAGCGTATATCACTAGGGAAAAAACCTTAAATTAAGAATTACGCACTGGGCGGGATAGTTACGCAACCACACTGCTGGCATACCAGCACATCATAAATTATACAGATTTATCTCTGCAGACCAAGCCACAACCTAAAATCCAATGATACTTCACGCAGCAGAACTGCTTCAGCATCTCCAAAAAAAACACGAAAACGATGAGAAAACGTTTTGACTTGTGACAACTCCCATAAACACCCTCCCCTTCCCACATAGAATGAGTTCAGATTCACTGCAGCTAACTCTAGAATTGATAAAAAAAAGACAAACAAAATTAACTGATCATTCCTTGAAGTATGCCTGCAATAAACCGGTTTCTCTGTACTATACCTTCTTGCAAAAGCACTCCATTAGAAGTATAATAGCCTCACAGAAAAAGAAAGAAAATTCCACAAAACCCAGTATTACAAGTCCTTCACGTTAATGTTCTTCCCAGGTGACCGAGAATCGTTCTAAAAATTAAAAAAAACTTGAGTGACATGTATGATTACGCTGCTTCCCAATAAACACAATCACATTATAGAACTCGTTGTAGAACTCACTCTTGGAAATATTCTGTTTGAAAAATCCAACAATATATTTCAGCTTTCAATCTCATAGCTTGATCAGGAAATGTTCATTTACTCTACAATCCGACCAATGCATTATTATTCATACAGAACTCATTATCTTTCAGTGCTTTTAACATTCATTTATCAATGGCAGTTAACTTATTCAATGACACATTTTTATACATCAAATCCAAGGAGTGCAAATAAACGGAAGTTGTAAATACCAGCCTGTCGTAGCTATAACTTATTGCACAAACTTCAAAGTTACAACGCATGGGGGCTCTCTTCGTAATGTCCTTCTCCGTAGTCATGGCGGGGTGTAATCTGAAAAGCTTATGCAACCCATGCGATCGATATTTTTGACAGTAATGGTACCCACCAAACTTTTGCTGACAGAATGAAAATTTGGCCATATGGCACACGAGTAACCTCTATAACTGAGTCCTTACATCATATATCAACTGATTTTGCAGCAAAATTTGTCTGAAAATTGAAAGAAAAGGCGATTTCAGGTCTTAAAATCCTGGACCCCCACCGAGGCCCAGACCTCCTGGACCAAACGCTGTTAGACTCTCCGCTCGCTTCGCTCTACCGAAACGATTTTGATTCAGCCCCCCGCAGGACAAAATCCTGCACACGCCTCTGGTTTGGGTTGTAAAATAAATGTTTACTTGAACGATCTTCAGTCCTCATAATGCATGCTGAGCTTCAAGACGAAGGTATAACAAAGAAATTGTTGACTGTTGTAATGTGGGATATGACATTTTGAACACTGGTGCTATTTGCGTCATATCCCACATCACAGCAGTCAACAAATTTATATAATACTAATAACTCCCTCTCCCAAGCAGAATGCTCCAACTACGTCCATGTAAACAAATACTCTTCTAAAAAATGTGGTTAACAAATATTGTGTTTTGACTAAAACAATATTTTGATTGTGGGCGTCTGCCATTCTCTGTAATAAAAACAAGTTTTCTTTATGCACAGAGAGTGGCCTGCGAGAGACAAAATATTTTCTGAAGGCCGTATCTTAATCCGATTAAATTACCCATTTATGAATGAATATTTTTTGGGTGTGGAGACCCTAACTTCTCAATTAGGTAATAACAGTGCGAGGACCCGGTTATTACTGCGTGAAAATGACCGGGTAGGGGGATGACCGCTGGTAATGGATCGGTCCATTACCAGCGGTCATCCCCCAACCCGGTCATTATCACGCAGTAATAACCGGGTCCTCGCACTGTTATTACCTTTAATAAATACCTTTTTAACGAGAACAATTGTCAAAATGCTCCAAATTTCGTGACTTTTCTTTCGGCGATATTTCCAGCATTTTGTGTTCATGTTTAGGGGCCATGTTTTAGCTTATGCATGGTACCTAGTCTCTTCAATATGTGTTGTTATTATAACCCATACTTTGAGACCAGACTAGACCAGACTAGCAGACGACACGCGCATTTTGAAAAATGCCGCACGTATATTTACAAACGTTCTACGCGTACATTTTATAGCGCGCAGTATCAAGATTTGACGCGTCCTTGTTACAAGTTACCGTATAACTGTTGCATTCAGCCAATCATGGGCTTACATGATGCTTGATTAATGCTGGTTCAGGGAACATTTATTCGCTTCTTCTTGAAACCCATGATATTACTACCTGATAATCCACTCCACGTGATCGAGTCTCGACCAATCAGAAGCCAGCAACTTTCCTAGGTATTTATTAATTATAGATAATCTGTATTTCGAGTTGCATCAATTCTTCTACTTTTTATATCTGTAGTTACAAGAACTGCGGGGGACCATAGCACCAGCTTTTCTGGAAATGCTGCAAGTTAATCTACCTGAAGGAATTAAGTTGAATGTTGAACCGGTAAGATATATTGTTGCAATAATATTGTTTGATTCATAAGATGGAATTTGTGTTGGGGTGATGTGAATTCAATATTCAATATTTTAAGCACTATGTATACACTCAGTGTTATCCCGAGGTGAAAGGCAAAACAAAATCAAATATTTAATTTACATCACTCCCATACAATTCAGATTTGAACCAGTCAGCTGAGCCCAGCTAGCTTGGTGGTCAAGAAGTACATGTACGCCGTCTGCACTAGAAAGCAGGAGGTTGTAGGTTCGTGTCCCACACCTGATTGATTTTTGTTAGAATAATCTTTCGGGACAACATCGAGTATACAGCGTAAGTCAAAAAGAAAGTGACAGAGAGTACATGTATATATTTGTTACCGTACAAACAAAAGAAATTATATTCGATCCACTATTAAGGTACGTGTATAGAGCATGTTCTTTCAAACATCTGAAAAAAATCAAGAGCTGTGCTTGCTTTATTTACCAAAATATTACTTTTAATAGCTGTACATGGAATGCTAACTGAACAATCGTCAAGAAAAAACATACATTGCCAGCAATCCAATTTAAAAAACAGGCTTCGTTTATTCCTGATACAAAACATGACATACCACAAAACATGACATACATGTAATATTGCAGTCTTCACTTAAACTTGGTGTTGGGAGTTTATTGTACAGAAGATACATGTACCGGTAAATATGTCATTTAAAAGATAAGGCTACTACTCTTTATACATGTACAGTATATGTACATTACATGTACATGTATTGTCAGTGTTAAAACTTATAAATTACCGTCTTGCCCTTCCTTCAACTAAAAATAAAAAGAAGGTAAACTTAATGATTTTACGAAAAACATTTACATCACAGAATAGCTGTAAAACCTGACCAAGATAATCCCACTTCTCTGATCACGTACAGTTATATTTGTAATCATTTACACTGCTCATGCGCGCACTGAATGACTAATTCTAAATTTTAAGCACAAAAATGTATGCAAGTCGGAGGAGCCTACTTGTACATGTACATGTAATTAAGTCCGCCATCTTCGTTCCTAACCTTCTTCATCTGCTTTCCACTGAGCAGCTCCTGGAACTCCTGCAAACACTGTTCGGGTAGTCATTCAACACGGGAACAGGGTTTCGAGTACGCCCTCTGGTGCGGCAGAGACCTCTGACCTTTGTAACTATGCGATTATCATTCCATGGACAGCTATTGAAAAGGGGTCTTTTGGTAAAACAGGCACAGCTCAAGTTATAGCAAGGACTAATTTCAAATGAATTCTGTTCAGATGTACATGTACCTTACTGGTACATCAAATATAATTAGGTGTTTTTTTATGGGAAACAAATACTCTTGGTCATTTTCTTTTTTACTTGCACTGTACAGGATTTATAAAATGTGTTAAAGGGAAAAAACACCACCTACAACTGTAATATTGATACTCTGTTTTGATGGAGTGCAGCAAAAGAAATTTGGGTCTACCATAGGTGATGTACGTGGACCTGGTACCGTACTTGCGAGCTAAATGTATACCAATATAAAACAATTTAATTCTTTTTTTAAATACATACTTGTAATTTATTTGTACACCTTTTTGAAACAATATCAACGTCCAGTCTTTTTTAACCATTAGTATTTTGTTTACTCTTGACATTCAGCATTCACAGTACCACCATAAAGAGAGATACATCCAGAAAGAGATTCCCAAGGATCTACTATGACGAGATGCCACCTGTCTGCCTGTCTGGGGATGAGTCATGCTTAGATCATATATGTGACCGGCTCTACAAAAAGGTGTATTATGTCGCAATATAGCCCCTCCCATTCTGGAGATATGACGTGTTTGCACATTGATTACTTCTTCGGAGTTCAAATTACACAACTGAGAAAACAGGCTTTGAAATAGCTGGCTCTGTTCTACTACAACAGAGCGCTACACACAAAACTTTATTCATCAAAATCAACATTTCTTTGAATGAAACCTGAAACTGTAGGTATAAAAGATATCATTCATGACAAAAAGTGAAAATCACATTTTGATGAAATGTTTACCCTCTCAACTTTGAGTAGGCCATTACATGATAATGCACAGCGCGACTTAATACACCTTTTTGTAGAGCCGGTCACATACATGTTTGTCTTAAGACTATATTCATGTTTGCACATTTATATCTGAGCCCAGAGTGAAGAAGTTTAGAAGAGAATCATTGAAGGTGGTTTCAGAAAATGTGCCTGATGGCAGTAACAAATTTGGATGTGCATTAGCAAGGGAATCCAGTTCCAAGAATCAAATTAATTAGTCATCCGTTTTCTGTATTCTTAAAATGTATTGTGTCAAATATTTATTCATTGTACAAGTATGTGTGTTCTTGTCTTGCATTACGATCGAGGATCGAAACACAAAAGAGAACAAAGGGAACAAAGGATCCTCGATCGACGGTTTGCTTGTCCGAATTCTGTCCTCGATCGACGGTGCAAGCGCTAAGCAATGGGGATTGGGTTAAGTAAAGGAAGAAAGGAAAACACAATATCGATCCTCGGTCGTTATGTGGTTCACGACTATGTGACCCAGCACAAGTAAATGAGACACTTTGAGGCAAATATTTTTTTTCAGACTTTGATTTCATCATTTAAAGCTAAACAAGCTTTAAATGATGAAATCAAAATCTCAATTTTTATTTTTTCCGCAAAGTGTCTCATTTACTCGTGCTGGGTCACATATACATGTCCATTGTACCGGTAGATTTTACTTTAATTGAGTTCTATCTGTTAAAGGTATACACTTAAAACTAAAGTGTTGAATCAACCTTAATTATAAGTGTGCTGTCAGTGAATACTCAGTTGGGATTTCAACCATTAAACTAATGAATTCAACATCTTGAGTGTTGAATTTATCAGTATTATGTGTGGAATTTCAACTTTTAAAGAGTAGTCACTGATCGCACACTTATAAGGTTGGTTCAACACTTTAGTTTCAAGCGTGTAGTATGCACCATTTGCTTTTGCTGTAATTTTCTAAAATGGGATAGGGGTTCATATTTATAGTAAATAATGCGACGCTGACCTGTTTTTTAAGTTTGGTGTTCATATAGATGCTGGAAATATGCTACTTTTGTAGCCTGGTTCCTTGACTTCCTTCAGACGAAACAGAGCAATTTATAGATGTCTGTCATCACCCGGAGGTATGTGGACCTGTGAAAAAAGTGGCGGGGCCCGGGCCCTTAAACTGCAAGGAAAACGGCCGGCCTTGCGGAACCCATTTAAACAGGGTGCCGTGTGTCTGGGGGATTCTCCTGAAAAACTGCCTAGAATCAGTCTATCGTTATACTTCTATACAATGGTTCTTTCATTCTTTTGAAACGTTCTCATTCTTTTCCTGTGTGATAATTGTTCCTTCTGACTCCAAGTTTTTTATATTCTCCACAGTTCACTTGATTGTTTTTTATTACTACCTGTTGTCTTATATTTGTACACATTCCCGCCGTGAATATGGCCACTGATGCCGGTACGGCGTTTAAACCCAAAACTCACTCACTATAGACGTCCGAGGATCGAGTTATCAGGTTAGGAATCTAGACCAGTTTAGTTGGCACCCATTCACCAATGTGTAACAGTATTGCAAAAAACAATGTGGACTATAAACTAAGGACAGTGTTTGAAAAACAGTGTTTTGTTTTACTATTACTGGCCGGTCATCGTTGGAAATTGATACAAAAAAAACACACAGAACACCAGATGCTGTGATTTCACAGGATGCTCTAGACTGCCAGTTATTCATAATTATGTAAATTTAGTTTTTTGATGTTTGCAAATGGTGTGTACTACCGTTAAAATGGTTCTTGATGCATTTGTTAATCGGGATTCGATCAACATACATATAATTTTGTTCACTTCGAAGTAAGGTGTTTTTGTATGACAAAGTCCAAAATAAAACACTGAAAACTAACAATTATAGATATATTGTATCTATAGTGCATTTCTGTGATTTATTTAGAATAGGTACTCACATAACACAAACAAGATTTGTCGCGCTTATGTTGCCCATTAGCAAGCCATTATGTTTGTCCTGTCAAAAAAATTACCACTGGGATGGGACAATACTATTGTGTACTGATGGGCGAGTAACGCTAGTTTGTGCTACTCGTATTAATTACTTGTGTACTCACAAGTAGCAATTTGTTTTTACACTGCAGTGTTGACTTGGGGGAAAAAAAAGTAACAACTTGGAGGTTCTGCACTAAAGTTGCCTTTCGTCTGGCTGTTATAAATGAAGAGTTAGCAATCAAGCAATCTATTTTGCTCCACCTTTCTTCCCAGGATTTTACTTCCAACAAATACATTTCAGGTAATCTCACTGCCTAATATAATGGGTTAATCGTATACATGTATCCACTATTATGTGTATAGAAGAGCCTTGCGGGTCTAAGAAATCAAAAATAGAAAATGCCATGTGACTCGCTCTTGGTCAATCAAAACACAGAATCTGTGGGTGAGGTGTTATAAAGTTTACTATCAACAAAAGTAGGTAAAAACTACGTGGGTACCAATGATACAGCTCACAGACATAACAGACATAACAGAATCAGCACACGTGATATTTCATTTCACTTTATTTGTCATTTTAAATTGGTCTTGCTGATGCTTGTAATAACATCTATTTTTCATCCTCCTTCAAATGAATTCCAATACATTAAGCAATTCTCTTAAAATCTTCCAACAATTTTACAGTACATCAACTGATTATTCTCTACAAATACACAATTAAGCCTGCCCATATTTCCATGGTTACGTCCCCAAACTCAACTCCTTCCCATCTGATTCTTACACTAAACTGTGGCTGATTGTATGATTAGCCCCTTTAAATAAATACCCAACCTGGAGAATTGTATTGAAGCAGTATTGACATAACATTTTCACGACTTCAATCAAAGTGCGTTCGGACATGTCAAGATAAGTGGGGCACTATATAGGCGGGTGTCATGGTGCTTTAATTCTGTCCATTGGTTTGCAAGTTTTGGACACAAAATTTAACTTTCTAGGGGCTAAGGAAAATCTTGTCAATATACAATTATTGTAAAAAGAAGCCAAGTTGAAGTCAATGTGCGACAACTCTTGCGGTTTGTTGACTTTAGTTTCAGGCCAATCAAATGACAGTGTTATTAAAGGTAGCATCCAGCAAAATAAGGGCCCTAGATATCCTGTAATTGTTCCAAAAAATTGAATTGTATAAACCAAAATTAATTCTCGCCGTCCGGCGAGCGCGAAAAAACAAAGATAACATAAGAATAACTGCTCGACTCCGGTGGAAAACAAACGCTGTTTTTCATGCTTTTCTCGGCATCCATGAATGTAAAAATTCGGACAGGTCAGTTAAACGATATTTACTATAAAATACAACCCCCCAAATCCACCCATTCCTGATAATTCAACAAATTACCAATGGTGTATACTACCTTTAAATGCGTCTCTCCCTACAATAGGGTATCAGTATCCAACCAAAAACGAAAGTCCCCCCACTTAATTTTGTTCTAATTAAACAAAATAACAACCCCTCCTACTGTCCTAGTCAATTAAATAACCACTAATTAATACAGAAGATATTTAGGAATCCAGCCATATACATGTACGCTCTATTTTGCCACTAACAATAATTGTATGGACGAAATTAAGCAATTTATGTCAAAAAGTGCACTTTTGTTACTAAAGATTTAAGTTGTAACATTTCATTGGTTCACAAACTTAAAAAGAACATGAAATTATATGAACACCAAACAGGGAGGAAAGTTGACCAACACAAAGGTGCAACTTTTTCAGCACTGTTTGACAAACTGTTAAATTTTGTCCATAAAACCATTGTTATTGGCAAAATAAAAAGTGGAGGATGCCTTATGAGTTTCTCTATTGATTAATTGATATTTAACCGAAAAGTGCTCAGTACTTTCAGATTTAGAATAAAGATAATTAGGGGAGGGGAACTTTTTTTTCTTATTTGGGTTTCAGGCCAATCAAATGACAGTGTATTTTTTATGCACATTTACAAATACATGTACTTTGAACAAAAGACTGACTTAATTGGCCGGACTTGACTCAGATTACACTAACACAAAGTCTAAAAGCATCCAGGAGGAGTTCGCAAAAGATTGTACCGCCTTAATAGATTGATAACGGTTCATATGTGACCTGTCATCACAAAATGAGAGTAAAGTCGCACGATGTGATTCAGAGATATGGCCATCCAAAGTCAAAATATGAAGGGGTGATCAATTTTGAGATTTTGCGTAATTTGGAAAGCCCAAGTCCTCCACTAAATATTCCTATTTTTTTGGTGAGATCAGATGATCGAAAACCTCTTAAATTACGCGAATTTGCGCAGTGTTTGCGTAGTTAGTGTTTGGATTAAAGTCCATTAGTGGTCTAATTAACACGGTAATTAAATATGCAAATCAGGTCCTTGTAAGTATCCCACGTTTTCGAAATTTTGATATGTTGTTGTCTATACAATAGTTTGTATGTGTGGAAAATTTCAAGAAGAAATAATTATTAGAGCATAGTCATTGCTATGCTCAACCGAACCTTACTTGTCCTGTTTTGTAATCTTTTGCGTGTTTTGTTTAAGATGTTTAAAGTAAGTTTTCTCACAAACACGTTTTGTGAAACCCATGACTTTCTAGCGCGCTATAAAAAGTATTTATCGCAAAACCCCCAAGTGTTATGTACCACTGGAAAGCTCTCTGTCTCAAGAATTTGAAAATACCAATATCTCAATTTTCAATATTTCCGACTTTACTCTGATTTTGTGGTGACAGGTCACATATAATGACCTGTGGACATGTTACCCAGGTACGTACATATACACTGGTACATGTATATCAGCTTTATCAATTATCATACTTTGTACAAATATACACCAGGCACAAGCAATGTGACGTCAACGTACACCTGTGACAAGGGATGAGATAATTAGTTGTTTGTGGTAGCACCATGTGGTAATTCGCTTTTGTGAGTTGTGTGGTTCTCCTGTCAACAAGCAGAGCATACTGTACGAAATGTTGAGTTCCCTCTGGTTCTTTCTATAGAACCACAACATGGTGCTTCTGCAAATACAACTTATCTTATTGCCTTTCACCATGCAAACCTTCAAATATCATCAAAGGATACATGAACTTCATCTACCTTAATAGCATTTGACGTATCAGGTAAAATGCATCTATAATAGTTTTAAAATAAATATTTTTTTAAATGTAAAAATTACATTGAAATCATAGTTACTTCTTAAAGACTCAGAAAATGTACAAAACTTTACACAAATAAAATCATTGTACAACAAAACTATTGTCTGTTGTGATATACTGTATAATCCCTAAAGGTTGAAACAGCCTAGACCCAATAATTGGGACGTTTTCACTCCTTTTTCAAATTTTGGATTTTGTCTGTCGTTCTAACGCCCCAACAGCTTCTCAGCCTTTTGCTCACGAATAAAACAGTTGTTGGTGGTCGCTCGAAAAGCCATTGTCGTGTCCCCCGTCTTCGCATAGTGTGATCTTTATGCGAGTCGGGTGCTGTCGGGACGTCTATGTACATGTAGTTTATATGACCGAAAGTGTTCGGCATCATTTGAAAACATTGTTTTGTAAAGCTGGTCGAAATTGCTCGGATTTGCAACCCAAATAACTGTGAGTACCATTGAAGCCCAGATAATTTATCTTTAACATGTATAGAAGCCAATATGCGCTTTCCAAGATTTTTTGTCAAGTACTTGGCCTGTTTTGGGCCACGTTTGTGGTCCCAATTTAGTTCTTTATGAGCAAAAGGCTGAGAAGCCGTTGGGGCGTTAGAACGACAGACAAAGTCCAAAATTCGAAAAAGGAGTGAAAACGCCCCAATTATTGGGTCTAGAAACAGCCATATGTTTCAAACTCTGACTTGGTAGACTTCAGTTGTTACTCCTTTCTTGGAGTCAGTTTTGGGATTGTTGTATACCTCATCTTCATCATCACTGCTGTCACAGGCCATCACAGCTTGTGGGGACAAGCTGGCCTCGGTGCCCCCTGATGATGAGGCCTGCTGGATGGAATCTCTGCAGGGAGTCTTGCTTGTGACAGAAGATGCAACTGGTTTCCTTGGACAGCTTAACTCCACGCTAGGTCTGGTGTTTTCCTTAACAAACTGGTAAGTTGAGTAACTAGAAGACCACTTGAACTGTGCAGTGTAAAGATAAAGTTGTTAAGAATAATCTGTATAACTCCCAAATGTACAAAAGGTGTTTTTCTACAAATATGTAATTTCTGGTATACCAGGAAACTATGGTTTTTTTTTAAACTTTTCCTTCGTCTGCGGCTTTATACCTCTGAATTAAGAATATGAAAGTACGTACGTACATACATGTACGTAGGCGAACGTTACTAAAGTTGATCGTCGGTACGGTCATAATGACAAATATGTTGTTGAATGTTAAGCGTTGCGAAAACGAAGTAGGCCTAACATTAACGTTAAACCAGGTTCAAAACCTAAGGCCTACATATTCCTCCATGCTTCTACCAGTACCACATGTCTTGAAAGAAAGAACATGAGAATATGTACATCGCGTACGTACCTTGATGCCCTCCTACCAACTTTCTGAAGAACTAAAATGCTATACCCATATGTGACCGACGGACTCCCCCCTTATAGTTCCCCATACCTATACACTCTCTACACTATTTTTACCTTACGCACCCCCCCCCCCCCTGAAAACCTAAAAAGAATTCCTGTGAAATCACAACATTCCGCAAGCACAATGACCACAGCAAAGAATGGGGGGGGGGGGGGGGGTCCTCTCTGTCCAATATCTTGCTTCATACATCCACAAATTAAGCTGCAGTCAAGTTTAAATTTGCACCCTTTTCAGGAATGTGTACATGACATCCTGGCCGAGTTCGGACGGTCTGTTCTTGACACGCGTAACTTGTTCTTGCAAAACCCTGATGGATAGGTGGTGTGTGTTCTTGTTCCGAGTGCAATGTTCACGGGTCGCGTTCCCGCCGTTCGAGCGCGAGAACAGAGTTCGCGTGTCAAGAATTAAGCCGCCCGAACTCGGCCCCTAAGTCAACTTACCCTGTGTTTCAGATCTTTTGCATATTTGTCAATTTCTCTCTGCATTTCCAACTTTGATTGCTTGTTTGGATGGACAGACATCATCTGTGGGCACAATTTCACAATACACTTTAAACCTTTGTTCAGTCAAATCTCAAGGAAAATCATTTTGAGGTATCCGGAATTGGAGTTATATGGTTCTTATGGAGTGGCCAAACAAAAAATTAAGATTGACAAATTGACAAATTGACAAAGGCCAATATGAAACAAACAATTTCACAATACAAACTATGTAGCTCTAGAACTCAACCAGCTTTATTAGATATTGAGATACCGACTTTATACCCAAGTAGTAGTGATGATGAAATCCAACAAATGACAATTTTTTTTAAATTTAAGGTATGTATTGAGGGACCTTCACAAAAAATTAACTCACCCGCCACTGTATCTGTTCAAAGCTGTGTGGGTCATGTGACACCGGCAAACCAAACTTGACCTTCTTTACCATGTGAAAATCTGGGGAGCAGAAAAAGTACGTAGTAAACTACACAGAAAATGTATTTGATTATTTTTGTTTTTATTAAAACCTAGTCGATGGAATATCTGCTTATTGCACAAGCGGATGAATTTTGCAGATGAATTTTGCGGATGAATCTTAAGAAACGGGGTCATCTGACACCTACATGTATCAACCAATCAGCATCTTTGTCCACATTTCTGCCACATTGTAACATTGGTTCAAAAATGGCAATTTGGTACACTCTGACTAAACAAACTCATGCTAAAGGCCTTCCTCTTCAGGTGCAGATGGTTATAATGGTTAACGGTCTTCTTTTTCAAATAAACTTGTACAATTGGAAAAGAAGCATAACCAGCCTTTAAAAAAATATTATTGCTTTAGAAAAAGATCCTACATGATTTTACCCGGATCAAAATATCGGGCCTGCCAATTTTGTGAAGATTCCAGGTGTGTTGAAAGAAACCACCAGTTGCAAGTAGTAATTATAATGCACTGAATCTTGGTGATGATGTACAGTAGGATCACAAGATATTTGCCGATTTCACATTCATTACTTAATTACATGTACTTATGTTATGGGAGGTTAAAACTCTTGTTTTGCCAACCAGGCTCCCTACGGGGATGACAACCAGAGCTAATTACATGTACATCCAAAGGAACTGTACGAAGGGGTTTTACTGAAGGGGTTTCAGTCCTACAGTATGTGCATGTAGGAGTAAAGTGGTTATAATTATTTGGCTTGGGTTGACAGTCCAAGTCATCTTATTTTATTGTCAAGTTGCACATAAAACTAGCCTCAAAAAGGATGGACCTTACATGTACGGTACATATGTTCACAACCTTAGCACAAAATGACTATGATTTAGGAATTGTGATTAAATACTTCTAATTCACTCTGCTTTCACTCTTGTGTGAAGATGTTCACCCAAATCCTGGACCAGTTCAAAATCGATTTGTTGCTCACTTCACAAACATTTGAGGCCTGTGTACCAACTTGAAATCCCTGCTGAGCACAACCTCCTTGGAACTCATCCACATATTTTCAGTATATCAGGGAGATTTTAAATGGTGTAGGTATGTACCTTTACAATTAGGCATCAAACGTCTGATAATGTTTGACAGAGTTATGAGTAATTTTCCAAAAGAGGGACATTTTTTTATTCTGTTTGGATACTGTGCAAGTGTAGACTTGAAATCAAGTATTTAGACAAAGTCATCTTTGTCCGTGATGGGCACCATCGAAATGAACCAGCGCTGACTGTGGCGAGCATGGTGGCACAGTGTAGATTCATAGACGAATCTTGTGCACCTACGTCATCACCAAGTTTTGGTGCATTACAAGTTTCGTTGCAACAGCAAAACTACATAGGTGGAGCCCATGGGAGGGGGAAACCAGGGGTTCCAGGGGCATGAGAAAAAAGAGGAGGGGGGAGGAGGGGGGGGGGGCTGGGAGGGAGCCCTGTGCCTCTCTGGGTGGCCCCTAGATATTGTAACCCATGGTTAACACTATTGGAAACCTGGGCAGTCTTGGTTTTTTGTTTCTTCAATGACCACCTCCTGTCTAACGGTATAATCACTTTTGTTGTGTCAATACTAGTAGCATTCAAGGCCCCTATTTTATTGTCATGCTCGTGCAATTTCATGAAGAAAAACGTTTTTTAAGTACGGCATTGTAATACGGCATTCTTACAATTCCCTTGCACGAATATTTTTGAAAATATGTCCTAGTGTAAAATATATTTTGAGGGACCTTTAGCAGGATCTATACTGTATTAAAGGATTACAGAAATAGAAAAATAAAAAGTACTTATATGATATATACAACATAGGTTACAGTATTAATACACCCAATACAAAAAATTGTGTGTGATTTTAGGGTTATTTGAGCCATTACAAATTTCAAAATTCTCTTCGATTGCCCCGCCCAGAAAAATTCCTCCTGTCGAAGTCGTGACGTCACGTAAAGAATAGCTTCGCGTGCGTACATACGTAACCACGCGATCGCAATCAATCGCGAAGAAAGCTATTCTTTACGTGACGTCACGACTTCGACATCCAGGCATTCTGTCAAAGTAGGAATTTTTCTGGGCGGGGCGATCGAAGAGAAATTTGAAATTTGTAATGGCTCAAATAACCCTAAAATCAAACACAATTTTTTGTATTGGGTGTATTAATACTGTAACCTATGTTTTATATCATATAAGTACTTTTTATTTTCTATTTCTGTGATCCTTTAAGAGTGCTCAATACTTACACCTTTTGTATGCATCCTCAAAATCAAAGATTAAGTCGCACAGATTCTGAAAAGGGAAAGGTACATGTAAATGTATCAGACTGAATGTGAATTTGATAGACTGAACACATTCATTTTTTTGTTTATTCTCAATTTTTTTACTTAGAAGACACTAATATTGGCAAGTAAGATCAAAAGTGCATGATTTCTTGGTTCCCAAATTGCTTATGTCACCTGTAGTACGAATTGTAAAAGCACAATTTTAGGTTGACCTGCAATTCACTTGCACTAAGACATAACCTTTGGCATCAAGTACAAATGTCATGCTCAGATAATAAAACTCGGAAGTCATGTGATATCCGCGTAACAATTTACATAAATTTGAATACATACTAAAACAGTAACCATGCTCATGTCACCCACGGCACGTACTTAACACTGGATGACAAGAGGAAGGCAGTGAAACCACACGACAACTGACAATCTGAATCATGTCAAATATGGATGAAAATTTAGGTGATGACATCATGACGACGTCACCAAACAATTTATACGAATTACGTATTTGGACCTTAAGCCATCTCATCAACAAAACATAATATATTTAAAATTCTTTTAATAAATATGTTTGTTACTGTTAGGCCACACATATTTGGACAGAAATGTGTTGTAATGAAATCGTCAAAAATGCATTAAAAATTGCATTTAAAAATACCGGTAGGTCCGATCTTCATGAAATTTGGCATACATGTACTACTGTAGTACGCTAAATCCGAAGTGACAGTTGTGGTTGCCTTATATTGAGCAGAAAATAATATTAAGATAAACTTACCCTAAACTCTAAGGGTTTATACATGAGATCTTCCCTTCGACTCATTCCAAGAGCTCCATATCTGCCTGAGTGGTATACTCCAAGCACAACATGTTGATGAACTGTCCCCGAGAATACAGTCTTGAAGCTGATGGGAAACCGTTCCAATCCTGGTGCTCCATTGGTGAGGTAGCTTCATTTACGTTTATCGATCAATAATAATTTTTAAAAAGAGAGATTTTTTTGATTGAATAAGTTTTCTCTGTTTTAATGGTTGACACCTGACCCAAACCCTGCCACTGATGATTTTCTTTGAAATGAAGACATTACTGCATTGTGCAAATATTTGTTCATGCTATGATGCTATTGAAACTATGGTACATGTACCGGTACATGTTCATTAAAATAATTTTAAGGTTTACTAATGCATTAGTGTTCGAGAGTTGATAATTTACTTTCCAAAAATGTAGCATAGACGATGAAAGTGCACTCCTACAAAAAAAAATATGTCTAAAAATGCTTTTTTAGTTGCTTGAAGGCAAACAATTCACCAGCCCTTTTCCCAACAGCTTGCCATACAGACCATGATGTTGTAATACATGTATACTCATCACAAAAAGTATTGAGACACTTAAAAATGAGCCAATAAATAACGGCTTGATCGAGAGGGTATGGATTAATCGAAGCAAATAACCAAGTGCATAATTTTGTTCTGCATATTTTGACACCTTGGAGATACGATGTTGCGGAGCGAAGTTCAATGGTCGTACAGTAGGTCCAGTTTCAAAAGTGACAATCATCCCTATCCTCATTTTTAACCAGTTCGCGCCGGGATTATTTTAACATCACCGAGCCGAGGGGCGGGATTATTTTTAACGAAACTCGATCCGAAGCGGGTACAGGCAGATAGTGCCGGGAAGCACACCCACGCATTTCCGGTCTTGCTCGCTGCTGACAGACATTTCCAAACTTGAACTTGGCGTGTTTATGCGTCATCCGTTTTGAATTTGGGGAAAACTTTGCGTTTATATACGTCATCCGGCGCGAACTGGTTAAGTGTCTTGATACTTTTTGTGAAGAGTTTATAATAAACTGCAGCAGAATGTGAAGTAAAATTTATGAGAAAGTCTTGATTTGAGTTGAAAGGATACAGAGATAGAATAACGGCCTCCAGACACTTAATGGGAAGAGACTCTCTGATCATCTCCTTGGCTGTATCCATTAACCTGTAAAAAGATATTTTATAATATAACTGAAAGTGAAACTTGCAAGATCACCCTGAATAATTGAGCAGTATTTATACAGTCAGTTAGTAAAGACACAATGACAACTTATTTGAGCCCTACATGTAGATGACATTTGACCTCAAATGTCTCCAGTCATCTGAAGTCCCCGACCCAAAGATGATTGTCACCAACTTTAATCGAGATTGAAATCTGACTTTTCATATTAAGCACTAAACATTATAACACACATCCATTCGCATTTTTGTATCACTGTGGAGACATGGCTTTGTTCTCGTGTACAAAATGGTTAGAAAGTCGAGCACGTTTAGACGTTCAGTGAACAATTCGGTGCATATTCTTTGCAACCGGAGACGAACAGAATATAAACGGAATGTTCGGAAAGCGGTCGGTCTTGAGATCAATGAATTTTTCAAAGTTTGGCATGTCCGGTGATGATCGGAGAGGTTCTGAATATAGACGGATTGCAATCGGAATAGCAACTTATTAGATCCGGAATAAGACCGGAGTATGATTGGTGTATTTTCATTTCTGGCTGTTTTTTGGACATTTCTCTCCGAACGTGTCCGAATTAAAAATATTTCAGATCGGTTTATGAACGGAATTATAGATTCGGACAAGTGTGACAGGGGCTTTACCTGTAAAAATTTCATTTTAAAAGATGGTAGCGATTTAAAGATATTGCCGAAAATCTGGAGCGGTTATGTCCACGCAGGAAGAATAATCTGCATTGGAATACACAGTCTGAGAAACGTCACTGCAGTAACGCTTCTCAGATTCAAATTTTTTGGGATAAAAAGTGATATCTTTTTCCATAACCGCAGTACTTCGAAGTGGAAAGTTACTAAAAATGCATTATACTATCCAAAGCTGCTGTACTTCTTACCAAGTAAGTTTTTATTGCCATTAATTTTTGGAGTAATTACCAAACGTATACGATCCCTTTAAGTTGAGATGAACATTCACACACGCATTGTATAAAGTACTTACCCAGAAATAGGCCTGCTTTTCCTTATCTCAAAAAACTGAGTTCCTGTGTGGTTGTATCTGTAATTAGAAATGTTAAGGATCATTCACCTTACTAATGGTTGACAAGCTTTCATTTACCACACTTAATTTCACTGACACATCACTCAAATACATTTATAAGCTCAAATAGAAACTTTGTCCGCTTTTTTATTTCATACCACAATTGAAGTTGTTACCCTAGTACCAGTTCTGAAGTCTTCATAAACTTTCTTTCTTTTAAACAAATTATGCCAGTCAATTTCTTAGATTCACATCAATATGAATATTTACTATTTATTTCCAGCCTTACAATATTGCACTTTTTAACAATCACACCCACAATCAAGAATGTTGACGCGAGGAGACAGGGATTAACCTTTTATAGAGTTTTATTATTTATACATGCTTCCAACGGTAAAAATACATCAGAGTTTCAATGCATGCTTTCGAAAAAAGTAAAAGTACCCGGATGACCTCAATATTACTTTTGATATTGTCTTCATTAAGGCATTTTAACCAGTTCGCGCCGGGATTATTTTAACATGACTGAGCGGAATTATTTTTAACAAAAATTGATCCGAGACGGGTTCAGGCCGATGGTACCGGGAAGCTCACCCACGCATTTCCGGCCTTGCTCGCTGATGACAGACATTTCCGGCCTTGCTCGTGACATGTTTATGCATCATCCGTTTTGAATCTGGAAAAAACTTTGCGTGTACAGGTATATTTGTTCTCCGGCGCGAACTGGTTAACACTGCAAATGGGAATGGAAAATGTTGTGAACAAGTGTGAAAATGGTTTTCCCACTTTGTAAAAAAGTGTCAAAACGGTTTTCCACTTTGTGAAAAGGTGTGACAATCAGTTTTCAAACTACATACATGTACAAATGTAGTGTGAAAAGATATTAATGTTGTGTGAAAAGGTGTGAACATTTTGTTTCCCACTTGTGCGAACATTTTGTTTCCCACTTGTGCAAACATTGTGTAAAAAGAGTGAAAACGGTTTCCCACTTTAAAATTAGGTTGCCACTTGACTTGAGAATATTTATGAAAAATCATTTCCTATTTTGAGGTGAACTACCAATTGAACTGTACTGTACTGGGGACAATTTCATAAAACATGTAAGCACAAAAAATTTGCTTAGTACAAAAAAAGTCTTGCTCAGTAAAAAAAAAGTTATCGGCCAAAACTCCACATGCTTTTCATTCAAAGCAAAAAACAGCTGAATACCATTCACAAACAATAAACATGAACGAAAATGTTGGTTTGTAGTTGTACCCTGTTTTTACCAAGGAAGGATTTTCATGCTAAGCAAATTTTATTGCTTACACATTTTATGAAATTGGCCCCTGTACTGTACTATATCGCAGTAATTTACTGTACTGTAAAGGCTTAGAAACAATCACGCAACAAGTTTCAGTGTACATTTTGTCAGAGTTCCATCTAGGGTAGACTAGATCAGAAAAGTAAAGAAAGTCAAGGATACTGAAGTTCCTTCATGTAATCTTGAATTGCGTCAAGTCTACACTGCACCGCAGTAGTTGGCTGGAATGTTGGAGCAGACGGAATGTTAACCTGAATACAGAGGACCAAATTAAGACAATGACTGTACTGAATCATTACATATGGCTCTGGTTTTCAAAAAAATGTTATAACAAACAATTTCATTTTGTAATGCCTATCTATGGACAGAGTTTTTCAGAGTTCAGTGAATAAACCTTATCTACAACTGTACATGTAGTAACTTGGTCAATAAAACCGAATCTAATAATTATAGGATCATTTGGTAATCATAGTAACACTACAAAAATGATGTACTGAGGACATTGGGTACATTGTAGGTTCAAAAAGTGGGTATTTTTGACTGGGTGCCAACCACTAGTTTTTTTCTGGGTCTATTATTTTAAGCAAAGCAATTGCATGACCATGTCATCAGAAATTTCAGTAAAAGGTAGGATACACCATTGGTAATTGCTTGAATTATTCTGAATGGATGGACTACTGGACTTGGGGGGTTGTATTTTATAGTAAATATCATTTAACTGATCTACATGTATCAGAAGTTTTACAATCACGGTGAGAAAAGCAAGAAAACGGTGTTTGTTTTTAACCGGCGTTGGGCAATTGTTTTTATGTTGTTCTTGTTTTTTTCGCAATCGCATTTTTTTAAATTTTTTTTTTAACAATTACAGAATATCTAGCGCAGTCTTTTGCTGGATGCCCACAGACATTATTTACTTTCAGATAAGTAAGATATTTCTTAATAATTCGGTAGTAAACATTTTCGAAATCTGCAAATGGTGTATCCTAAAGATCTAACTGTCTGGGTTAGATATTTGGGACTGCTGAAATTATCTGGTCAAATTTTTCCCCTTTTCTGTTTTCTATTGGTTTTACTGTAGAGGCAAATAAAAATTAAAAAAATCCAAGTCTGTTGATGCTTTGCTGCAAACACAAAATGCAGTACCTGCACTCTCTCATTTACACAAGACAGTTAAATACCCCCACTTTTACCCAATGTGATAACTGGTTAACTTTTGCACACCATACATGTACGTGTACATTGGGGGAAAGATTATGAATTGTTTGTATGGGATTCTTCACTTCTTTACTCGTACGCGAGCCAACTCGTACGCGAGCCAACTCGTAGGCGGTACAACTCATACGCGTTATAAAAATGTGTTTCACAGGTGGCATTGATCAATTATTAAAAAGGCAGACTGTGGCATCTGTACGATCTGTACGATTTGTATTTTCCATTTTTCCATTAAATGTAACGATCGTACAAACAAGTTGCATTAAATTCAGTGATCTGTTTTGTCTCTTTTGGGTTTTTTTAAAATAAGCTGAAGACTTACATGTATCATTTTACAAAGGCATTGTTTGATTTGTGTAAGAATAGATTTACTTTTGTATATATTTTACATCATCGTTTGACATAACTTTTTTTAGTAATAAATATTTGTATAATAATATTATTTTGAAGATTTTTACATTTAAATTAGGTCTTGCTTGTATTTGTAATGCGCATTAGAACATTTTATGGTATCTGCGCAAAATAAATAAAATTATTATTATTATTATTATATACATGTACGAGTTGGCCCATAAAAACAAACCTTCGGTAATTCTTTACGTTGCCTAATTTCAGTCATAGGAACACTTCCCTGAGCCTGAGGGTGAACTTTCACAGCATGGCTCCACATTCGTTCCCACGTACTCTTTGACACTGGGAAACCATTCTTGTTGACGTAGAACAGAACGCCGCTATCCTCATCATCATCAGGCTCATCCATTATGTCAATGTCATCGATAACGTTACCACAACAACACTAGGCCTAGTGCTAGATTTTGCCTTTTGCGAGATTGTTTTTCGTAAGTGAAACCTCGAAAAAAGGCTTAATTCCCAGTCATGATTTTGTTTTGCCGTGGTAAATCCTGGGGTGCGTTCCACTTACGCGAACTGTTTGCGCGAACGTTCGCCTACGTTTTGAGTTTGCGTTAGTTGAAGTGGAACGATATTTAAAAAAATACGTTTTCAAAATGGCTGCGCCCAGTGAAAGTGACATCGTTTGGTTCGCTGCTTTTTGTCAAACTCATTATTTTTCTTTAAAAGATCCCTGTGAATGCTCAAAACAATCCACCGTTTATAACGAAAAGTATAAAACGTAAATAAAAACCGTGAAAAGAACCCTGCCGTCTACTAACCGCTTCGCCATCATTCAAATACGTCACTGGCCAACAGCGAACAGCTCGGAATATCGTTCGCCGTTTTCGCTAACGTTGGCCAACATAATTGGCGCACATTGCGTTCCACTCACGCGAACAACGCTAACGTTGGCCAACGTTGGCAACGTTTGCTGGAGTGGAACGCACCCCTGGTTCCTGTTTAACGTTACCACAACAACAAACTCAACTGCGTGCATGTCGCGCATACGGTATAGGGCGCCACGCAGCGGCGCAAGACGGTTTATGTACCCAAACGCCCATTGGCTGATGGCTATGCAGATCGGTCCCGCTCCAACTCGTGTTGCTCTATCTAATCTATATGATGTGACACATCGCCCCATATACATTACATGTACATGTGCGTTCTTTACCGCGAAGTAAAATCATGGAGCTTATTTAGTTAAGATCATCAGCAGGGACCTGGAAAAGTGTGCAGTGGTGCAACTCCCACAACATCTAAGGTTTGACTACATAATAATAGACCCTTTGGAACACTTATTGTTGTATTTTTGGCAAAATCATGATTGTATAACTTGTCAGTTGTTACAAATTAACAAGTACATACACTGTATGTACATGATGTATGGTGGCCCTGAAGGGACTACGCAGATCGTGAATATTGACGTCAATATTCACGACAAATTTCACGACTTTCCTCAAAGTCACGAATATTGACGTCAATATTGACGTCAATATTCACGACTTTCCCCAAAAGTAGCAAATATTCAATTGACGTCAAATTTGACGTCGATATATTCGCGTCAAATTTCATGACTTTACCCGAAAGTCGTGAATATTGACGTCAATATTCGCGAAAAAATCACGACTTTCCTCAAAGAAAGTCGCGAATATTGACGTCAATATTCACAACTTTCCCAAAAAGTCGAGAATATTGACGTCAAATTTCGCGACTTGCCCCCAAAGTCGCAAATAATTTGACGCAATTTTTTTCCATCGAGCTAGGTTTTGGCTAGTCTTGCTCCAAGAATGAGTTTTTCATTTGTTCCGGGGCGCGCCGTCCGTCTATATAGTCTATGCATGCAGTTCATCAATACTCCGAAAACAGGCTTATTGAGGGCGCCCTCGATTGTCACAAGAGATCAGTGGATTTGTTTTAAAGGTAAAGGTAGGATACACCATTGGTAATTGCTTGAATTAATGAATGGGTGGTTTTTGGGGGGTTGTTTTTTATAGTAAATCTTGTTTATCTGACCTGTCCGACATTTTACAATAATTTATGGATGGCCGGAGAAAATCACGAAAAACTGCGTTTGTTTTCAACCGCCGTCGGGCAGTTGAATATTCTTTACGTTATTATTTGTTTTTTGCGATCGCAGTCCGGCGATCGCGAATTTAGTTTTATAAAATGTTATTGTTCGGAATAATTACAATTACAGGATATCTAGCGCGATCATTTTGCTGGATGCCTAGAATCATAATTTACCTTCAAATAAGTAAGATATTTCTTAATAATTCGGTAGTAAATATTTTTAATATCTGCAAATGGTGTATCGTACCTTTTAAGTTCACGAGATTTGTTTCTGAACTTGAAACAAATCCACTGATCTCTCGTTCCAATCGAGGGCGCCCTCAATAAGCCCGTTTTCGGAGTATTGATGATTGATGAACTGCATAGACTAGACGAACGGCGCGCCCCGGAACAAATGAAAACTCAGTCTTGGAGCAAGACTAGCCAAAACCTAGCTTGTTGGGAAAAAATTCGCGTCAAAATGTATGTCCGGTCGTGAAATTTGACGTGAAATTTGACGTCAATATTCGCGACTTTGGGAAAAGTCGTGAAATTTGTCGCGAATATTGACGTAAATATTCACGATGCGTGTCCCTGCAGGGACACCATATGTAAGGGATTTTTTACTAGTCTAGTCATTCACACTGTGACTAGGCTAGTCTCTTCAAATTTATCGAACAAGTCTACATGTATACGTATTCGTACGGGTAACCTTTTTATAAACATTTCTTGGAATTGCATTTTTAACCCTAACTATACCCCAAGCCCATCAAAACCATCAAACTCAAATTGCTAATGTACCAAACATTAGCAATTTGTTGTTGGGCTTTGTTTAATTGACTCAGTACAAAAGGCCCAGGGAGACCCTGTTGACTATGTGAGGTGTAGGACTAGTCGTGAAATGATTCGCGACTAGTCGTGAATTTATTCGCGACTGGTAGTGAATATTGTTGCGACTAGTCGACTGAATAATTCGCGACTAGTCGTGAATATTTTCGCGACTAGTCGTCAATAATATCGCGACTAGTCGTGAATTTTTTTCGCGACTAGTCATGAAAATATTAACGACTAGTCAGAAAAAAATTCGCGACTAGTCGCGAATGATTTCACAACTAGCCGTACAAACAATTCACGACTAGTCGAAAAAAACTATTTGAGAATTATTTACGACTAGTCGGGAATTCACGACTAGTCGCAAAAAAATAGTCATACAAAAATTCATTTGCGACTGGTCGTGAATATTTTTGCGACTAGTCGCAAATTTATTCGCGACTAGTCGTGAATATTTTCGCGACTAGTCGTGAATTTGTTTTACAACTAGTTGTGAAAATATTGACGACTAGTCAGGAATTATTCATGTAATATATTCACGACCAGTCGCAAATAATTTTTGTTCACTAGTCGCGAACATTTTCACGACTTTTTATGTCCCTTCAGGGCCACCATATAAACTATCATTCATTTAAGAGGTTTTCACCATAGAGCAAGGTGGTTTCACTCGTAACAAATTTAAACACCGTAGAGAAATACCTCTGCACCCGCAGTCGCAAATAAACGCCAGGCCGGGCAGCCATGATTTGCTGTGTCAATGTACAGTGCATGTACATGTATGTAATGTACGGTACTTGTACATGTGTATACGGGTCAATATATCGTGGCGTGTTACGTTTTGCGTAAACACAATAACCCTCACACGTATTTGCCTAACCGTCCATCATTATCACGTGATATAAATACTGCATATATCACAATAGTCTGACCGCGCCCCCAATGTGCCAACTCATCCAAGACCTTCGAGTGGGTCCAGTTCGCGGGTGATGCGGTTCGTCTATAACATCGGTGGTTTGTGTCAGTGATCGCGGAATAAAGAACACGAAGGTCTTGGAAACAAGACTACCCACACAGGTACCCATTTACTCCTGGGTGTAGAGAAACAATGAGTGACAAAGTGCCTTGCCCAAGGGCACGTACAGTACTATTAGTCCCAGGCCGGATTCGAACCCACAACCTGTAGCTTTGCCTACAGATTACAAATTCAATGCTCCAGACAACGAGGCCACAGCACTCCAAATGCGCGTTGTAATTTTGTAATAGACGATTGGTATCAGAGTCGTATATTTTTGATATCTGGTTTAATCTGTAGTTTTGCAGCGTGCATGTGTGGCACCTCTATTCTGTTACGTGGTAGTGATCCCTTACGGTACCTTTCTACCGTAAAAATATTCTTGCAGTCGATATACATTTATTCTTGAAACGCTTTTTGGTTTTTTGTTTGTTTCATAATTATGAAAATATAGTAATGGTCCAAAATGACTACAATCTATAATTTGCACGTATTTACCTTGTCTCCAGATATCATCAAGTAGTTAGTATTGACAAGCTGCAAATTCACCAAGTTGCCGACTGGCACAATTATCATAATAAAACCTTATTATAAATCATATGAACAATGATAACATTGTGATATTTAGCCAAGCAAACAAAAACTGGGAAAAAATGGTGGGGGATTTCCTTGAACTTGAAGTCTCCCATGTTAGGCAACCCTTTAACTTTGTTTTCGCCCAAGTTATGAACACACCATTTTTTCACAGTTTTTGTTTGCTGGGCTAAATACATGTAACACAATGTTATCATTGTTCATTTGTTTTTCCATAAGGTTTTAATAGGATAACTGTGCCAGTAATCAACTTGGTGAATTTGAAGCTCGTCAATACTGACTACATGTACTTGATTATATCTGGAGACAAGGTAAATACGTGCAAATTATAGGGTATAATTGTAGTCATTTTGGACCATTATTATTTTCATAAATATTCAGTCACTTTATTATTTATTCATGCTTTAGAAAATGTTATTAAAGTAAGGATGTGTAAGTATAGAAACGCCAAAATTAACTTTTCCAAAAAATATATATACCGGTATATACAAATATGGGACTAAATATGGGACTAAATATATTAAGCCGGAGGGTTAAACGATTTATGCAAATTAGTCATATTTCCACCACTTTAATTGTTAAGGACTTCCAATATGTCATTGTGGGGACCTTTTAGAAATGCATTGTGATGAAAAATGTTGTTTCAATTTGTTTGAGGTCAACAAATATTTTGCTAATAACTATAGGGCTTTGGGGGAATCCATTCCTTGGGCTAAACTCTACCAATCTTTTAACCAGTTCACGCTGGAGGACATGTGTGCACACGTAACCTTTTCAAAAATCAAAACAGATGACTGATAAACATGCCATATCTTAACATTGACCGGGCCCAGGCATGGGATTGTTTTTCACAAACCTTGATCCGAGACGGGTTCAGGCCGAATTCATGTGTAGAGCACTATGATATTTCCTGCCTTGCTCGCTGCGAGCTGGTCGCTGACCGATAACCGGCCATTGACGTGACGTGTTTATCCGTCATCTGTTATCTGTTTTAGAGTTCGGAACAAACGTTGTGTGTATATGACGTTTACATTTTCTTGACAAGAACTGGTTAAAGGAAGTATACACCATTGGTAATTGCTTGAATTATCATGAATGGGAAGATTTGGGGGGTTGTATTTCATAGTAAATATTGTTTAACTGACTTTTCCGAAGTTTTACAATCATGGATGCCGAGAAAAGCACGAAAAACAGCGTTTGTTTTCAACCGGGGTCGAGCAGTTATTCTTATGTTATCTTTGTTTTTTCACGATCGCCGTCCGGCGATCGCAAATTTTTCTTTATAAAATTCATTTTTTTTGAATAATTACAGGATATATAGCGCAATCCTTTTGCTGAATGCCTAGAATCAGTATTTACTTTCAATTGAGTAAGATATTTCCTTATAATTCGGTAGTAAATATTTTCGATATCTGCAAATGGTGTATACTACCTTTAAACAATAACTTGAAAATCCACAGTCACATGTTTTGAAGTATGCATTCATATATAAACTTCCAGAAGCATTTATCAAGTTTTTGTTTTGTTGGCAGGTTTTTTCTGCTCTTGAAATTTAGCAGTGTATCCAGTTGAGAATGGATTTCACGGAGGCCTATTCTGATCGTTGCTCGACAGTAGGTGCAGCCATCCGTACCGGAAATGTAACTGTTCTAAGAGAGCTGATTGTCAAAGGAGCTAGTGTTAACATCCATGATAATAGGGGATGGACCCCACTTCATGAAGCTGCAGATGCTAACAAGTATGAGTGTATGAGGATACTGCTCAGTAAACTAAGTAAAGAAGGTAAGTTGTTTTATAAACACTATGGTAAAAACTTAAAAACTCAAATACAAAGTGGATGTGTACACTTCGAATGGCATTTGTTTGTACAAATGTAATTCGCCTTTTTCTAATATTGTTACTGACGTCAATCACGTCATACTTGTAATGCCAAAGCGAGGCTGTGGGCAGTTAATTAAAGATGGCGGTTATTACTTTATAAGAATCCAAGTGTAATTTCTAGAATAACATTGGTTTTAAAGAGAATTACAAATTCCATTAGCCGACTATCAACAGCGATACTGCTAGTATTGTATGAAGTTGTTACCTTTGATATATATCGACCTACTGGTAGTCTTTGCCAAAGGGATAGTGTGCACGTCGCCTACATTGTACAATTGTTTAACACAGTGCACCCACAAATGACACGGTTACTTGTACGAAAATTGCACGAAATGCTTCTCGAATGTGTCCCAATCTTTATCCAAAATAGTTATTCTTTTAGTTTGTAAGAACTTTGTTTTGAAGGGCATATAATAGGTCTCCTCTTGCTCGTCGTCGCTGCCTTTGTGAGTTTTGGTGTCTGGCGTATAGGTGCGCGCGCGAAACTCATCCGATATATACATGTAGGTACCGGTACGTTTGTGTGTGATCCATGTGCAATGTTCTCTGGTCGTGTCGTGGGTCAAGAACAGACCTCCGAACAAAGCCTAAATGTACAGTATGTCTCGTTGCGAGCCCTCTCGGTCTCATCGCAGTTGCAGTTCTCTCTCCCCCCTTGTATAATTTGAGCTCTCCCTTTATATTGCCTTTTTGTGGAGCAGGTCATATCCCTAATTTATGGGTTACCTTTTGTGAGGACAGCCGGTATAATAACCAGTGTTTGATGTCAAGTCATATAAGGGTCTTTCCATTAATAAGGGGGCCAAAGCAGGACATGGTGTTATTTCTCAAAATGTAATTTACTTTCTATATTCTTTGCATGTTCGTATGGTGGGGATAGCTCATACGTTTAATGTACATGTATAACTTCAATTTCTTGAATCGGATGTTTTGTTTTCATATACGATCCAAAACTATCCATCACACTGTAACGGAGACACCGGTGTCTCAGTTACAGTGTGAAGTGTGAAACTTGTGACTTGTTAAACTTGTTAAATGTCTGAATCTAGCAAAGTGCATAGTAATACCTGCTACATGTACATGTACATGTATGTAGCATGTAATGCACTTTGCTAGATTCAGATGCATAATAAGAGAGACAGGACTTTTTGAGTCACGGTGTAACAAAGACACCAGTGTCACGGTTACGCGTAAAACTGTCGGCCTTTACTGCTTGGCCAACGTTTGAAGGTTTTCATTGAAAATAGCTGAATTACAGTATACCAATGATGTTTACATATTACCCTTTGAAATTTAAATTTTCAATGAAAACCTACTAATTTATGGCAAAACAAGTCACAAGTTTCACACTTCACACTGTAACTGAGACACCGGTGTCTCCGTTACAGTGTGATGGATAGTTTTGGATCGTATATGAAAACAAAACATCTGATTCAAGAAATTGAAGTTATACATTAAACGTATGAGCTATCCCCACCATACGAACATGCAAAGAATATAGAAAGTAAATTACATTTTGAGAAATAACACCATGTCCTGCTTTGGCCCCCTTATTTATGGAAAGACCCATAAATGTAATTTATTTTCTACTGTAGATGTGGACACCCTTACCTGGGAAGGCGAGACTGCCTTCTTTTTTGCAGCAAGGGCCGGTTACTTGAAAACTTTGTTGCTGCTTCTTAAACATGGTGCTGATCCAAACATCTGCAACCACGAAGGAGGATCCCCGATTTTACAAGGTACATTGTACAAGTAGTTTTTTCATTGAAGAATTTGAGCACCATATAGCTAGGGGGCCATTCACAATTTTCGTTTTGAAATCTTTAGACAAAAATCTTCGAAGTTTACATTTCATGGTTAGTTGATTCGAAAAAGAAGAGTATATTCAAAGGTTTACAATAGAGAGGTTTTGTCTGCGAATGGATACGGTTAGCTTAACGGATACGTCATCACAGTTTCTCACTATCCGCTAACCGTGTACAAGGCACGAGTATCTCGCTAGCTACACGCAAGTATAAAACGCGTACGGATAGCTAAACGTACGCGTATCCGTTCGTATGCGAAACCTCTCTATTAACTATAAATCAAAATCATGTACCGTTAGCAAATACTGCACATACAATGTACTGTATGACACGCATTATTTATGTATGCCAGCAGTACAAACTCAATGTGCTCTTCTTTGAACCAAATTCTCTATTTCCCACTGCAATCCCGCATCCACCCCGTTTTGCATCCCACCTGGATGATGATATCCCAGTGGGTGGCTTGTGTGTAAAGCGCTTGCCTCTCACCAATGTGGCCCGGACCATATGTGAGTAGAGTTGTGCGTTGGTTCTCTCCTGTGCCACAAGGGTTTTTCTCCAGGTCATCCGATTTTCCTCCCTCCTGAAAAATCAAACATTTTCGATCTCAGGCTGTGCTCCGTAGTCATATATGGGTCATTCCACGAAGTTGAGGAACACCTGGTTATTGTCCAAGTCCCATAAAACTAAAGAATAAATCATGAACATGTTTAAAAAATAAACCTTGTAAACTTACTTAACAGAAAAGAACACAAATAAAGGATTATTTTAAAACTGATTTTGTTGATATTTGTGGTAAAATTTTTCAAAAAAAAATCATAAAAAGGTGGTTTCCGGTTATGTAAAAGTGAAATATTTGTGACAAAATAAATTGGCATTTTAAAAACCAATTAAGTGGTTTAAATGTAATACAAAAAAGTCTCATTCGTTTTTATTTCTTGGCATATAATGCACCCTGTATATTCCATAACACTATTCATGTTGATCACCCCTATTTTATAAGTGGCCTCCACTTTTGTTCAAGGGTACGGACGTATCTTGTGGTTTCCGTTTAGATATAAGGGCAATACGTCCAGAACGAGATTTAATTTGTGTGCCCTGGATTTTTTTTTTTAAAGTGCTATAACTCATTTTATTAGCTATGATCTGGTGCACCTTTCCCCAACTCATCGTTCACGTGTTGCGTTTCAATCTTACGATATATATATTTTTTTGGTTCAAGCGCGGCACGGTTTCCGGAGCCATTTCCTTACGTCCACAACCTTCAGTGTTCCGTAAAACCACAATACACGCCCCCGCGTTCGAAATGCTTTCTTCCATGCCCCGCAGACCAAGTTGGGAAACCCCCAAACAAACTCACATGTCAGACAAATTCTCTGTGTGTGAAAATAACCGCTGGTGAAATGTGGGTTTCCGCACGCTACGTCCGGGGGGGTAGTTACGTCACCAACTTTCTTGGAAGTAAATCTAACTATTAAATGAAGCCGTAATTGATTTTGCAGGGCCAAATTATATAACCAAACCAAATCTGCGAACAATACATTTTGTTTTAGCGCGTGTGTATTTACTTTCGATTTGTTTCACGAATTTGAGTTCGATTTGAGAAAGATTCCCACGGTTTCCGCGCAATACGCCCGTAACCGCATGGCCAGGACCGCACCATAACTAACGATGGGGGAAGCATCATATTCCGTTCTGAGGTGTCGTACTCCAACCAGTAAATAAAAAACAGACGGATATTTTCAAACTGGAAATGTTAATCATTTATAGTCATCACATTATCCGTATTCGTATTGTTCGGTAATAGTTTTATAAAATAAGAAACAAGGTAAGTTTATAAGAAACAAAATAAGGTAAGTTTTTACATAATCCCTGTTGACAAATGGTACATTCTGTGTTTACTTGTCGCTCGTTGGTAATGCGTCTAGTCCCTATATCCTATGAGCATCAATAATGCAGTGCTATGTCAGAGCACCATACTATAGCGAACTCGCGCGCGCGCCGCGCTGTGAGTGTGATGTCGCGTGGAATTATCGGCAACAGTTTTCTACAAAATTGCACGACTTATTGGAGTTGAAATTAATATCGTTTATGAAAATGGACCTTGTGAATATTTAGATTGTAACTCGACAATCTGATTAAATATCCAGTCCGAGTAACGACTTTTTTTGTAGCCTACAAATCGTCGTTTTAACGTTAATCCGAACCAAAATGCGACCATGAATGATGACGAACATGACGAATCGAATCACTTGACAACGAAAACAGATTTGACCATCAAAACGGCCACAGAACTACTAAATGCGCCACCGGAGACACAAGTACAGACCGATGACTAAGATTGAGGTACTAATGTTTACTAATGATCTGGATGAAAAGTGAAATTTTCCGTTTATCGGCAAATATTCTGACGCGAAAACCACGCGGGCACCATTTTTAACGGCTATTTGCAGCGCTGCAATTGACTTGTGGATAAGGCTATGCGTAGCATATACAGGCCAATCACAGGCGCCTCTACCAAATCAAAGTCGCATGTGATTGGTGGAGGCGCCTGTAATTATTATACAGCTATTTCGATTTGCCTGTCATTACTACGCATAGCCATATCCACAAGTCAATTGCAGCACTACACATAGCCGTTCAAAATGGCACCCGCGTGGAATTCGCAACGAAATATCGCCAATAAACGGGAAAATTCACTTTGTATTCATATGATAAGTACATTTTAAAACCTCAGTTTTAGTCATCGACCTCTACTTGTCTCGCAGGCGGCGTATTTAGTAATTTTGTGGATGTTTTGATGGTCGAATCTGTTTTTGTTTTAAAATGGTTGGGTCGGTTTTTTTGCTACTGCGTGGTGGACATGTTGGAGTTTGACAAAATGACAGCCCATCTCCCACCCCAGTCCCAATATTATGCCGACTACAAAAGGCGGTTTAACTGGTAAATATCCAGCTTTACAAACAATTAGGCCTAGGCAAAATAAAAAACAAAACATGAGTGCCCTCGCTCGCTTCCTTTTTTGGGACAATTCCTCTTTTTCCCACTGGTTAAGATGTGGATTAACAGGAAATGGTTTCCAGTTACATCCACAACCCATTGAAGGGAGTTATTTAATAACCTCAAGATTAATTAATGCAATTCTTCTGGCAAATTTTGTTGAAGACTGAAATAGGGGGAGTACAAATGCAAACAAAAAACGTAATAACTTGCATAAATATATATTTCTTCAAGTTGAATATGAATTACAAATGATGATAAGTATAGTTTAAATAATGGAATTTACCGAATACCTTAAGACACTCACCTTAAAGTCAGTTGTAGCAGAACATTTCTTTCTTTTTAAATTCTTTTTGTAAGGATACTTGCAAACATTCAGAATGTAACAAATGTATCTTGAAAATATTTCTTTACCTAGAGGAACTGTCACCTAAACTCGGTATGGTTTCCGGAGGTTACATCCACAACCTGCCACATGATGCATGATAAACGAGGCCGTATATTTCTTTGCGTGTCAGGGTTATTTGAAAAATATTATTAGTTCAGTGAAATATGGTTAATAGTCTATCCAAATTTGAGAAGCATTTAATAAATAAATGATTTTGAAATTTCAGCTTCTTTGTCACACTTTGTTATCCAACTTCATGGAATGACCCATATGAGTCGATGTGGCCGGCTGCCATAGGCGCCTTTACGTGCCAGCGACTCGACCACGTTGTAGCCGCGTCTATCGCAATTCAGCATCCCAGCTGTGAGTAAGGATGATTAGCCTCCCCAATTATTATTATTATTATTATTATTATTATTATTATTATTATTATTATTATTATTATTATTATTATTATTATTATTATCAGGAATCTCAGTGGGATCCCGCTTTCATCCCAGACCCCAACCCTGTCAATTATAATGCAATAATGACCGGGTCCTCGCACTGTTATTCCCTTTACCTTTTTAACGAGAACAATTGCTCCACATTTTGTGACTTTTCTTTTGGCGATATTTCCAGTTTTTTTTTTTCATGTTCAGGGGCCATATTTTAGCTTATGCATGGCACCCTGTCTCTTCAATATGTGTTATTATTACCCATACTTTGAGACCATAGCTGACCATAGCAGATTTGACGCGTCCTTGTTACAAGTTACCGTAGAACTGTTGCATTCGGCCAATCATTGGCTTACATGATGCTTACATTTATAGCGCGCAGTATCAAGATTTGACATATTGCGCATGCATGCCTTGTGTGGTATCAACTAATCAATTGGTAAAGGCACCAGAGTTAATGGGCGTCAACATTTCATGCGACGCCAGTAAAAGTTTATAAAACTGGCTTCGGTGTTTTATCGGCTGCTGTTTGAAACTGCCCATGTGATGGGCTTTCGACCAATAGGAATAGGTAAACTGTTTAAGGTATTTATGAATTCTAATTAAAATACAAGTAAGTCCAAGGACATATTTTTTCTTTTTTCACACAGCTGTTTCAGGCAACCACAAAGACTGTGTTGCCTTTCTTCTTAAGAAAGGTGTGGATGTTAATAGCCATCTATTTGGGGGTTGGTCGCTGCTCCACGAAGCTGCCTGTTGTGGCTTCTCTAATATCCTGCAGCTACTCCTCAAAGCTGGAGCCACCTTTGATGTGAAGGATGACTTTGGAATCATGCCTGTATTCACGGCTGCTCAGTATGGGAAACTCGACTGCTTGCAGCTCCTCGTAGAAAATGGTAACGGAAACTGGTACTGGAAGTTGAAAATGTTGTATTTGCATAATTGATAATTGGGCATTTCAGATTGGTTGTAGAGCAAAGTGGGGTTGGTTTTTTCTTTTTTTGGGGGGGGGGGGGGTGGGGAGTGGGGGGATACTGCAGTTTCAATAATGCAGGATCAAAGTTCCAATACATGCTTAATATTTTTATTTTTTATTTTATGGAATTTATAAGGCAATTTTAGGCTTCACAACGATGTACCATATAACTTCGCATTGTAGGTGCTATACTTTGGGAGATACCCCCCCCCCCCCCCCCCCCCCCGAAACAAAATTAAATTGAATTCATTGAATTTTGTTTATGTTCTTGAACGTTCATTGTTCACGGTGTATTGTTGGCACTCCGACGCCCGCGTCATCTGCAGGAAGTCTGGATGGTGTGCCTGGGCAGGCATCTTCAGATTGTACTTGCACTGCTCATAACCGTAGGATTAGGGCAGAACGAGGAGGAAGTGGAGCAAAGAAGAAAATAGGATAGCGATAGTGTTATCTAAGTAGTAGGCCTAATTATAGAGGATATAGGAGGCGGATGTTTGTGGCAGGAAAGGATCCAGTCTTTTAGAAATTACTGAACAGTGTCTGGCAGATCAGGTCAGGAATATTAGGAAAAATCAGTGGTTGACCGCTGTGGAAATTGAGGAAATCAAGAGGTGGATTTCTCAGGATGGGGATATGCAAGTAAGTGTAGAGAATTGGACCTGTATTTCAATTGATGAGGTTGGACCTGGCAGTGATGTCCCTAGAGATGATGCGGTCGATAATTTTCGGGGTACGTGTGGTGTTCGGGAAGCTGACAACTGAGATGTGGGTGCTGCACACGAAGGCGGAGGCCAATCAGATGAAGAGACGCCAACAGGAGCAGATCATTATGCAGACTTGGCA
Source organism: Crossaster papposus (assembly GCA_037893245.1). Classification (NCBI taxonomy): domain Eukaryota; kingdom Metazoa; phylum Echinodermata; class Asteroidea; order Velatida; family Solasteridae; genus Crossaster; species Crossaster papposus. The sequence goes on along the minus strand of JBAIAA010000288.1, from coordinate 1,236,316 downwards.
GAAGAGGACATAATGCGGAAGAGAATTGACGAGGTAATGTCATCAAGAGTTGGAGAAAGCATCCTGCCTTGTGTTGAAAGGTTGACTGATGCTACAAAGGCTGTTAATAAGATTCTAGATCAGATTAAGACAAGTAATAAATCTAAGCTTAACAGTCTAGTTTATGCAGGGGCTATCGTTGTGATGGAAGAAGTGGAGTACAAGCAAGCTGTCAACAGGGAGGGGACACCTTGGTGAAAACGTCGGCTCGATGGACAGATCAAGGAGCTATAGAGAGATCTGAAAAGGATTGAGCAGCTGAACAGAGACACTATAAAGAAATCTGACATGAGGGATAGACTGATGGCTAAATACCGAGTGGAGAGTGAGGGGATGACGGTTGTCAAGGAAATCAAACAACAGATTAGGGCGAAGGCAGCAAAAGTAAAGAGGTACGATGAGAGGATAAAGCAGTTTCGTCAGAATAGTCTGTTTAGGTCAAGCCAAAGACAGCTATTTAAGAAGCTGGATGGTAAAGGGGACGATTTTCAGGAAGTCCAGAGGGAAGCTGATGAGCTAAAGGCTTTTTGGGGTGGTATTTGGGATATAAGTGCAGCTGAACGACCAATCCGAGTGGCTACAAGAAGAAAGAGAAGAGCAGAGGTGTATTTCTAAGCAGGAGGAGGAGATATAGATCACAGGTACAGCAGGAGGGCAGATAGCAGAGCAGTTTGCGAGCAGATGGCAGTTCCAGCATGCCCTTGGTGCTCTTGACGGGAAGCACATCCGTATTAGATGTCCATACAACTCTGGCTCCGTGTTCTACAACTACAAGGGATACTACTCCATCATCCTCTTTGCATTGGTACATGCCGAATACAAGTTTTTCTGCGCTGATATTGGGACCAATAGTTCTGCATCTGACAAGCAGATCTTCAACGATTGTCAACTAAAGCAGGCAATTGACAGCGGGGTCATTGGCTTCCCACCAGCAGAGCCGCTACCTACATACAACTTCTTGACAGGCAATTATGCATTCGCTCGCCGAACGTGGCTCACGAAGCCCTACTCCCTCATGGCCTCATGTACATGACATTCGAACAGAGTATCTTTAACAAGAGACTGTCCCGTGCACGCCGCATAGTGGAGAACACTTTGGGCATCCTGACAAACCGTTCCGGCTGTCTGAGTCTATGGTAATTTTTAAATGAAAACAATTTGCATTGCAATTCAGTAATTGTAAGACCTAATATTTATATGGCATACAACAACCTTAAAGATCAAACGTACAACAACAATTATTGTGCTTTACACTGCAAGACATGTCGACATGCAGTACCTGCCTGCCTGCCTGCCTGCCTGCCTGCCTGCCTGCCTGCCTGCCTGCCTGCCTGCCTGCCTGCCTGCCTGCCTGCCTGCCTGCCTGCCTGCCTGCCTGCCTGCCTGCCTGCCTGCCTGCCTGCCTGCCTGCCTGCCTGCCTGCCTGCCTGCCTGCCTGCCTGCCTGCCTGCCTGCCTGCCTGCCTGCCTGCCTGCCTGCCTGCCTGCCTTTGATGTCGAAACTAAATTAAATTATCAGCAAACATATAACCCCCTGATTAATTGTCACACTTGTGTGGGACACTAAAGGGAGAATGAGTCTAAACTAATTAATTTATTTACACCAACTGCCAACAAAATGATAATTATCCACAACACCAAAATCCCATTTCAGTACAGAGTAACATATAAACTTTGAACTTTGAACAAATATTAATAATATTTAATTCCAAGATAAGATATATGTGGCCTGTCATCACAAAATAAGAGTCAAGTCGGAAATATTGAAAATTAAGATTTTGGTATTTTCAAATTCTTCAGAAAGAGAGCTTTTCAATGGTACATAACACTTGATAGTTTTGCGATAAATACTTTTTACAGCGCTCTAGAAAGTCATGGGTTTCACAAAACGTGTTTGTGAGAAAACTTACTTTAAACATCTTAAACAAAAACACGCAAAAGATTACAAAACAGGACAAGTAAGGTTCGGTTGAGCATAGCAACAGTTATGTTCTAATCATTATTTCTTCTTGAAATTTTCCACACATACATGTACAAACTATTGTATAAACAACAAAATATCAAAATTTTGAAAACGTGGGGATACTTACGAGGACCTGATTTGCATATTTAATTAACGTGTTAATTAGACCACTGATGGACTTTAATCCAAACACTAACTAGGCAAAATCACGTAATTTAAGAAGTTTTCGATCATCTGATCTCACCCAAAAAATGGGAATATGTAGAGGAGGACTTGGGCTTTCCAAATTAAGCAAAATCTTTAAATTGACCACCCCTTCATATTTTGACTTTGGATGGCCATATCTCTGAATCACATTGTGCGACTTAATACTCTCATTTTGTGGCGACAGGTCACATATGTATTGCAGTGATGTCACAATGACCGATATCTTGCATTTAATTTGTAACGAAAACAAACACAAAGCATATGCTACTTTTTGTTTTGACACATTTTTTTCGCTCCACAGGGGCTAATCCCAACGCAAGGGCAGAGGATGACGCTACTCCACTGTATCTTGCAGCACAGGAGGGATATTCACAATGTGTAGAGTACCTACTGAAGCATGGCGCCAATGTAGATATACCCACGAAGACTGCAGAGGGATTCCGGCCTATACATGTTGCAGCTTATAAAGGGCATTTAGAGTGAGTTTTCCAAATGGTCATCTAGAACAAATTGACATACTGCTTATTATTATCCTGTCAATCAGCTTGAATTGAAAGAGCTGTATTTTGAATTTGATGTGTTCTGGTTGGTGCATCACTTCATATTTATTTTGTATATTTTCACTGAATTTTAGCAGACTTGAAGAAATATTTGTACTGGGATTAGTGTTTATTTGACTGAAAGGTGCTCATAGTTGTTTAATTATGTCAAGAAGTTTTTAGAGAGGGGACTTTATTGTGTCGCCTAAATAAAGTTGTTGGGGGCACTAACCAGTCCAAAATTATGTACATGTATGTGTGGTGCGAAATACGGTACCCTCTGGACACATGAACACAATGTGTACAATGGAGACAAAACGTCTCCAGAGGGTAAATTTCTATAGATGAATAGGTCTCCACTGGGAAGTTTTTGGATTTTACTTAAATTACTCAAAAACTAGGGTTAGGATGATGGTTAGGGTTAGTGTTTGGGTTAGGGTATAATATCGGGTACATTGGGTCGAAATTTCAACCCATAAAAATTATTATGGTTAAAATGGGAGCATTTTGAAAAACGTGCTCGACTTTCTAACCATTTTGTACACGAGAACAAAGTCATGTCTCCACAGTGATACAAAAATGCGAATACATGTACGCGTTTGTTTATGGTGTAAATGGAGGACACATGCCTGGCGACACGAAGGTGAATTGGGGTTAGGGTTAGAATCGAGGACGTCCTCGATTGAGATTCGTGTACAAAACCAATGAGAGCCGTCGGAAAAAGTTGGTGTACAAACAAAGGAAATTTGAGGAACAAAAAAAAAGAGGAACAAAAGAAACTCCTCGATTTACACCATAAACAAACGTGTATGTTAAAGTTTCAGACTAAGTTTAAACAAAATATGTATAACTTCTGCATCATTTCCAGTAATGTTGTGACTGTGAAGAACGAATGTTCATTCCTTATTGGATTTGTCTTCTATGAAGGTTCAATACACATTTTTGCTGGGGTGTAGGCTAACTCCAGAAGCCGGGTCAATCAATAATGCAGGGGTCAACCCTACTGAAAATGGCCAATTCAAATAACCAATTGGTTTCAATTGGTATGAATAATAAATTCGGACCTTTTTTAAATTGGACCAATTCAAATGTCGTCATTTTCTAGACAAATTGTATTTTATATAAATTTCCAGCGCTAGTCGGCCAATCAGCAAACTGGCTTCTTTTAAATACTGCCCCCAAATTTACCATATTTAGTTGGTCCGAATGTTGTTAGCAATCGATATGAATGGGTACATGTACAAGCCAGCTGGACTTGTTCTGGGCAATTCCTCGCCTTTTTAAATTACTCATCTGGGAATCGGCATCTATGAAAACAAATGTTCAAACAGTCAGTGTAATAATATTTCCTTCACAATACTAACCCCTAAATCCATCCATTTTTGAAAATTACAGAAAAAACTAAAGATGTTTATTCCCCTAAAAACCGGCAAACCACTTATTCCCTTTGTACACCTTGAGTGTTTGTATTACTTTGTCAAGGTGTCTAAAGTTGCTGCTTCCACCAAGCATGTCAGTGCTTGAACAAGTCAAGTTTCCAGGAGAGTGGGAGGGGTTCCTCACTCCTTTGCAGCTGGCTGCCAAAGGAGGCCACAACCAGATCATACAGATTCTACTGGAAGCAGGATGTGATCCCGACTGTGGTGTCAGAAACCCCTCTGCAGGAACTAAAGAGACCCTGCTGCAGATGGCACAGATGTTGGAAATTGATCCGCCACCATTTTACTGTGCAGCTCAGAATGGGCACTACAGCACAGCTGAGCTTCTGCTGGATTCTGGGGCATGTATTTGCCAACCTTCCAGCTGCTTTTGCTTGCTGATAATGTTCAGAGATGACACAAGGGCTCTGGAGATGCTCCTTGACCATGGTGGACAAGTTGATTGCAAGCATATCATTTTGGATCTGTTCCACACGCTTTTTCCATTGCCTTTCCTTGGCATACTGATGAATAGAGGACTGCGGATTCATTTCAACTGTCAAGTGCAACGCACCTTGTGTCCCAACATCAACTATGTGGTGTCTGAACTACGTGACTCTACATTGATTGAATTGATAAAACTGATACTCCACTATGTTGACAGACTGAGCCTGTGTGAACACAGCACCAAGCACCTTCAAGAGTTAGGCTGCTACGACAAAGTCATTTCATTGACAAGTAAGTTATGGAAATGTAATTATATGTTTGTGTATTTAATTGGGAATTTACACATTGATGCAGATATACAGGAACCGAGGAACTCCCCCTTAATAGTCCAACATACCTATACGCTCTCTAGACTATTGTTACCTAATGCACGCCCCCCCCCCCCCCCCCCCCCCTAAAAAAAACTTAAATAATGCTGAGAAACCACAACATTTCGCAAGCACAAGGACCACCATGTAAATGTATAAACGAATTATTAAATCGTGGGAACAAATTGCTAAATTGTGGAAACGAAATAGTTAATTCGGAACCAAATTATTAGTACATTATAGATGAATATTGGGCACGAATTAGCAACGACCAAAAACAATCCCCTCTTGTCCCTTTTTAGGTTTCATACATTGACATACATTTTGGTATTATCTTATTTCTATACTTTTCTCCAGGCAAACCTCGCTCACTTCTGCACCTGTGTCGTGTGGCAATCACAGAGCACATAAATACAACTTCTGCACCAAAGATTATTCCAACTATGGACTTTCTGCCAGTCCTTATCAAGGATTTTCTCCTCTATAGGGAAATGCTAGGCCTATAATTTCATGGCACTGCTCGGCAGTTGGTAAAACAGTTGTGCTAACTATATTAGACAATTGTACAAATAAGCACTATTTATAAATGTCAAGAGTGTGCTAACATCAGTTGTATGTACAATGGGTATTTCTATTGTAAATGTCACTTTTCTATTCACAGAAAACAATCACCTTCTTTACATATGCATTTCCAATGCGCTTGCGCACGCAATACCGCTGAAAATAACAAAGCCCCAGGATTCAGCTCCATACACGGCATGGCTCTTCCTGCTGCTAGGACACCCTCTAGTTCCTTTCTCTATGATACAATTCAGAGAAAATCGTATCAACGGACTACATGTAGATAATGTGGGGGATCTCCAAATGCCTTGGACTTCGACGAGCATTCCACATGCTTTCAATGTCGTGTTTGTTTCCGCGAAAATGCGTGCAATGTATGCAACCGTTGAACATATCTCTAATGGCGAAATAATACGCCGGACACCGGAAGTCATGAAGGCAACAACGACGAGCGAGAGGCCCAGGTGAAAATTCCAGTTGAAACCAGTTAAACTTTCAACTGGTTTCAACTGTTTTGAACTGGAATTAACTGGTATCCAATTGGTAGGTGATGCCATCACCGTGATGGATTCAACTGGAATCAACTGGTAGCTCAACTGGATTTAACAAAAACCAGTTGAAACCAGTTTCAAGCAGTTAAAATAACCAGTTACCAACTGGTAAGTTTTGTGGTGACAATAGGAAACGGTTCAACAAGTTGAAGGAACCAGTTATCCCAACTGGTCATTCTTGTGGCGACAATAGGAAACAGTTCAAACCAGTTGAAGGAACCAGTTACCAACTGGTCATTCTTGTGGCGACAATATAGGAAACAGTTCAAACCAGTTGAAGGAACCAGTTACCAACTGGTCATTCTTGTGGCGACAATAGTAAACAGTTCAAACCAGTTGGAGAAACCAGTTACCCACTGGTTATTATTACGGCAACGATAGAAAACAGTTCAAACCAGTTGAAGAAACCAGTTACAAACTGGTCATTCTTGTGGCGACAATAGGAAACAGTTCACAAAAGTTGAAGGAACCAGTTACCAATTGGTCATTCTTGTGGCGACAATAGTCAACAGTTCAAACCAGTTGAAGGAACCAGTTACCGACTGGTCTTTCTTATTAACAATAACCAGTTTAAACCAATTGTTGAAACCAGTTACATGTACCAACTTGTCAAGTGAACAGGAACCAAATGAACAAGTCTTAACTTTGCTTTTGTGTTCTATATTTCTTTATTTAAGAAAAAGCCCAAAACATCCTTATTCCAAAACATGGCTACGTCTGGATTACCTGGCTACGGCTTGAAATTACAAACGAGTCTGTGCTGTGGCTACCATAGCCGCTACCATAGACTCGTGTGTTATTTCAAGCCGTAGCCAAGTAATTCGGACACGGTCAAAGTCGATCTTATTATTTATCCTGATCAAATTGCTTTCCCAGTGTGCATACAAATTAAATACATTAAAAAGGATACAAATTATTAGGGGGAAATATAGAAATTACTACAAAAAAAACTGTGTACATGTATGTTTACCAGTACAGATATAAAAGATAAGGCAAACTTTATGCCTTTAAGGACTATTTTCATACACGCAAGTCAGTTCTCATAAACTTTGCAAGATACCACCCTCTCTCTTTCTTTCTTTTTTTTTTTTTGGGGGGGGGGAGGTGATTAATAGGAACTACAGATTTACTAACATGAAGGTAATTATAACTGTATGCCAGACATTGTATTACTTTATAAGCTAGATTTTAACATCCCTTTGGATTTTGGGGGTGAAACTTACCGCTGTATTGTATTAGTTAATAATATATAGTGTATCAAATAAGACCATTTTTTTTAGTTCGCCGAGCTCATGAATAATGCATTTTACGATCCAAGCCGATAAAACTAGCGCAGGTGATAAATGTCGCACTCAGGGTCTGCGTAACGAGTAGGCTTGCGTACGACTACTTCCAAAAATGTAAGGCAGATGCAAGGGAACTGCATATCTGAAATTAAATGTGTTTTTAATTTTTATAATATAACACTGTAGATTAAATAAAGTATTGAGAACACCACAACAAAATAATAAAAATCAATAACGCTATCAATTTTCTTTTGTATATTTTGCTGCGATTTTATCATTGACTTTTCAGTTGAAATAGATTTAGAAATGAAAATATAACTCCCACACTGAATAAGCAAATATAAACCAATACAAACATTGATGAACACAAATTACTGAAATGAACCGACCTGGTGGAATGACCCAACACAGGTCCCTGAAGTGTCTGAAATGGAGGTCCTAATTTATGGAATTGCTCAGCAGGATACACACATGGGAGTTTCTGAAGTGGCTTTACAAAACACAGGGGTTTGGTAAAAAACAAACATATGAATGTCTGGGAAGTTCCACCACAACACAGTTACAAGTTAAAAAGTGAGCAGAAGCAACCTCTAATTTAAAAATCGTATTATTCTCTATTCTACATCTTGTGAAAGTCCAAGGGTGGCATCGAAATGGATTTAGAAATTACAAGTCGATTTGCAACCGGGGGACTACATTGTACGTTTGCACTTTCACAAACACAAATGTGACTTATGTTTGAAAACTGGAGTATTAGCTACAGTATAGAATGAAGAAAAAAAAGTTATGTGGTGTTGACCAAGCATTCAGGGGATCGAACCCGTGACTTTACTCACTGAACGACCACCCATATAGGACTCTTTTGGGTTCTAGGATTCCCGGCCCACCACACATCCTTCCCTGTCCATGTTCATGTAACCCGTAGGCCACGCAACCGTAAAGGGAGGACTGACGGAGCGAGGCCCTAGCTCTTGCCGCCTATGCAAGCAAACGAGCTCCGTCCCTATACTAAGGTGCGCACCCACTGACCTCTATACATGGACAGATCATCATTGTTTCATTTTGAAGTCGGCATGCGGAGAAGTGCAACATGGCGGACCCACGACGTGACTCTGTGAGCCAATGAAATGTCCAGGTGTTGGTACGATACGTATTACGTAATGTTTATAAATACAAAATTTACAGAATAAATCCGCTGACCTCCACACCTGGACATTTCATTGGCTCACAGCAGTGACGTCTCGGGTCTCCAGTTCGCGCCGACTTCAAGTGTTAGCACAGCAGAATATGGACAATGGTCCGTCCAGGTGTAGAGGTCAGTGTGCGCACCTGAACTCCGCGGACAGTACCAGCCTGACGAATTAAGCCGCTGAGCTAACTCCGGTTGGTGAATGAAGACGATCAATTAATTTTTTTATAGATAAGATTGCGAAATCGCGCGCGTTAAAACTGAGGAAAAAATGACGTCGGGCAGAACGGGGACTCGAACCCAGGCGATGGAACCCCGCAGACGAGGAGCCTAACCACTCGGCCATTCGACTACCAGTCAACACTGTTTGAAATCGATGTGACTTAATAGGTTTGGAAGCTGGAGTAATAGCTCTATCCTACATCTGCTCAAAGAAAGAAGGAGAAACTGTGTTTTCAGGGTTAATGAGCCGCCCACGCATTAATTGTCCGAAAATTCGACTTATTTTATGTCGATAGAGGGCGCGCCACACAAATAGAAGTCACCAGCAAAGCGCGGGCTCAAAGGAAACAACACAAAATCAGACAAACGGCGCTGCCTCGCGACACTCGGGAGTAGGTTGGCAATGTATATATTTTTCATTGGAAATTTAGAAATTTAAATAAAATTGTCTTGTTTGCATTGGGTAAGAATTTTTCAAAAATTATCTTCGGTCAACCCACCAAAAATTGAAAAGAATATGACATGCTGGTCGTCATGTTTCTGTAGTCCCTGAACACGTGAGAGTTCTAAGTATTTTAATAAGATCGTGAAATTATAGGCGTTTTAGCCCTTAGGTCTATGGGAATTGATTTGCTCCGTTTCACCCAATGGGCTCTGTGTTAATAAACCCCGGTCACAACGGATCGTACGAAATGTTGTCGTGGTAAGGCCTGGTCACAACGAACCCACGACGCATTTGTTCCACGACACGACATAAAATTTGGGCAGATCGTGGGTCATCGGGGGTCGTCGCAAGACAGTCCTACGAAATTTCGAGCATCGTGGCATCGATGTACGTACATGTACGTACGGACGGGTAATGATTCCTTGATCAAGGCTAAAGAAAACTATGCATAGAAAATTCAAGAAATTTAAAAATCGTATTATTCTCTATTCCACATCTTGTGAAAGTCCAAGGGTGGCATCGAAATGGATTTAGAAATTACAATTCGATTTGCAACCGGTGGGGGGGTGGAACTACATTGTACGTTTGCACTTTCACAAACATAGCATTCAAATGTATTGTAACGTCGAGCGACACATCAGAGCCAACACACCCCGCTTGCGTACATTGACCGACTCCCATATAGGACTCTTCACCCTGGCGAATTAAGCCGTATGAGCTAACTCCGGTTGGTATTTGAAGACTATAATTTAATTCTTTTAAAGATAAGATTGCGAAATTGCGCGCGTTAAAACTGCAAAAAAAAAGGGAAAAAAAACATCGGCCAAGACGAGGACTCGAACCCAGGCGATGAAACGCCGCAAACGAGGAGCCAAACCACTCGGTCATTGGACTACCAGTCGACATTGTTTCAAATCGATGTGACTTATGTTTGAAAACTGGAGTATTAGCTACAGTATAGAATGAAGAAAAATAAGTTATGTGGTGTTGACCAAGCATTCAGGGGATCGAACCCGTGACTTTACTCACTGAACGACCACCCATATAGGACTCTTTTGGGTTCTAGGATTCCCGGCCCACCACACATCCTTCCCTGTCCATGTTCATGTAACCCGTAGGCCACGCAACCGTAAAGGGAGGACTGACGGAGCGAGGCCCTAGTTCTTGCCGCCTATGCAAGCAAACGAGCTCCGTCCCTATACTAAGGTGCGCACCTGAACTCCGCGGACAGTACCAGCCTGACGAATTAAGCCGCTGAGCTAACTCCGGTTGGTGAATGAAGACGATCAATTAATTCTTTTATAGATAAGATTGCGAAATCGCGCGCGTTAAAACTGAGGGAAAAAATGACGTCGGGCAGAACGGGGACTCGAACCCAGGCGATGGAACCCCGCAGACGAGGAGCCTAACCACTCGGCCATTCGACTACCAGTCAACACTGTTTGAAATCGATGTGACTTAATAGGTTTGGAAGCTGGAGTAATAGCTCTATCCTACATCTGCTCAAAGAAAGAAGGAGAAACTGTGTTTTCAGGGTTAATGAGCCGCCCACGCATTAATTGTCCGAAAATTCGACTTATTTTATGTCGATAGAGAGCGCGCCACACAAATAGAAGTCACCAGCAAAGCGCGGGCTCAAAGGAAACAACACAAAATCAGACAAACGGCGCTGCCTCGCGACACTCGGGAGTAGGTTGGCAATGTATATATTTTTCATTGGAAATTTAGAAATTTAAATAAAATTGTCTTGTTTGCATTGGGTAAGAATTTTTCAAAAATTATCTTCGGTCAACCCACCAAAAATTGAAAAGAATATGACATGCTGGTCGTCATGTTTCTGTAGTCCCTGAACACGTGAGAGTTCTAAGTATTTTAATAAGATCGTGAAATTATAGGCGTTTTAGCCCTTAGGTCTATGGGAATTGATTTGCTCCGTTTCACCCAATGGGCTCTGTGTTAATAAACCCCGGTCACAACGGATCGTACGAAATGTTGTCGTGGTAAGGCCTGGTCACAACGAACCCACGACGCATTTGTTCCACGACACGACATAAAATTTGGGCAGATCGTGGGTCATCGGGGGTCGTCGCAAGACAGTCCTACGAAATTTCGAGCATCGTGGCATCGATGTACGTACATGTACGTACGGACGGGTAATGATTCCTTGATCAAGGCTAAAGAAAACTATGCATAGAAAATTCAAGAAATTTAAAAATCGTATTATTCTCTATTCCACATCTTGTGAAAGTCCAAGGGTGGCATCGAAATGGATTTAGAAATTACAATTCGATTTGCAACCGGGGGGGGGGTGGAACTACATTGTACGTTTGCACTTTCACAAACATAGCATTCAAATGTATTGTAACGTCGAGCGACACATCAGAGCCAACACACCCCGCTTGCGTACATTGACCGACTCCCATATAGGACTCTTCACCCTGGCGAATTAAGCCGTATGAGCTAACTCCGGTTGGTATTTGAAGACTATAATTTAATTCTTTTAAAGATAAGATTGCGAAATTGCGCGCGTTAAAACTGCAAAAAAAAAGGGAAAAAAAACATCGGCCAAGACGAGGACTCGAACCCAGGCGATGAAACGCCGCAAACGAGGAGCCAAACCACTCGGTCATTGGACTACCAGTCGACATTGTTTCAAATCGATGTGACTTATGTTTGAAAACTGGAGTATTAGCTACAGTATAGAATGAAGAAAAATAAGTTATGTGGTGTTGACCAAGCATTCAGGGGATCGAACTCGTGACTTTACTCACTGAACGACCACCCATATAGGACTCTTTTGGGTTCTAGGATTCCCGGCCCACCACACATCCTTCCCTGTCCATGTTCATGTAACCCGTAGGCCACGCAACCGTAAAGGGAGGACTGACGGAGCGAGGCCCTAGCTCTTGCCGCCTATGCAAGCAAACGAGCTCCGTCCCTATACTAAGGTGCGCACCTGAACTCCGCGGACAGTACCAGCCTGACGAATTAAGCCGCTGAGCTAACTCCGGTTGGTGAATGAAGACGATCAATTAATTCTTTTATAGATAAGATTGCAAAATCGCGCGCGTTAAAACTGAGGGAAAAAATGACGTCGGGCAGAACGGGGACTCGAACCCAGGCGATGGAACCCCGCAGACGAGGAGCCTAACCACTCGGCCATTCGACTACCAGTCAACACTGTTTGAAATCGATGTGACTTAATAGGTTTGGAAGCTGGAGTAATAGCTCTATCCTACATCTGCTCAAAGAAAGAAGGAGAAACTGTGTTTTCAGGGTTAATGAGCCGCCCACGCATTAATTGTCCGAAAATTCGACTTATTTTATGTCGATAGAGGGCGCGCCACACAAATAGAAGTCACCAGCAAAGCGCGGGCTCAAAGGAAACAACACAAAATCAGACAAACGGCGCTGCCTCGCGACACTCGGGAGTAGGTTGGCAATGTATATATTTTTCATTGGAAATTTATAAATTTAAATAAAATTGTCTTGTTTGCATTGGGTAAGAATTTTTCAAAAATTATCTTCGGTCAACCCACCAAAAATTGAAAAGAATATGACATGCTGGTCGTCATGTTTCTGTAGTCCCTGAACACGTGAGAGTTCTAAGTATTTTAATAAGATCGTGAAAGTATAGGCGTTTTAGCCCTTAGGTATATGGGAATTGATTTGCTCCGTTTCACCCAATGGGCTCTGTGTTAGTAAACCCCGGTCACAACGGATCGTACGAAATGTTGTCGTGGTAAGGCCTGGTCACAACGAACCCACGACGCATTTGTTCCACGACACGACATAAAATTTGGGCAGATCGTGGGTCATCGGGGGTCGTCGCAAGACAGTCCTACGAAATTTCGAGCATCGTGGCATCGATGTACGTACATGTACGTACGGACGGGTAATGATTCCTTGATCAAGGCTAAAGAAAACTATGCATAGAAAATTCAAGAAATTTAAAAATCGTATTATTCTCTATTCCACATCTTGTGAAAGTCCAAGGGTGGCATCGAAATGGATTTAGAAATTACAAGTCGATTTGGAACCGGGGGGGGGAACTACATTGTACGTTTGCACTTTCACAAACATAGCATTCAAATGTATTGTAACGTCGAGCGACACATCAGAGCCAACACACCCCGCTTGCGTACATTGACCGACTCCCATATAGGACTCTTCACCCTGGCGAATTAAGCCGTATGAGCTAACTCCGGTTGGTATTTGAAGACTATAATTTAATTCTTTTAAAGATAAGATTGCGAAATTGCGCGCGTTAAAACTGCAAAAAAAAAGGGAAAAAAAACATCGGCCAAGACGAGGACTCGAACCCAGGCGATGAAACGCCGCAAACGAGGAGCCAAACCACTCGGTCATTGGACTACCAGTCGACATTGTTTCAAATCGATGTGACTTATGTTTGAAAACTGGAGTATTAGCTACAGTATAGAATGAAGAAAAAAAAGTTATGTGGTGTTGACCAAGCATTCAGGGGATCGAACCCGTGACTTTACTCACTGAACGACCACCCATATAGGACTCTTTTGGGTTCTAGGATTCCCGGCCCACCACACATCCTTCCCTGTCCATGTTCATGTAACCCGTAGGCCACGCAACCGTAAAGGGAGGACTGACGGAGCGAGGCCCTAGTTCTTGCCGCCTATGCAAGCAAACGAGCTCCGTCCCTATACTAAGGTGCGCACCTGAACTCCGCGGACAGTACCAGCCTGACGAATTAAGCCGCTGAGCTAACTCCGGTTGGTGAATGAAGACGATCAATTAATTATTTTATAGATAAGATTGCGAAATCGCGCGCGTTAAAACTGAGGGAAAAAATGACGTCGGGCAGAACGGGGACTCGAACCCAGGCGATGGAACCCCGCAGACGAGGAGCCTAACCACTCGGCCATTCGACTACCAGTCAACACTGTTTGAAATCGATGTGACTTAATAGGTTTGGAAGCTGGAGTAATAGCTCTATCCTACATCTGCTCAAAGAAAGAAGGAGAAACTGTGTTTTCAGGGTTAATGAGCCGCCCACGCATTAATTGTCCGAAAATTCGACTTATTTTATGTCGATAGAGGGCGCGCCACACAAATAGAAGTCACCAGCGAAGCGCGGGCTCAAAGGAAACAACACAAAATCAGACAAACGGCGCTGCCTCGCGACACTCGGGAGTAGGTTGGCAATGTATATATTTTTCATTGGAAATTTATAAATTTAAATAAAATTGTCTTGTTTGCATTGGGTAAGAATTTTTCAAAAATTATCTTCGGTCAACCCACCAAAAATTGAAAAGAATATGACATGCTGGTCGTCATGTTTCTGTAGTCCCTGAACACGTGAGAGTTCTAAGTATTTTAATAAGATCGTGAAATTATAGGCGTTTTAGCCCTTAGGTCTATGGGAATTGATTTGCTCCGTTTCACCCAATGGGCTCTGTGTTAGTAAACCCCGGTCACAACGGATCGTACGAAATGTTGTCGTGGTAAGGCCTGGTCACAACGAACCCACGACGCATTTGGTCCACGACACGACATAAAATTTGGGCAGATCGTGGGTCATCGGGGGTCGTCGCAAGACAGTCCTACGAAATTTCGAGCATCGTGGCATCGATGTACGTACATGTACGTACGGACGGGTAATGATTCCTTGATCAAGGCTAAAGAAAACTATGCATAGAAAATTCAAGAAATTTAAAAATCGTATTATTCTCTATTCCACATCTTGTGAAAGTCCAAGGGTGGCATCGAAATGGATTTAGAAATTACAATTCGATTTGCAACCGGGGGGGGGGAACTACATTGTACGTTTGCACTTTCACAAACATAGCATTCAAATGTATTGTAACGTCGAGCGACACATCAGAGCCAACACACCCCGCTTGCGTACATTGACCGACTCCCATATAGGACTCTTCACCCTGGCGAATTAAGCCGTATGAGCTAACTCCGGTTGGTATTTGAAGACTATAATTTAATTCTTTTAAAGATAAGATTGCGAAATTGCGCGCGTTAAAACTGCAAAAAAAAAGGGAAAAAAAACATCGGCCAAGACGAGGACTCGAACCCAGGCGATGAAACGCCGCAAACGAGGAGCCAAACCACTCGGTCATTGGACTACCAGTCGACATTGTTTCAAATCGATGTGACTTATGTTTGAAAACTGGAGTATTAGCTACAGTATAGAATGAAGAAAAAAAAGTTATGTGGTGTTGACCAAGCATTCAGGGGATCGAACCCGTGACTTTACTCACTGAACGACCACCCATATAGGACTCTTTTGGGTTCTAGGATTCCCGGCCCACCACACATCCTTCCCTGTCCATGTTCATGTAACCCGTAGGCCACGCAACCGTAAAGGGAGGACTGACGGAGCGAGGCCCTAGCTCTTGCCGCCTATGCAAGCAAACGAGCTCCGTCCCTATACTAAGGTGCGCACCTGAACTCCGCGGACAGTACCAGCCTGACGAATTAAGCCGCTGAGCTAACTCCGGTTGGTGAATGAAGACGATCAATTAATTCTTTTATAGATAAGATTGCGAAATCGCGCGCGTTAAAACTGAGGGAAAAAATGACGTCGGGCAGAACGGGGACTCGAACCCAGGCGATGGAACCCCGCAGACGAGGAGCCTAACCACTCGGCCATTCGACTACCAGTCAACACTGTTTGAAATCGATGTGACTTAATAGGTTTGGAAGCTGGAGTAATAGCTCTATCCTACATCTGCTCAAAGAAAGAAGGAGAAACTGTGTTTTCAGGGTTAATGAGCCGCCCACGCATTAATTGTCCGAAAATTCGACTTATTTTATGTCGATAGAGGGCGCGCCACACAAATAGAAGTCACCAGCAAAGCGCGGGCTCAAAGGAAACAACACAAAATCAGACAAACGGCGCTGCCTCGCGACACTCGGGAGTAGGTTGGCAATGTATATATTTTTCATTGGAAATTTATAAATTTAAATAAAATTGTCTTGTTTGCATTGGGTAAGAATTTTTCAAAAATTATCTTCGGTCAACCCACCAAAAATTGAAAAGAATATGACATGCTGGTCGTCATGTTTCTGTAGTCCCTGAACACGTGAGAGTTCTAAGTATTTTAATAAGATCGTGAAAGTATAGGCGTTTTAGCCCTTAGGTCTATGGGAATTGATTTGCTCCGTTTCACCCAATGGGCTCTGTGTTAGTAAACCCCGGTCACAACGGATCGTACGAAATGTTGTCGTGGTAAGGCCTGGTCACAACGAACCCACGACGCATTTGTTCCACGACACGACATAAAATTTGGGCAGATCGTGGGTCATCGGGGGTCGTCGCAAGACAGTCCTACGAAATTTCGAGCATCGTGGCATCGATGTACGTACATGTACGTACGGACGGGTAATGATTCCTTGATCAAAGCTAAAGAAAACTATGCATAGAAAATTCAAGAAATTTAAAAATCGTATTATTCTCTATTCCACATCTTGTGAAAGTCCAAGGGTGGCATCGAAATGGATTTAAAAATTACAAGTCGATTTGGAACCGGGGGGGGAACTACATTGTACGTTTGCACTTTCACAAACATAGCATTCAAATGTATTGTAACGTCGAGCGACACATCAGAGCCAACACACCCCGCTTGCGTACATTGACCGACTCCCATATAGGACTCTTCACCCTGGCGAATTAAGCCGTATGAGCTAACTCCGGTTGGTATTTGAAGACTATAATTTAATTCTTTTAAAGATAAGATTGCGAAATTGCGCGCGTTAAAACTGCAAAAAAAAGGGAAAAAAAACATCGGCCAAGACGAGGACTCGAACCCAGGCGATGAAACGCCGCAAACGAGGAGCCAAACCACTCGGTCATTGGACTACCAGTCGACATTGTTTCAAATCGATGTGACTTATGTTTGAAAACTGGAGTATTAGCTACAGTATAGAATGAAGAAAAAAAAGTTATGTGGTGTTGACCAAGCATTCAGGGGATCGAACCCGTGACTTTACTCACTGAACGACCACCCATATAGGACTCTTTTGGGTTCTAGGATTCCCGGCCCACCACACATCCTTCCCTGTCCATGTTCATGTAACCCGTAGGCCACGCAACCGTAAAGGGAGGACTGACGGAGCGAGGCCCTAGTTCTTGCCGCCTATGCAAGCAAACGAGCTCCGTCCCTATACTAAGGTGCGCACCTGAACTCCGCGGACAGTACCAGCCTGACGAATTAAGCCGCTGAGCTAACTCCGGTTGGTGAATGAAGACGATCAATTAATTATTTTATAGATAAGATTGCGAAATCGCGCGCGTTAAAACTGAGGGAAAAAATGACGTCGGGCAGAACGGGGACTCGAACCCAGGCGATGGAACCCCGCAGACGAGGAGCCTAACCACTCGGCCATTCGACTACCAGTCAACACTGTTTGAAATCGATGTGACTTAATAGGTTTGGAAGCTGGAGTAATAGCTCTATCCTACATCTGCTCAAAGAAAGAAGGAGAAACTGTGTTTTCAGGGTTAATGAGCCGCCCACGCATTAATTGTCCGAAAATTCGACTTATTTTATGTCGATAGAGGGCGCGCCACACAAATAGAAGTCACCAGCAAAGCGCGGGCTCAAAGGAAACAACACAAAATCAGACAAACGGCGCTGCCTCGCGACACTCGGGAGTAGGTTGGCAATGTATATATTTTTCATTGGAAATTTATAAATTTAAATAAAATTGTCTTGTTTGCATTGGGTAAGAATTTTTCAAAAATTATCTTCGGTCAACCCACCAAAAATTGAAAAGAATATGACATGCTGGTCGTCATGTTTCTGTAGTCCCTGAACACGTGAGAGTTCTAAGTATTTTAATAAGATCGTGAAATTATAGGCGTTTTAGCCCTTAGGTCTATGGGAATTGATTTGCTCCGTTTCACCCAATGGGCTCTGTGTTAGTAAACCCCGGTCACAACGGATCGTACGAAATGTTGTCGTGGTAAGGCCTGGTCACAACGAACCCACGACGCATTTGGTCCACGACACGACATAAAATTTGGGCAGATCGTGGGTCATCGGGGGTCGTCGCAAGACAGTCCTACGAAATTTCGAGCATCGTGGCATCGATGTACGTACATGTACGTACGGACGGGTAATGATTCCTTGATCAAGGCTAAAGAAAACTATGCATAGAAAATTCAAGAAATTTAAAAATCGTATTATTCTCTATTCCACATCTTGTGAAAGTCCAAGGGTGGCATCGAAATGGATTTAGAAATTACAATTCGATTTGCAACCGGGGGGGGGGGGAACTACATTGTACGTTTGCACTTTCACAAACATAGCATTCAAATGTATTGTAACGTCGAGCGACACATCAGAGCCAACACACCCCGCTTGCGTACATTGACCGACTCCCATATAGGACTCTTCACCCTGGCGAATTAAGCCGTATGAGCTAACTCCGGTTGGTATTTGAAGACTATAATTTAATTCTTTTAAAGATAAGATTGCGAAATTGCGCGCGTTAAAACTGCAAAAAAAAAGGGAAAAAAAACATCGGCCAAGACGAGGACTCGAACCCAGGCGATGAAACGCCGCAAACGAGGAGCCAAACCACTCGGTCATTAGACTACCAGTCGACATTGTTTCAAATCGATGTGACTTATGTTTGAAAACTGGAGTATTAGCTACAGTATAGAATGAAGAAAAAAAAGTTATGTGGTGTTGACCAAGCATTCAGGGGATCGAACCCGTGACTTTACTCACTGAACGACCACCCATATAGGACTCTTTTGGGTTCTAGGATTCCCGGCCCACCACACATCCTTCCCTGTCCATGTTCATGTAACCCGTAGGCCACGCAACCGTAAAGGGAGGACTGACGGAGCGAGGCCCTAGCTCTTGCCGCCTATGCAAGCAAACGAGCTCCGTCCCTATACTAAGGTGCGCACCTGAACTCCGCGGACAGTACCAGCCTGACGAATTAAGCCGCTGAGCTAACTCCGGTTGGTGAATGAAGACGATCAATTAATTATTTTATAGATAAGATTGCGAAATCGCGCGCGTTAAAACTGAGGGAAAAAATGACGTCGGGCAGAACGGGGACTCGAACCCAGGCGATGGAACCCCGCAGACGAGGAGCCTAACCACTCGGCCATTCGACTACCAGTCAACACTGTTTGAAATCGATGTGACTTAATAGGTTTGGAAGCTGGAGTAATAGCTCTATCCTACATCTGCTCAAAGAAAGAAGGAGAAACTGTGTTTTCAGGGTTAATGAGCCGCCCACGCATTAATTGTCCGAAAATTCGACTTATTTTATGTCGATAGAGGGCGCGCCACACAAATAGAAGTCACCAGCAAAGCGCGGGCTCAAAGGAAACAACACAAAATCAGACAAACGGCGCTGCCTCGCGACACTCGGGAGTAGGTTGGCAATGTATATATTTTTCATTGGAAATTTATAAATTTAAATAAAATTGTCTTGTTTGCATTGGGTAAGAATTTTTCAAAAATTATCTTCGGTCAACCCACCAAAAATTGAAAAGAATATGACATGCTGGTCGTCATGTTTCTGTAGTCCCTGAACACGTGAGAGTTCTAAGTATTTTAATAAGATCGTGAAATTATAGGCGTTTTAGCCCTTAGGTCTATGGGAATTGATTTGCTCCGTTTCACCCAATGGGCTCTGTGTTAGTAAACCCCGGTCACAACGGATCGTACGAAATGTTGTCGTGGTAAGGCCTGGTCACAACGAACCCACGACGCATTTGGTCCACGACACGACATAAAATTTGGGCAGATCGTGGGTCATCGGGGGTCGTCGCAAGACAGTCCTACGAAATTTCGAGCATCGTGGCATCGATGTACGTACATGTACGTACGGACGGGTAATGATTCCTTGATCAAGGCTAAAGAAAACTATGCATAGAAAATTCAAGAAATTTAAAAATCGTATTATTCTCTATTCCACATCTTGTGAAAGTCCAAGGGTGGCATCGAAATGGATTTAGAAATTACAATTCGATTTGCAACCGGGGGGGGGGGAACTACATTGTACGTTTGCACTTTCACAAACATAGCATTCAAATGTATTGTAACGTCGAGCGACACATCAGAGCCAACACACCCCGCTTGCGTACATTGACCGACTCCCATATAGGACTCTTCACCCTGGCGAATTAAGCCGTATGAGCTAACTCCGGTTGGTATTTGAAGACTATAATTTAATTCTTTTAAAGATAAGATTGCGAAATTGCGCGCGTTAAAACTGCAAAAAAAAAGGGAAAAAAAACATCGGCCAAGACGAGGACTCGAACCCAGGCGATGAAACGCCGCAAACGAGGAGCCAAACCACTCGGTCATTAGACTACCAGTCGACATTGTTTCAAATCGATGTGACTTATGTTTGAAAACTGGAGTATTAGCTACAGTATAGAATGAAGAAAAAAAAGTTATGTGGTGTTGACCAAGCATTCAGGGGATCGAACCCGTGACTTTACTCACTGAACGACCACCCATATAGGACTCTTTTGGGTTCTAGGATTCCCGGCCCACCACACATCCTTCCCTGTCCATGTTCATGTAACCCGTAGGCCACGCAACCGTAAAGGGAGGACTGACGGAGCGAGGCCCTAGCTCTTGCCGCCTATGCAAGCAAACGAGCTCCGTCCCTATACTAAGGTGCGCACCTGAACTCCGCGGACAGTACCAGCCTGACGAATTAAGCCGCTGAGCTAACTCCGGTTGGTGAATGAAGACGATCAATTAATTCTTTTATAGATAAGATTGCGAAATCGCGCGCGTTAAAACTGAGGGAAAAAATGACGTCGGGCAGAACGGGGACTCGAACCCAGGCGATGGAACCCCGCAGACGAGGAGCCTAACCACTCGGCCATTCGACTACCAGTCAACACTGTTTGAAATCGATGTGACTTAATAGGTTTGGAAGCTGGAGTAATAGCTCTATCCTACATCTGCTCAAAGAAAGAAGGAGAAACTGTGTTTTCAGGGTTAATGAGCCGCCCACGCATTAATTGTCCGAAAATTCGACTTATTTTATGTCGATAGAGGGCGCGCCACACAAATAGAAGTCACCAGCAAAGCGCGGGCTCAAAGGAAACAACACAAAATCAGACAAACGGCGCTGCCTCGCGACACTCGGGAGTAGGTTGGCAATGTATATATTTTTCATTGGAAATTTATAAATTTAAATAAAATTGTCTTGTTTGCATTGGGTAAGAATTTTTCAAAAATTATCTTCGGTCAACCCACCAAAAATTGAAAAGAATATGACATGCTGGTCGTCATGTTTCTGTAGTCCCTGAACACGTGAGAGTTCTAAGTATTTTAATAAGATCGTGAAAGTATAGGCGTTTTAGCTCTTAGGTCTATGGGAATTGATTTGCTCCGTTTCACCCAATGGGCTCTGTGTTAGTAAACCCCGGTCACAACGGATCGTACGAAATGTTGTCGTGGTAAGGCCTGGTCACAACGAACCCACGACGCATTTGTTCCACGACACGACATAAAATTTGGGCAGATCGTGGGTCATCGGGGGTCGTCGCAAGACAGTCCTACGAAATTTCGAGCATCGTGGCATCGATGTACGTACATGTACGTACGGACGGGTAATGATTCCTTGATCAAGGCTAAAGAAAACTATGCATAGAAAATTCAAGAAATTTAAAAATCGTATTATTCTCTATTCCACATCTTGTGAAAGTCCAAGGGTGGCATCGAAATGGATTTAAAAATTACAAGTCGATTTGGAACCGGGGGGGAGGAACTACATTGTACGTTTGCACTTTCACAAACATAGCATTCAAATGTATTGTAACGTCGAGCGACACATCAGAGCCAACACACCCCGCTTGCGTACATTGACCGACTCCCATATAGGACTCTTCACCCTGGCGAATTAAGCCGTATGAGCTAACTCCGGTTGGTATTTGAAGACTATAATTTAATTCTTTTAAAGATAAGATTGCGAAATTGCGCGCGTTAAAACTGCAAAAAAAAAGGGAAAAAAAAACATCGGCCAAGACGAGGACTGGAACCCAGGCGATGAAACGCCGCAAACGAGGAGCCAAACCACTCGGTCATTGGACTACCAGTCGACATTGTTTCAAATCGATGTGACTTATGTTTGAAAACTGGAGTATTAGCTACAGTATAGAATGAAGAAAAAAAAGTTATGTGGTGTTGACCAAGCATTCAGGGGATCGAACCCGTGACTTTACTCACTGAACGACCACCCATATAGGACTCTTTTGGGTTCTAGGATTCCCGGCCCACCACACATCCTTCCCTGTCCATGTTCATGTAACCCGTAGGCCACGCAACCGT
This sequence comes from Crossaster papposus, assembly GCA_037893245.1. NCBI lineage: Eukaryota > Metazoa > Echinodermata > Asteroidea > Velatida > Solasteridae > Crossaster > Crossaster papposus. The sequence continues at coordinate 1,213,775 of JBAIAA010000288.1, read as the reverse complement.
AAAGGGAGGACTGACGGAGCGAGGCCCTAGCTCTTGCCGCCTATGCAAGCAAACGAGCTCCGTCCCTATACTAAGGTGCGCACCTGAACTCCGCGGACAGTACCAGCCTGACGAATTAAGCCGCTGAGCTAACTCCGGTTGGTGACTGAAGACGATCAATTAATTCTTTTATAGATAAGATTGCGAAATCGCGCGCGTTAAAACTGAGGGAAAAAATGACGTCGGGCAGAACGGGGACTCGAACCCAGGCGATGGAACCCCGCAGACGAGGAGCCTAACCACTCGGCCATTCGACTACCAGTCAACACTGTTTGAAATCGATGTGACTTAATAGGTTTGGAAGCTGGAGTAATAGCTCTATCCTACATCTGCTCAAAGAAAGAAGGAGAAACTGTGTTTTCAGGGTTAATGAGCCGCCCACGCATTAATTGTCCGAAAATTCGACTTATTTTATGTCGATAGAGGGCGCGCCACACAAATAGAAGTCACCAGCAAAGCGCGGGCTCAAAGGAAACAACACAAAATCAGACAAACGGCGCTGCCTCGCGACACTCGGGAGTAGGTTGGCAATGTATATATTTTTCATTGGAAATTTATAAATTTAAATAAAATTGTCTTGTTTGCATTGGGTAAGAATTTTTCAAAAATTATCTTCGGTCAACCCACCAAAAATTGAAAAGAATATGACATGCTGGTCGTCATGTTTCTGTAGTCCCTGAACACGTGAGAGTTCTAAGTATTTTAATAAGATCGTGAAAGTATAGGCGTTTTAGCCCTTAGGTCTATGGGAATTGATTTGCTCCGTTTCACCCAATGGGCTCTGTGTTAGTAAACCCCGGTCACAACGGATCGTACGAAATGTTGTCGTGGTAAGGCCTGGTCACAACGAACCCACGACGCATTTGTTCCACGACACGACATAAAATTTGGGCAGATCGTGGGTCATCGGGGGTCGTCGCAAGACAGTCCTACGAAATTTCGAGCATCGTGGCATCGATGTACGTACATGTACGTACGGACGGGTAATGATTCCTTGATCAAAGCTAAAGAAAACTATGCATAGAAAATTCAAGAAATTTAAAAATCGTATTATTCTCTATTCCACATCTTGTGAAAGTCCAAGGGTGGCATCGAAATGGATTTAAAAATTACAAGTCGATTTGGAACCGGGGGGGGGAACTACATTGTACGTTTGCACTTTCACAAACATAGCATTCAAATGTATTGTAACGTCGAGCGACACATCAGAGCCAACACACCCCGCTTGCGTACATTGACCGACTCCCATATAGGACTCTTCACCCTGGCGAATTAAGCCGTATGAGCTAACTCCGGTTGGTATTTGAAGACTATAATTTAATTCTTTTAAAGATAAGATTGCGAAATTGCGCGCGTTAAAACTGCAAAAAAAAGGGAAAAAAAACATCGGCCAAGACGAGGACTCGAACCCAGGCGATGAAACGCCGCAAACGAGGAGCCAAACCACTCGGTCATTGGACTACCAGTCGACATTGTTTCAAATCGATGTGACTTATGTTTGAAAACTGGAGTATTAGCTACAGTATAGAATGAAGAAAAAAAAGTTATGTGGTGTTGACCAAGCATTCAGGGGATCGAACCCGTGACTTTACTCACTGAACGACCACCCATATAGGACTCTTTTGGGTTCTAGGATTCCCGGCCCACCACACATCCTTCCCTGTCCATGTTCATGTAACCCGTAGGCCACGCAACCGTAAAGGGAGGACTGACGGAGCGAGGCCCTAGTTATGCAAGCAAACGAGCTCCGTCCCTATACTAAGGTGCGCACCTGAACTCCGCGGACAGTACCAGCCTGACGAATTAAGCCGCTGAGCTAACTCCGGTTGGTGAATGAAGACGATCAATTAATTATTTTATAGATAAGATTGCGAAATCGCGCGCGTTAAAACTGAGGGAAAAAATGACGTCGGGCAGAACGGGGACTCGAACCCAGGCGATGGAACCCCGCAGACGAGGAGCCTAACCACTCGGCCATTCGACTACCAGTCAACACTGTTTGAAATCGATGTGACTTAATAGGTTTGGAAGCTGGAGTAATAGCTCTATCCTACATCTGCTCAAAGAAAGAAGGAGAAACTGTGTTTTCATGGTTAATGAGCCGCCCACGCATTAATTGTCCGAAAATTCGACTTATTTTATGTCGATAGAGGGCGCGCCACACAAATAGAAGTCACCAGCAAAGCGCGGGCTCAAAGGAAACAACACAAAATCAGACAAACGGCGCTGCCTCGCGACACTCGGGAGTAGGTTGGCAATGTATATATTTTTCATTGGAAATTTATAAATTTAAATAAAATTGTCTTGTTTGCATTGGGTAAGAATTTTTCAAAAATTATCTTCGGTCAACCCACCAAAAATTGAAAAGAATATGACATGCTGGTCGTCATGTTTCTGTAGTCCCTGAACACGTGAGAGTTCTAAGTATTTTAATAAGATCGTGAAATTATAGGCGTTTTAGCCCTTAGGTCTATGGGAATTGATTTGCTCCGTTTCACCCAATGGGCTCTGTGTTAGTAAACCCCGGTCACAACGGATCGTACGAAATGTTGTCGTGGTAAGGCCTGGTCACAACGAACCCACGACGCATTTGGTCCACGACACGACATAAAATTTGGGCAGATCGTGGGTCATCGGGGGTCGTCGCAAGACAGTCCTACGAAATTTCGAGCATCGTGGCATCGATGTACGTACATGTACGTACGGACGGGTAATGATTCCTTGATCAAGGCTAAAGAAAACTATGCATAGAAAATTCAAGAAATTTAAAAATCGTATTATTCTCTATTCCACATCTTGTGAAAGTCCAAGGGTGGCATCGAAATGGATTTAGAAATTACAATTCGATTTGCAACCGGGGGGGGGGGAACTACATTGTACGTTTGCACTTTCACAAACATAGCATTCAAATGTATTGTAACGTCGAGCGACACATCAGAGCCAACACACCCCGCTTGCGTACATTGACCGACTCCCATATAGGACTCTTCACCCTGGCGAATTAAGCCGTATGAGCTAACTCCGGTTGGTATTTGAAGACTATAATTTAATTCTTTTAAAGATAAGATTGCGAAATTGCGCGCGTTAAAACTGCAAAAAAAAGGGAAAAAAAACATCGGCCAAGACGAGGACTCGAACCCAGGCGATGAAACGCCGCAAACGAGGAGCCAAACCACTCGGTCATTGGACTACCAGTCGACATTGTTTCAAATCGATGTGACTTATGTTTGAAAACTGGAGTATTAGCTACAGTATAGAATGAAGAAAAAAAAGTTATGTGGTGTTGACCAAGCATTCAGGGGATCGAACCCGTGACTTTACTCACTGAACGACCACCCATATAGGACTCTTTTGGGTTCTAGGATTCCCGGCCCACCACACATCCTTCCCTGTCCATGTTCATGTAACCCGTAGGCCACGCAACCGTAAAGGGAGGACTGACGGAGCGAGGCCCTAGTTCTTGCCGCCTATGCAAGCAAACGAGCTCCGTCCCTATACTAAGGTGCGCACCTGAACTCCGCGGACAGTACCAGCCTGACGAATTAAGCCGCTGAGCTAACTCCGGTTGGTGAATGAAGACGATCAATTAATTATTTTATAGATAAGATTGCGAAATCGCGCGCGTTAAAACTGAGGGAAAAAATGACGTCGGGCAGAACGGGGACTCGAACCCAGGCGATGGAACCCCGCAGACGAGGAGCCTAACCACTCGGCCATTCGACTACCAGTCAACACTGTTTGAAATCGATGTGACTTAATAGGTTTGGAAGCTGGAGTAATAGCTCTATCCTACATCTGCTCAAAGAAAGAAGGAGAAACTGTGTTTTCATGGTTAATGAGCCGCCCACGCATTAATTGTCCGAAAATTCGACTTATTTTATGTCGATAGAGGGCGCGCCACACAAATAGAAGTCACCAGCAAAGCGCGGGCTCAAAGGAAACAACACAAAATCAGACAAACGGCGCTGCCTCGCGACACTCGGGAGTAGGTTGGCAATGTATATATTTTTCATTGGAAATTTATAAATTTAAATAAAATTGTCTTGTTTGCATTGGGTAAGAATTTTTCAAAAATTATCTTCGGTCAACCCACCAAAAATTGAAAAGAATATGACATGCTGGTCGTCATGTTTCTGTAGTCCCTGAACACGTGAGAGTTCTAAGTATTTTAATAAGATCGTGAAATTATAGGCGTTTTAGCCCTTAGGTCTATGGGAATTGATTTGCTCCGTTTCACCCAATGGGCTCTGTGTTAGTAAACCCCGGTCACAACGGATCGTACGAAATGTTGTCGTGGTAAGGCCTGGTCACAACGAACCCACGACGCATTTGGTCCACGACACGACATAAAATTTGGGCAGATCGTGGGTCATCGGGGGTCGTCGCAAGACAGTCCTACGAAATTTCGAGCATCGTGGCATCGATGTACGTACATGTACGTACGGACGGGTAATGATTCCTTGATCAAGGCTAAAGAAAACTATGCATAGAAAATTCAAGAAATTTAAAAATCGTATTATTCTCTATTCCACATCTTGTGAAAGTCCAAGGGTGGCATCGAAATGGATTTAGAAATTACAATTCGATTTGCAACCGGGGGGGGGGGAACTACATTGTACGTTTGCACTTTCACAAACATAGCATTCAAATGTATTGTAACGTCGAGCGACACATCAGAGCCAACACACCCCGCTTGCGTACATTGACCGACTCCCATATAGGACTCTTCACCCTGGCGAATTAAGCCGTATGAGCTAACTCCGGTTGGTATTTGAAGACTATAATTTAATTCTTTTAAAGATAAGATTGCGAAATTGCGCGCGTTAAAACTGCAAAAAAAAAGGGAAAAAAAACATCGGCCAAGACGAGGACTCGAACCCAGGCGATGAAACGCCGCAAACGAGGAGCCAAACCACTCGGTCATTGGACTACCAGTCGACATTGTTTCAAATCGATGTGACTTATGTTTGAAAACTGGAGTATTAGCTACAGTATAGAATGAAGAAAAAAAAGTTATGTGGTGTTGACCAAGCATTCAGGGGATCGAACCCGTGACTTTACTCACTGAACGACCACCCATATAGGACTCTTTTGGGTTCTAGGATTCCCGGCCCACCACACATCCTTCCCTGTCCATGTTCATGTAACCCGTAGGCCACGCAACCGTAAAGGGAGGACTGACGGAGCGAGGCCCTAGCTCTTGCCGCCTATGCAAGCAAACGAGCTCCGTCCCTATACTAAGGTGCGCACCTGAACTCCGCGGACAGTACCAGCCTGACGAATTAAGCCGCTGAGCTAACTCCGGTTGGTGAATGAAGACGATCAATTAATTATTTTATAGATAAGATTGCGAAATCGCGCGCGTTAAAACTGAGGGAAAAAATGACGTCGGGCAGAACGGGGACTCGAACCCAGGCGATGGAACCCCGCAGACGAGGAGCCTAACCACTCGGCCATTCGACTACCAGTCAACACTGTTTGAAATCGATGTGACTTAATAGGTTTGGAAGCTGGAGTAATAGCTCTATCCTACATCTGCTCAAAGAAAGAAGGAGAAACTGTGTTTTCAGGGTTAATGAGCCGCCCACGCATTAATTGTCCGAAAATTCGACTTATTTTATGTCGATAGAGGGCGCGCCACACAAATAGAAGTCACCAGCAAAGCGCGGGCTCAAAGGAAACAACACAAAATCAGACAAACGGCGCTGCCTCGCGACACTCGGGAGTAGGTTGGCAATGTATATATTTTTCATTGGAAATTTATAAATTTAAATAAAATTGTCTTGTTTGCATTGGGTAAGAATTTTTCAAAAATTATCTTCGGTCAACCCACCAAAAATTGAAAAGAATATGACATGCTGGTCGTCATGTTTCTGTAGTCCCTGAACACGTGAGAGTTCTAAGTATTTTAATAAGATCGTGAAAGTATAGGCGTTTTAGCCCTTAGGTCTATGGGAATTGATTTGCTCCGTTTCACCCAATGGGCTCTGTGTTAGTAAACCCCGGTCACAACGGATCGTACGAAATGTTGTCGTGGTAAGGCCTGGTCACAACGAACCCACGACGCATTTGTTCCACGACACGACATAACATTTGGGCAGATCGTGGGTCATCGGGGGTCGTCGCAAGACAGTCCTACGAAATTTCGAGCATCGTGGCATCGATGTACCTACATGTACGTACGGACGGGTAGTGATTCCTGGATCAAGGCTAAAGAAAACTATGCATAGAAAATTCAAGAAATTAAAAAATCGTATTATTCTCTATTCCACATCTTGTGAAAGTCCAAGGGTGGCATCGAAATGGATTTAGAAATTACAATTCGATTTGCAACCGGGGGGGGGAACTACATTGTACGTTTGCACTTTCACAAACATAGCATTTAAATGTATTGTAACGTCGAGCGACACATCAGAGCCAACACACCCCGCTTGCGTACATTGACCGACTCCCATATAGGACTCTTCACCCTGGCGAATTAAGCCGTATGAGCTAACTCCGGTTGGTATTTGAAGACTATAATTTAATTCTTTTAAAGATAAGATTGCGAAATTGCGCGCGTTAAAACTGCAAAAAAAAAGGGGAAAAAAACATCGGCCAAGACGAGGACTCGAACCCAGGCGATGAAACGCCGCAAACGAGGAGCCAAACCACTCGGTCATTGGACTACCAGTCGACATTGTTTCAAATCGATGTGACTTATGTTTGAAAACTGGAGTATTAGCTACAGTATAGAATGAAGAAAAAAAAGTTATGTGGTGTTGACCAAGCATTCAGGGGATCGAACCCGTGACTTTACTCACTGAACGACCACCCATATAGGACTCTTTTGGGTTCTAGGATTCCCGGCCCACCACACATCCTTCCCTGTCCATGTTCATGTAACCCGTAGGCCACGCAACCGTAAAGGGAGGACTGACGGAGCGAGGCCCTAGCTCTTGCCGCCTATGCAAGCAAACGAGCTCCGTCCCTATACTAAGGTGCGCACCTGAACTCCGCGGACAGTACCAGCCTGACGAATTAAGCCGCTGAGCTAACTCCGGTTGGTGAATGAAGACGATCAATTAATTATTTTATAGATAAGATTGCGAAATCGCGCGCGTTAAAACTGAGGGAAAAAATGACGTCGGGCAGAACGGGGACTCGAACCCAGGCGATGGAACCCCGCAGACGAGGAGCCTAACCACTCGGCCATTCGACTACCAGTCAACACTGTTTGAAATCGATGTGACTTAATAGGTTTGGAAGCTGGAGTAATAGCTCTATCCTACATCTGCTCAAAGAAAGAAGGAGAAACTGTGTTTTCAGGGTTAATGAGCCGCCCACGCATTAATTGTCCGAAATTTCGACTTATTTTATGTCGATAGAGGGCGCGCCACACAAATAGAAGTCACCAGCAAAGCGCGGGCTCAAAGGAAACAACACAAAATCAGACAAACGGCGCTGCCTCGCGACACTCGGGAGTAGGTTGGCAATGTATATATTTTTCATTGGAAATTTATAAATTTAAATAAAATTGTCTTGTTTGCATTGGGTAAGAATTTTTCAAAAATTATCTTCGGTCAACCCACCAAAAATTGAAAAGAATATGACATGCTGGTCGTCATGTTTCTGTAGTCCCTGAACACGTGAGAGTTCTAAGTATTTTAATAAGATCGTGAAAGTATAGGCGTTTTAGCCCTTAGGTCTATGGGAATTGATTTGCTCCGTTTCACCCAATGGGCTCTGTGTTAGTAAACCCCGGTCACAACGGATCGTACGAAATGTTGTCGTGGTAAGGCCTGGTCACAACGAACCCACGACGCATTTGTTCCACGACACGACATAACATTTGGGCAGATCGTGGGTCATCGGGGGTCGTCGCAAGACAGTCCTACGAAATTTCGAGCATCGTGGCATCGATGTACGTACATGTACGTACGGACGGGTAGTGATTCCTTGATCAAGGCTAAAGAAAACTATGCATAGAAAATTCAAGAAATTTAAAAATCGTATTATTCTCTATTCCACATCTTGTGAAAGTCCAAGGGTGGCATCGAAATGGATTTAGAAATTACAATTCGATTTGCAACCGGGGGGGGGAACTACATTGTACGTTTGCACTTTCACAAACATAGCATTCAAATGTATTGTAACGTCGAGCGACACATCAGAGCCAACACACCCCGCTTGCGTACATTGACCGACTCCCATATAGGACTCTTCACCCTGGCGAATTAAGCCGTATGAGCTAACTCCGGTTGGTATTTGAAGACTATAATTTAATTCTTTTAAAGATAAGATTGCGAAATTGCGCGCGTTAAAACTGCAAAAAAAAAGGGGAAAAAAACATCGGCCAAGACGAGGACTCGAACCCAGGCGATAAAACGCCGCAAACGAGGAGCCTAACCACTCGGTCATTGGACTACCAGTCGACATTGTTTCAAATCGATGTGACTTATGTTTGAAAACTGGAGTATTATAGCTACAGTATAGAATGAAGAAAAAAAAGTTATGTGGTGTTGACCAAGCATTCAGGGGATCGAACCCGTGACTTTACTCACTGAACGACCACCCATATAGGACTCTTTTGGGTTCTAGGATTCCCGGCCCACCACACATCCTTCCCTGTCCATGTTCATGTAACCCGTAGGCCACGCAACCGTAAAGGGAGGACTGACGGAGCGAGGCCCTAGCTCTTGCCGCCTATGCAAGCAAACGAGCTCCGTCCCTATACTAAGGTGCGCACCTGAACTCCGCGGACAGTACCAGCCTGACGAATTAAGCCGCTGAGCTAACTCCGGTTGGTGAATGAAGACGATCAATTAATTCTTTTATAGATAAGATTGCGAAATCGCGCGCGTTAAAACTGAGGGAAAAAATGACGTCGGGCAGAACGGGGACTCGAACCCAGGCGATGGAACCCCGCAGACGAGGAGCCTAACCACTCGGCCATTCGACTACCAGTCAACACTGTTTGAAATCGATGTGACTTAATAGGTTTGGAAGCTGGAGTAATAGCTCTATCCTACATCTGCTCAAAGAAAGAAGGAGAAACTATGTTTTCAGGGTTAATGAGCCGCCCACGCATTAATTGTCCGAAAATTCGACTTATTTTATGTCGATAGAGGGCGCGCCACACAAATAGAAGTCACCAGCAAAGCGCGGGCTCAAAGGAAACAACACAAAATCAGACAAACGGCGCTGCCTCGCGACACTCGGGAGTAGGTTGGCAATGTATATATTTTTCATTGGAAATTTATAAATTTAAATAAAATTGTCTTGTTTGCATTGGGTAAGAATTTTTCAAAAATTATCTTCGGTCAACCCACCAAAAATTGAAAAGAATATGACATGCTGGTCGTCATGTTTCTGTAGTCCCTGAACACGTGAGAGTTCTAAGTATTTTAATAAGATCGTGAAAGTATAGGCGTTTTAGCCCTTAGGTCTATGGGAATTGATTTGCTCCGTTTCACCCAATGGGCTCTGTGTTAGTAAACCCCGGTCACAACGGATCGTACGAAATGTTGTCGTGGTAAGGCCTGGTCACAACGAACCCACGACGCATTTGTTCCACGACACGACATAAAATTTGGGCAGATCGTGGGTCATCGGGGGTCGTCGCAAGACAGTCCTACGAAATTTCGAGCATCGTGGCATCGATGTACGTACATGTACGTACGGACGGGTAATGATTCCTTGATCAAGGCTAAAGAAAACTATGCATAGAAAATTCAAGAAATTTAAAAATCGTATTATTCTCTATTCCACATCTTGTGAAAGTCCAAGGGTGGCATCGAAATGGATTTAAAAATTACAAGTCGATTTGGAACCGGGGGGGGGGGGAACTACATTGTACGTTTGCACTTTCACAAACATAGCATTCAAATGTATTGTAACGTCGAGCGACACATCAGAGCCAACACACCCCGCTTGCGTACATTGACCGACTCCCATATAGGACTCTTCACCCTGGCGAATTAAGCCGTATGAGCTAACTCCGGTTGGTATTTGAAGACTATAATTTAATTCTTTTAAAGATAAGATTGCGAAATTGCGCGCGTTAAAACTGCAAAAAAAAAGGGAAAAAAAACATCGGCCAAGACGAGGACTGGAACCCAGGCGATGAAACGCCGCAAACGAGGAGCCAAACCACTCGGTCATTGGACTACCAGTCGACATTGTTTCAAATCGATGTGACTTATGTTTGAAAACTGGAGTATTAGCTACAGTATAGAATGAAGAAAAAAAAGTTATGTGGTGTTGACCAAGCATTCAGGGGATCGAACCCGTGACTTTACTCACTGAACGACCACCCATATAGGACTCTTTTGGGTTCTAGGATTCCCGGCCCACCACACATCCTTCCCTGTCCATGTTCATGTAACCCGTAGGCCACGCAACCGTAAAGGGAGGACTGACGGAGCGAGGCCCTAGCTCTTGCCGCCTATGCAAGCAAACGAGCTCCGTCCCTATACTAAGGTGCGCACCTGAACTCCGCGGACAGTACCAGCCTGACGAATTAAGCCGCTGAGCTAACTCCGGTTGGTGAATGAAGACGATCAATTAATTATTTTATAGATAAGATTGCGAAATCGCGCGCGTTAAAACTGAGGGAAAAAATGACGTCGGGCAGAACGGGGACTCGAACCCAGGCGATGGAACCCCGCAGACGAGGAGCCTAACCACTCGGCCATTCGACTACCAGTCAACACTGTTTGAAATCGATGTGACTTAATAGGTTTGGAAGCTGGAGTAATAGCTCTATCCTACATCTGCTCAAAGAAAGAAGGAGAAACTGTGTTTTCAGGGTTAATGAGCCGCCCACGCATTAATTGTCCGAAAATTCGACTTATTTTATGTCGATAGAGGGCGCGCCACACAAATAGAAGTCACCAGCAAAGCGCGGGCTCAAAGGAAACAACACAAAATCAGACAAACGGCGCTGCCTCGCGACACTCGGGAGTAGGTTGGCAATGTATATATTTTTCATTGGAAATTTATAAATTTAAATAAAATTGTCTTGTTTGCATTGGGTAAGAATTTTTCAAAAATTATCTTCGGTCAACCCACCAAAAATTGAAAAGAATATGACATGCTGGTCGTCATGTTTCTGTAGTCCCTGAACACGTGAGAGTTCTAAGTATTTTAATAAGATCGTGAAAGTATAGGCGTTTTAGCCCTTAGGTCTATGGGAATTGATTTGCTCCGTTTCACCCAATGGGCTCTGTGTTAGTAAACCCCGGTCACAACGGATCGTACGAAATGTTGTCGTGGTAAGGCCTGGTCACAACGAACCCACGACGCATTTGTTCCACGACACGACATAACATTTGGGCAGATCGTGGGTCATCGGGGGTCGTCGCAAGACAGTCCTACGAAATTTCGAGCATCGTGGCATCGATGTACGTACATGTACGTACGGACGGGTAATGATTCCTTGATCAAGGCTAAAGAAAACTATGCATAGAAAATTCAAGAAATTTAAAAATCGTATTATTCTCTATTCCACATCTTGTGAAAGTCCAAGGGTGGCATCGAAATGGATTTAGAAATTACAATTCGATTTGCAACCGGGGGGGGGGAACTACATTGTACGTTTGCACTTTCACAAACATAGCATTCAAATGTATTGTAACGTCGAGCGACACATCAGAGCCAACACACCCCGCTTGCGTACATTGACCGACTCCCATATAGGACTCTTCACCCTGGCGAATTAAGCCGTATGAGCTAACTCCGGTTGGTATTTGAAGACTATAATTTAATTCTTTTAAAGATAAGATTGCGAAATTGCGCGCGTTAAAACTGCAAAAAAAAAGGGGAAAAAAACATCGGCCAAGACGAGGACTCGAACCCAGGCGATAAAACGCCGCAAACGAGGAGCCTAACCACTCGGTCATTGGACTACCAGTCGACATTGTTTCAAATCGATGTGACTTATGTTTGAAAACTGGAGTATTATAGCTACAGTATAGAATGAAGAAAAAAAAGTTATGTGGTGTTGACCAAGCATTCAGGGGATCGAACCCGTGACTTTACTCACTGAACGACCACCCATATAGGACTCTTTTGGGTTCTAGGATTCCCGGCCCACCACACATCCTTCCCTGTCCATGTTCATGTAACCCGTAGGCCACGCAACCGTAAAGGGAGGACTGACGGAGCGAGGCCCTAGCTCTTGCCGCCTATGCAAGCAAACGAGCTCCGTCCCTATACTAAGGTGCGCACCTGAACTCCGCGGACAGTACCAGCCTGACGAATTAAGCCGCTGAGCTAACTCCGGTTGGTGAATGAAGACGATCAATTAATTCTTTTATAGATAAGATTGCGAAATCGCGCGCGTTAAAACTGAGGGAAAAAATGACGTCGGGCAGAACGGGGACTCGAACCCAGGCGATGGAACCCCGCAGACGAGGAGCCTAACCACTCGGCCATTCGACTACCAGTCAACACTGTTTGAAATCGATGTGACTTAATAGGTTTGGAAGCTGGAGTAATAGCTCTATCCTACATCTGCTCAAAGAAAGAAGGAGAAACTATGTTTTCAGGGTTAATGAGCCGCCCACGCATTAATTGTCCGAAAATTCGACTTATTTTATGTCGATAGAGGGCGCGCCACACAAATAGAAGTCACCAGCAAAGCGCGGGCTCAAAGGAAACAACACAAAATCAGACAAACGGCGCTGCCTCGCGACACTCGGGAGTAGGTTGGCAATGTATATATTTTTCATTGGAAATTTAGAAATTTAAATAAAATTGTCTTGTTTGCATTGGGTAAGAATTTTTCAAAAATTATCTTCGGTCAACCCACCAAAAATTGAAAAGAATATGACATGCTGGTCGTCATGTTTCTGTAGTCCCTGAACACGTGAGAGTTCTAAGTATTTTAATAAGATCGTGAAAGTATAGGCGTTTTAGCCCTTAGGTCTATGGGAATTGATTTGCTCCGTTTCACCCAATGGGCTCTGTGTTAGTAAACCCCGGTCACAACGGATCGTACGAAATGTTGTCGTGGTAAGGCCTGGTCACAACGAACCCACGACGCATTTGTTCCACGACACGACATAACATTTGGGCAGATCGTGGGTCATCGGGGGTCGTCGCAAGACAGTCCTACGAAATTTCGAGCATCGTGGCATCGATGTACCTACATGTACGTACGGACGGGTAGTGATTCCTTGATCAAGGCTAAAGAAAACTATGCATAGAAAATTCAAGAAATTGAAAAATCGTATTATTCTCTATTCCACATCTTGTGAAAGTCCAAGGGTGGCATCGAAATGGATTTAGAAATTACAATTCGATTTGCAACCGGGGGGGGGGAACTACATTGTACGTTTGCACTTTCACAAACATAGCATTCAAATGTATTGTAACGTCGAGCGACACATCAGAGCCAACACACCCCGCTTGCGTACATTGACCGACTCCCATATAGGACTCTTCACCCTGGCGAATTAAGCCGTATGAGCTAACTCCGGTTGGTATTTGAAGACTATAATTTAATTCTTTTAAAGATAAGATTGCGAAATTGCGCGCGTTAAAACTGCAAAAAAATAAGGGGAAAAAAACATCGGCCAAGACGAGGACTCGAACCCAGGCGATAAAACGCCGCAAACGAGGAGCCTAACCACTCGGTCATTGGACTACCAGTCGACATTGTTTCAAATCGATGTGACTTATGTTTGAAAACTGGAGTATTATAGCTACAGTATAGAATGAAGAAAAAAAAGTTATGTGGTGTTGACCAAGCA